>OY728120.1:157001924-157601924 GCA_963277665.1 Viscum album
AGACATTGATAATTAATTTATGTGAAATGTTGAAATTGACGTAAGACATAAATACAATTTTTTGATATATTTTTTAACGAATGGAAATATGTTGGTAGATATGATGATTCATATAAAAAGAATCATTATTGTGAGAAGCAAATTTATAGTGTAATAAATACATAGGTTGGATTTGAATATAAAAGTGTTCAATATATATGAATTGGTGTTAGAAATAAAAAATAAGAAATATTAGCAATGAAATAAGAAAAGAAGTATATACTCTAGGGTTGGGATCGAGTGTAGTAGATAGCATCCTCATTATCCTGGGATGTGATCATTTGGTGGGGAGGGTGACACTTAGGTTTGGATAGATAATAAAGGAGGGAATCCTCAAGATATGTGGATGGGATCATGGGGAGGGGAGGGTGAGGATTGTATTTGGATCTATATAAGGGGAGATAGTTAACAAGGGGAGGGGTCATCTATATGTAGATCAGGGGAGGGGCATGGTTGATCTATTAAAGGGGGCATTGAAGATAGACATTATTGAGGGGATTTAGGGAATGATAAGATGATATCAATACAGAATATGGATTAGGTGAATGTTTGTGTGAATTTAAGGATTTATTATACTGGGTTTTAAATAACCTCTACTAAACACTAAATCAGTGGTGATTTACATGAAAACCACCAATAATAATTAAAAAGAAGTTGTTTCAAGTATAATGATTCAAATCAATTTATACATATATATTATTAGGAATATCTTATAAGCTATTTAGAACCATAATGAATAAAATGAGATAAATATTTATTTTTATTATAGTGTGTTGTATTCTTTTCCATTTCTATAATCTAGCCTTGTATGTACTCGAGTTAAACATGAATTATTCCTTAAATGGTCAATGTTTTCTAAGAGGTATCCATCAAGATATCACATTGAAGGTGAATTCATAAAATTAATCCTAGTTTTTTTGAGGTAGGGTGTCAATATTTTATGATTTGAGATATTATGAAGATAATATTTAGAAATAAAAATTATTTCTATATGCCAACTTTTAATGAAAAAAGGGTTTAGTAGTGAGTAGAGTAAGTGTGTTGGTCCCTGTATGATAGGTGGTAGTGTCATAAAAAGATAATCATAATTTTATTATTAAATATTAAATAAGAGAAAAACTTCATTATTCTATAAATGTGATAGGATAAAGAGTAAAATTGTTTCATATCGATAGGATCCAAAATATTTCCACAATTTTTGATAATTAGGTCATACTTAGAGATTCAATATAGGAATTTCTCAAACTATAAGTGGATATAGACATAAAATATCATATAAATTTCATTCATATATGAATGATTCGATATAAAATCATCTCAATATTAGATATCTAGTAAACTAAGTATGATTATTTTGTAATCCAATTTAAGTGAGGATCCTTAGTATTAGGTATAATTTTGGGACAAGCCAACTAAGTCTGATGTTGGGATAACAAATGATTGAGATAATTATTTATATTCCTCATGTATGGTAAATACATTACTTGAAGAAAATGTCAATATCTATTATATTATTATTTTAATTGATGAATTTATTTAGTTAGTGTTGTGATAATCTATAAAAATTATTCTTGATGGTATTCTATAATTTTCTAATTTCCATTTCAATAAGGTATATATAATGTTATGGGATAATTTTAATGTCAAATATCATATTGTATTTTAGAGATATAAAAGGATATAAAATCAATTTTAATCTTACTATAAGGTATTTGAATCTTAATTTATCATTCTACTATAGGAATTTTAAATAGTAGGGATATCCCTAGTGAATTATATTGTTTTCTTGGTAGTGTTATTTTTTTATTTTTATTTTCTTTTCATACAGATTTTATTATCAGCAAGCGTGGGTGGAAAATAAATATTTGTTATAAATGTTCCTAAACCATACCCACCCATACATGAATATGATATAATGTTCTTATCAAATCAACCTAAAATTTAATATAACTAAGGATAGATTTTATCAATCATTAAATAATATTCAATGATAAATATTAATTGTTTTGTTAGTAGAGAGTTCTACGTTATTCAGTGTAGTGACAGAATTTGATTCCATAGCTTCATAATTTTTTCAAATAAGTTGATGAAAATTTAATGAGATTAAAAAGGTATTATTGGGGATAATTTTAACATAGTTTATTTCATTTTATGTAAATAATTTAATGTTTATTTTTTTCTAATTCATATTGGTTTCCAAAATTAAAATTGTAATTTTATAAAAACAATATCAAATTTCATGTTAAGCATGTATGGTTATCATAACTGTTCTATTCTATCATGAATGAAGAAAAATAACATTATTTTTTTTTTCTGTATTTGTGCGTGATTATTAGAATTGAGAACCTCAATAATATAGAATAATTTTTTGATTCTAGTGGATTGTACATATTTGGGTCATGGTTTTACTGACTGTTTACCCAAACCATATAGTATTCTTAAATTATAAAATATTATATTTTTTCTAAAATCTTATCTAAATAAGTGATTCACTCCCATAAATAATTCCTTCATCCTCACCCCTAAACATATAGAATCCCCATTTACCTGTTCTTCTCACATCACTATGGTGATACCATACTATTTAGAATAGATTCTTTAAGTTGAATCACTCAAGATTTATTTCTCTTCCCATATTCTCAATTTTTCTTAAAAATTCAATCCCCAATATGTAGAATGTGACCTAGTATTACCTCATGCAAAAATTTCATTTGGGTTATTCATTATGACTGTGTTTTCTTTGGTCTCTTGACCTTTCATCCTCATCTATTTTAGTGGATTGAAACCACATGTAAACATATTCATCAACTACTAGAAGGTTTATCTATACTGCTCATTTTGATTATGAAATATTATTTGGTTACTCTTTATAAATGATTATTTCTTATTTATAATACCTATATTTAATGATTATAGAATTTTTATAATTATTTTTATTTTTTATCTCTAAATGTCATTTGATAGAAGGGGAATACGTTATTCTCTACATAAAAAATTCTACTCAATGGATGTTTTTCACTATTCGTGCTTGATGAAATTCCTTGGATATATTTTTATTAAATATTAACATTATACTCAATGAATGATTTTTTTTTATTCAAATAGTGTATATTTTGTTTATGATACTAATTTAAAAGGATAAAATGTTTTGGGATTTCATGCGATGTTTTTTATGTAATGTTTTGATTTAATTACAATTGCAAGACTATATGATAGTCTTATTTTTTTGAAGATATATTTTTATTGAGATAATTATTCAGACTTACAAATTAAGTATTTTATTTTATTTTTATTTGGTTTTCTATAAATAGTGTCTTTTTTTGGTAAATGAACTTAGATTTTCATTATGTGTTTTTCATCATTGATGGAAATTACCCTTTTTGTTATGGTTTATATAGATGTACCATGGTATAATTTAAATCAATATTGGTTGGTTATAAACATGAAATGGGATATTTATATGAATAGTGTTTTGATGTGTGATTTGACTATATTTTATAATATTTATTGAATTGATATTTTAATATTTTTAATTTATTTCTACCTTCTAATTAGACTTTAAAAGGATAAATTCAGAGGATAAGTTGGAATTTGAGGTATTTTTACTACACTAGATGATATTGAGATATAATGGTTGATCATGATCATGGGATTGTGGACCAACGAGGGTAGGGAAGAGTAATTTTTGGTGAAATTGTAGTTAGGATTCCATCAACGAATCATTTGATGGATTCTTACTTAGTTATATCCAACATTAACTCATTAGAACCAAGGGTGTTTTCCTATGATAATTATTATGTTATGGTTGCGGGATATCATTTGAATCCTATAACCAGCTGGATAGAGAACCACCAGTGGGATGACCACATCAAAGTAACAACTCCATTCCAATATGGATTGAAAAAATATCAAATAAAATAAAAAAACAATAGATACACTTCCAAATAAAAGTAGCATCCAACTATTGCCAAAAAATGAAACCATCTTTTTGGGGAGAACCAAAATCCTTAAAACCATCATAATAAAAACACGTAAGTTGGAAAAATATTCCTTTGATTGTGGCTAGAACAACCAACGGGGACTCACATAGCATCATAAACACTTGACTAATTCTTCATTGTCTTGGGTGAAACACCATGATCCTCTTCTCATTAAGATGAAACCAATGTTTTCCATGACTCTTAGAAAATGGAAATACATGACCATCAACATAAATGAGAATAGACAACATAATAGACAATATAGAAGACCATATGAATATCATATCAATTGGACCACCTTTTAATGCTTAATAAACACATACTAGACCACCATGAGATCCCCCTCACTGACCATGATGGGTATTGGTATATAGGATCAAGAGGGAAAATGGACAAAATAAGAAAATGGAGTTATCAATAGTGATCCCCAACTACATAGAATCCAAAGGACCAATTCCAAATACATATACCAGAAAATATAAAAACAATCAACAACCACATCAGGCTAGACTATGAATGGGTAATCGAATAGAGATTATGGCACCAAGGGTAGTGATAAAGTATATTAAGGATAATATAAATTGGAATAAAATTCCAAAAGGAATAACTGAAGATTGAGTAAAGAACACCACAAATCATGGTGATTGTGAAAATTCTGAGCAATCGAATAATGATATAGGATAAATGAGAAGAGAAGAAGAGGCATTGGCATGACCCACTCCCCCAATGTGTACCCCTCCTAGGATGAAAATAAGATATTGGATATAGATACTACCATATTTCCACCTCTTGTAGTCCTCTATTAGAGACTATAATTGAGGGTATAATAAACAAAAAATAAGGGCATTACCCTCTAATAAAACATGCAGAGGAAAGAGATAAGATGGATAATCCAATAAAATACACCCCATAAATATATATAATAAAATACCGAGTAAAAAACCTCCAATATCATATAGTTCAATTAAAATGGAATGGAATACTTTATGTACCAAAACGTAAAGAAAAAAAAGAAAAAATGAATCTCAAACAAATCTTGTAATACCATGATAAATTAATATCTTTCTTGGTCACCAAACTACTTCAAATGACCTAAAAATAGTTTATATATACATAGGTTGAGAATAATAGTTTACTTGATAGCATCCTCTTCGGTTCCACCCATGGAAAAGATTAAGGTGGTATTATAAATCACAATGAATAATAGTGAAACTAAATTGTCACCTAAATAGGTATACTACATTCCTTGCCTCACCATAGATAATTCTCACCAAGTATCACATACAAGAGATAATATAATATAATTATGAAATATCAAGGGTACCCTACTCCCTCTTCCATACTTGTTTTCCACTGTATAGAAACATTGCACATTCTAAAAAATCTCTATCCAAAATAATACGTCTCAAATAATCATAGGAATGGTATCACAACCTTCACATCATTTGTCACATTATCCCATGAACATCCATATGTCCATATATAGTAACTATTTAGTTTCCTAAATCTACCAGATCATGTATGGAATATATCATATATTTTGTATTAGGACTCTGGAAATCACAACATATAGATGAATTCAATACCTCAAGACATCACAAAATATAAATTTCATACTGATAATAATACTCTGGATACTATATCTGGAGATACATGTTTGTTAAAAACCATAATACAACATATACCTTTATAAAAATATAAATATAAACTAAAAAATATGCATACCAACACAATTAACAATCAAGGGAAGAGAGTAGGTCCATAGGGGAATTCATCCAACCATCCTCCTGTTGGGATGTTGGGGAAAACACCCTCCTAGATTCCATTGGGTTTCATACACCCTAGCTGACATGAGAGGGGTAAAATATGAATTTTTTTAATTTATAAGATATAATATAGCTCACAAACACACTATGGGAATAACCAAGACCTATGATCAATTATATGTTTTTCCTCTCAGACACTCTACTACCACTACTATGGACTAGATCCCCTATATGGACACATTTATTTTTTAGAGATGCATAAAATTGAATCTTTTCCATTAACCAATTAAATTTACATTAATTGATTCATTCTCCATTAATTGATTAGTATAAATATTCAAATATTATATTACATTAAACATCAAACGAAAACTGCATGCCTTCTAGGAATAAACAAAAACGGAGTCTGTATTTTATCAAGATCAATATCATTGTTGATTTTTTATTATATGAACATCTACCACATGGTTTAATAATTTATTAACCGTTAATAGATCTAACAAACCATGTACTCTACAAAAACCATCCTATTCTTGCACCATGAGGAAACATGCATCCATGGACTCCTTGTTTCCACATCTACTAGGGAAAGGATTCTAGATAAAACAAGAAACCTGAACACTAGTCCATGAACATATTAATTTGATGAAAGAACCCATCTTTATCACATCATTAGGTAAACCCATCTTTAACTTATTCCATAATCTATAGGTTCATCTCTAACACCCACAATAAAATCCCTATGCATGTTGCCTTCATAGGAATCAACTACCCCCACATCATCTAGGCCTCCCCTCCCCATATCACACCCTGAATCATAGGATTAGCCATATAATGCACATAAAAAATTAATATTATAACTTTAAATCCATATAAAACAACAAAAATACCAAGAAAAAACAAACATTGCTAACATATCAATCTTTGCCATAAAACAAGGTATCCTGCCTTCAAACCAAAATAAGCTCTTATAGCTCCAAACTCAAGAAACGTAACCTTGTCAAGGATATGGGAAACTTGAGACCTAACAATTACCATTATCACATAATATGTTCTTATTCCATGTTGAATTAACTGATTCATTATTCAAAATATATAACTATACGAAACCTAATGGATCAAGATATATCAAGCTATCAAATGGTAAAACATGCTCATGACATAAAAAACCAAAACAAAAAACATAGAGATCTACTTTTATCATTTAACATGAATTTTAATAGGCCAAATAAATTAACATGATTCATATGAATTACAAGATTATATCAATACATGGTATAATATATTCAACATGAAATGAAATTACATAAACTGGATTATCATGAAATAACAATAAACACTGAATAAGAAACATGAAACTTAATTTATTTTTCTTAACCTATTTAATCAATCAATTTTTTATTTATTTTATTTACCGTTTTCTATCAAGAATGATATTATATACCACAGAATAAAAATACATGATAACAAGTATAACATATATGGAACAATTTCCATCTAATCAACAGGAAAAACATTGTAACGGTAGAAATAAATAAAATATGATCACTACAACCAATTCATTATTAATCTAGTCTAAATATTTTTTGGTTAATTCCATTTCCATCCAAAGGGATAAACCCAAGTAACTTTATTATTATACATAAATAAATAAGATATGTAATGAATCACCTTCCTCAAACAAGTCGGCATTCTTAAACTAATAAAGGACCAACATCGTTAATCTCAATCACTCCACCCATAAGAAGTTTCATCCATCTAGGTATTTCATGGCTCAACTATACCAATAAACATCCATGAAATAATAACGGAGAAAAAAATACATCGCATGGAAAGAGGAAGTGGAAGGATCCATGTCATCAAAACTTGAGAGAAAGGGTATAAAATTCCTTGGATCACCAAGAAATTAATATCAGGAGCTAAAAATTATTACCCATTAAAGGGTATCCAAAACATCAGAAGAGATAAGCATCATGAAATTAATTACACAAAAAAATTAGGGGCACATAAATTATTGAATAGATACTCAAAGAAACTCAATCCAATAATAGTAGGGTTCCCTAACTCCATGGGAAGGCACTTGGAACCACCATCCTTGTGGGAAATAAGGAAGGAATGATAGAAGGATATTAATTTTTTAGTATACGGATAATGGATGATTATAATAAAATATATCTAGAGATTTAATTAACCAATTATCACAGATCTTATTAAACACTAGATAGAAGTACTCATTTACAGTATTGGTCATCACAGAAAATCAAAAATGTTATTATCCTTATTGAGAGAATTGTTTAAGGCCAATGATTTGTTCTTCTAAAATATCCACATATCCTTTTTCACGAAATAATCAGAATTCTCCACATTTCTTATTTCATGTATCTAAAATCCCCACATATCCAAAATCTCTACGTAACTATTTTCACAAAGTAGACTCATCCACATAGCATATTATTTGACAAAGCTGAATCATGTTTCCAATATATCCACATAGTGAATTTACATTTCCAATCTATCCACATATCTAATTAATATAGGAAATCCAATCATGTATCTCATCAGGTACACTGCCAATTCACTTAGCTAATTCATCCACCTCACAGATTCAAATATATGTTCTACTGACATATCCGATCAACCACAAAGCTAGTTCATATATTCAACCCATCCATGTAGATGATTGACTTTATAATCAGATGAAATAGTGGATTAATGTATCCCATTGCATGTATAGCCGACCAATATAGTTCATATCATCTCATGATACTACTAGGGAACTACATCAATGATGGTAATTCTAGGGTGTTACTACAACAGTGCTACAACCAACCTCCAAAAAAACCATTTTCAACCAAAACACATCCAAACTACATTATTCCTCTAAAAAACACATCAGAACATCCATGTATACCAAAATCAATAGATTCCCCCACAAGGAAATTTGTCAAAAAGTCTAGGAAATTACATCAGATACCTCTAAAAATATTATCATGGTTGATATTTAGAAACCAATCCCATGGAAAATGAAATAGGAAAACAAGGGTTTATCCAAATAGACACCCCTCAAGATACCTCTCAAGGATATCCCCATAACATGTTCTTAACCACCTCAATATAGGAATAATGTGAAACCATGCAAAAAATACTCTTAAACACCCTCCTTTGGTGGATACCTCTCAACTAATAGAAAGGTACCATCATGTAATAATATGGAACCATCTCATAAACCATAAAGGTAAACAACCAAAAAATGAACAAAATTACTAAATAATTGGGATGTGTAAAATATATAGGGGTACTGATTGTAAATTTATAGCTCAAATTCTCATGTACTCTCACATATTCCACTATACCCCCAAAATACTTGAACAAATCGAATATCTTGATATCTCATCACCTTCTCCTGGAAGTCCAGGATCTTCATAGGCCACTCCTCAAATTTCTTAACATTGTTAACATCATTATAAATCTAATAGATGACATGAGAGACTTTATGAACATAACAAATAAGCTTCAACACATGAAAAACATTGTGTATTTTGATCTTCTATCGGTGAAGTGTTATATAAAATCCCAGGACACCAATACAAGCCAACAGATTTAAAGAATCAACAAACTGGGGAGAATTAAAACTCCCATAAACAAACCATTCCTTCCCACGATGACGTGTAACCTTCAAGAAAATCTAATCTGCAATATCAAACACCTATGGTGTCCTCCAATGATTTGAATATGATTTATGATGTTCCTTAACTTCCTTCATCTTTTTATGAATCACCAAAACCAACTCAGTCATATTATGTACATGGTTAAGCCTGAGTGTTTTTCCCTCTCCTACCCTAGTGTTGTATAATGGAGAATATAATGGTTGGCCATAAAATGAATCAAATAGTTTCATACTATTGGTGGAATGGAAACTATTGTTTTATGATAACTCGTCCAAAGGACGGTTCCCAATTCATGATCCTCCAAAATCTAAAACATAGTAGAATAGATTTTCTACACATTCTGGTTGTTTTTTAATAAAAGAAAAGTATAGATAAGGCATAAATTTGTTCCAAAAGCATGAAGGACTCCTCTACACACCCTAAAGGTATAATGAGTATCTCAATCATAGATGATTAGAAGCGGGACTCCATGGAGTTACATATCCTAATCCTAATCTTTACACATTAAATCCATTTTTGAGCTGGAATCCATGATCCCTATATAGGTTATTGATTTCATCAAATGATCCTATATCACCCGTATAACATTATAGACTCATTAATAACTAGGTTAACCTATATCTATTTCCATTTAGATTGCCTTCCACTTCCACTGGGGAATATTTAAAGGATGGATCATACCACTTGGAACATGGTACTAAACATTTTCCATTGCACGCTCGCGCGTCATTGGGAATGGGAGAAAAAATAAAATTTATACCTACTTACTACTAAGGACAGTGGAAAGACAGGTTTGAACCACAGGGAGGCATGTTGTTGTGTTTGGTGTTCTAAAAAATAAACTATACAAAAACACACATGCAAAAATCGAGCAAAGACAATTGGTGGTGGTGAAGTGGAGTGAATGAGACTTAGTGTGTGCAGAAGTGAGAGTGAGATGGTGAGTGCAATGTGAGTAGATAGAGCAACAAGAGAAATTGGGGTGCAAACAACCAATATATGAATAGGGGAAAGTCCACTGGCCGATTTGATGTTACTTAGCCTTATTCATGCACTGCGATTTAAATACATGGATCTGACTAAAACTAACCGGCCAGATTCGTCGTCTGGTCAGTTTGTGATGAAATAGCTCTTACAGTCCTTCGACTGTAAGCGTCTTTCCAACCAATGGTGAAGAAAAGTCAGAAGTCACCAAGCTCAACTTGTCAGTTGAGTTCAGTGTGTCTCTCTCATTCAAGTATAATTCACTTGTCAGTGAATTACTCAGATTGGAACAGTTAGAATTATGGTACAAACAAGATCGGATTTCACACTATCTTGTTGTTTTGTAAATAAGCATGTCTGTAAAAAATGAGATAGACGATCCAGTAATGATGCAGTGCATGAATCAGACCAAACAAATCGAATCAGCCAACTTATTCTCCCCCAAAGGAATTTAGCCGGACATAATGGTTGGATTTAATGCAAACATGGAATTAAAAATAGTGAAGTTCATGTTGAATTAAGTTGCAAAAAAACAGAGCACAAAGAGCATAAATATGTTTGTCTCCCTGCTTGATCTCCTGAAGTTCTAAATCCCCACTACTCAATGGTGGATGCAGCGCTGGAATACGCTCGATGTCCCACCCTGGGAATCGAGGTGTGAAATTCACTAGTCTCGTACTCTAATCTGCTCCATGAGAGATCGTGTAAGTTGTTCCTGCTCTGCTCCTATGGAACAAAAGTCTCGTTGTTGACTCTGTTCATCGAAGTGTATCCCCCCTCCTTTTCACCGCTCTTGCTTAGTTGTCAAGGAGATGCCTCTCCCACCTCCCGTGCGTTCATCACCTAACCGAAGCCTCTGGAATCTCCCCCGATGAGTTCTCTGGCCTCCATGTGGTGCTTTCACTTTGCCGCCCCTCCTGCGCTGATCACTGGAGTAGCTGCTCCTAACCGAATGAAAAATATGCGCGCGTAGAGAACTAATTCTTTCCCTGGACACAGCCAATCCACGTGGCATGCTTGTATGTGCACGTCATGATATTTTAAGCGAATTCTATGTAAGTTCATCCTACTCCCTGCAACGAAATCGTGAACGCTTCTCACGCTTTCCCGCTAACTGCTTCTTTCATCATAGCTTCAATGTGTAGCTCCCCCTGCACGGAACACCAAACAAAACGCATGTGAGTTGAGTAAATATAAAATGAAATTATTATATACCAAATATTAAATCACAGTTTAAAAATACCTATTAATATATATCTATATTTTTATATATTAAATTATATTATTATTAATATATATTCTTTAATATCTATTATATTAATTTATTAATATCTACTTATTATAAAACAGAAGCAATCAATATCATATATATATAAGTATGTTAATTATATGTTATGTATATAATTTATTATATATATTATAATTATTATATAAAACAAAATAATAAAATGAAAAATAAAAGAGAAAGAGAATGGGGGAGGAGGGTTCATCGTAGGGGAAGAGAGGGGGCAGGGTTAGCGGTAGCCGCCGGCGCAGTAGAGGCGGCAGCACAGCTGGAGGCGGTGCCGGTGAGGTCCAGTGGGGTTCGGCCGCGGCTTGGGTATGAAGACGGCACAATGAAGGATGGGTCGCTGGAAGCTTCGTCTTGAGAAAGGGTGAGCCGAGGCGAGTCCTATTCAAGATGAAGGATGGATCGGGTTAGGGTGATGCGGCTTAGGCCGAATGCTCAGATGTGCGGCGAGGGTTTTGAACTCGGAGCAGGCAGGATGGAGCTCGAGCGAGGTCCGAGCAGGGCCAGCGGAATCAGATGTCATAGGGGAGCTTGACCAGTAACTAGATTTCATTCTTCACCGTGATGGAGGCCGGCTTCAACTTCAGATTTGATTTATTCTTGAATTCAGTTTGATTCTACTGTGATGTTGTTTCTTGTTGCTGAATTTGGTGCTATTGATACAAATTTGTATTCTGTTATTGCTTCAATGTTGTTCTGTGGTCGATTCTCTACTGTTGGGTGTGGATTGTGTGTGGATGAGGAAGGAGCAGAGGAATAATGGGGGTGACGACACTGGTGCTGCGGACTGCGGCTGAGTTCGAGTAGGGGGTGTGTGCAGATAAGGGATGTTAGGCCGCGGTGAGGTGGATGGGAGGTGGTACTTCTAGAGGAAGTGAAACGGTGGCAGGAATGGGGGACAGTGAGACAGTAGGAGGTGGGCACCGTGACTGTCACGGTCTCACCGTGTGAGACATTCAGGGGGTGATGAAATGGTGCGACGTGCCACCATGAGTACCTGCAAAATAGAAAGAACAGATTAAATAAATTAAAAACTAAAAATTGATTAACGAATTAAATTGAATTAAAAACTAAGTAAATAAAACAAAATTAAATAATAAATTTAAATTTTTTATTTAAAAGAATGAATTTATTAAAAATTATAAACAAACTTAATTTAAAACAAAATAATGATACTTGCTTAAATTAATCAACCAATTAATCAACCAATAAACTAAAGAATTCATTAACATAAAGAATAAATTTATTAATTGAATAAAATTAAATTGTTAAAACTAGTTAAATTATCAAAGACCAAAAACTAAAATGAGTTATTTATTTACAATTAAAAGAATAAATAATTAATTAATTTAATTAATGGATCAATAAACTAACTAGAATGAAAAATTATAAAAATATAAGAATAAATAAATAAAGGTCTTATTCCCAAGACTAAATTAATATAAGAATTATTTAAAAAGACACACATTCACATTAAAAACAATTGATTTAAACTAAAATTTATTATTTTACACAGCAAGTATAAAAACACAATAATTATCAATTATTTAATAAAAAAACATTTTAATATAAAAAAGTCAATAAAAATACAAAAATAATGTGGCAAAGAGTATGAAAACACTGTCACATCAAACTCTCCCACACTTAAAACTTTGTTTGTCCTCAAACAAGTACATGCATTTGACCTTAAACCAGAAAGATGATTTGTGAAGTTCAGTTCAAAACAGTGCATGATTGAACTTAAAAAACCAGAGGAGCAGGACCAAACAATAGGTCAGGATTTTTCAAAGGTGTTCAAAAATGATTTCATGTCTAGCTTCAAATACCCAATAGAAGTCAAGAGTATCACAAATTCACACATGATCAAGTATGTCATGCCTCCTATGTGTTTTCATTAGCAATCTTACTTCACCATCCAATTCAAGTACTGATTCAAGGAGTGATGACAGGTTAGAAGAAGTGGAACTCAAAACATAACCAAGGGTACCTTCTATTCTCACCTTCCCCCAGGATCCAAGAATTAAATTCCATTAATTTGATTACTTTATTGATTCAACTAAAATGAAAATTAACCAAGTAAATTGCTCCCTTCTTCATCTGGGTTCAAAATTCCCCTCACCTTAATGAGTTCATTTTTGACAAGGGAACTTTATTTAACTTTTTTCCCAGCCATATTCCATGTGCAGAGCATTGTGCATAGTACTTATTAAAATTGAAATTGGCTTTATTTATTCACAGAAACGCACACAATGCACCTTGTCTCAGATACTCACCGTGGGATCCCATTTTCCCATTTTACTCCAGTTACAAAGGACTAAATTAATAATCATTTGGATTGACTTCCTAATGTGATAGAATATTATATTATAAAAATGTGAGTCCCCTGGGTTCCAGTAAGAACAACAAGTTACCCTAAGTCATGATCCTTACTCCACAGAACCTATCGTGTCACACTCTCATCCTGAGTTCCTAAATGGACAGATCCATAGAGATAGTGAACAATTGCACTCAGTAATCATTCATAATGAAGGAATTTTGAACCATTTTTTTTGAAAACAATTAAACCATTTTTTTTAAAAATGATACAAAAACATGGGTTCAAGAAGGGGTAATTCGATATGACACTAGAATGACCCCTCTCCCCCACACTTAAAACCCAACATTGTCCCCAATGTTGTCTTTAAAGGTGGGATACAGTGTAAGTTCAAAATAGATAGACATTTCAGCTTAAAAAGGATATGGAGGGGTATCAAAATTTTCATTGCCACACAAAAAGTGAAAGAAAATAAGAAAACAAACAAAAACAGAAAAGACCAACCCCACCAGCCTCACCAGCAACCAAGTAAATTTCTATTCCTAAAAAGTTCATGCTTTGAATCATTTTGAGCAGACAAAAGATTTTAACAATTTACTTCAAAAATTAGCATGTTTAGCAATGATGTGCAGCATCAGCATAATGATAATAATAATAATGTGTGCAAGCATGTTTCATCAAATCAACTCAAGTACATTCTCAACAAAGTAGATATTAGCAGCTAACACCCAATCAAGAAAATACAGTCATTACTCACTGATTGGGAGGAAGTCCCCCACATTTAGTTCACAGTAGAGAGTAAGCAATTAATTGAAATTGAAAAAGGGAGAACAACACTTCCCTGAATTATTGGAGCTTTAGCAGTGGCTTTCATCAATAGATCCTCATTAGCATCACTGGGTTGTTATTCCTCTTCAGAATCTACAAGTTCAAATAAGTAAAATAAGATTTCAGAGTTTACAGTTCAAGAAAATTAACCCAAGAGAGTAAGTAGAGAGAAATGTTATCCATATGATGCTATGGATTGCTCCCTTGGGTTTTCTAGCCAAGTTTCTGGCAGCAAAAACTCACTCTAACCCAACAACAGATCATGAATCACCATCAGCATCCAAGCAATTGAACTGGAGAACAAGCAGCAGGGATTCATTTATTGAAAGACATGAAATAAAAGAGAAACTACTATGTAACCATGGGTTAGTTCCCATGAAACACGGAGTTTATAGTCCTCAATTAGACTTGAATCAGCTCATTCTTCCAATAGGAAAATGGCAGCCAAGCCCTTTGCCTGCCCTTCGAAGTAGTGCTTTATTCTTTGACCATTGACTAAGAAGGGTCTATTCTCATCTCCAACTAGCTCAACATCTCCATTAACCAGAACTCTAACAATGGTAAAGGGTCATGACCATTTGGACTTTAACTTCCCTGGAAGCAATTTCAATCTTGAATTGAAAAGAAGGACCCTCTCACAAACATTGAAATTCCTATTTTTAATGATTGAGTCATGAAAAAGACTTTGTTCTTTCTTTGTAAATTTCAGAATTCTCATAAGACTCTCTTCGAATCTCTTCCAACTCACTCATCTCTAGCAGCCTCCTCTCTCCAGTAGTCTTAAAATCAAAGTTAAGAGCCTTCACTGCCCAATAAGATCTCTATTGTAACTCAATAGGTAGATGACATTCTTTCCCAAAGAGTAGCCTATATGGTGACATCCCTATAGGAGTCTTGTAAGCGGTTCTGTAGGCCCAAAGGGCCTCATCTAATTTCCTTGACCAGTCTTTCCTAGAGCTAGACACTGTTTTCTTTAAAATCTATTTGAGCTCTCTATTTGAAACTTTTCCTTTCCCACTGAACTGTGGGTGGTAAGTAGTGCATGTCCTATGGGAGCACCCATACTTCTCCATCAAACCATTGAGCTTATAATTTTTGAAGTGAGTCCCATTATCAGTGATGAAAGCTCTAGGCACACCAAATCTGGAAAAGTTGTTTTTCTTAATGAATTTCACAACACTAGCAGCTGAATTATCAGGCAGAGCTACTGCCTCAACCCACATGGACACATAGTCCACACCAACCAAGATGTACTCATTCCCATAAGAGGATAGAAATGGTCCCATGAAGTACAAGCCCCACACATCAAAGATTTCAACTTCCAGAATAACGTTTTGAGGTAATTCCTGCCTTCTTCCAACATTTCCCAACATTTGACATTTTGCACAGCCAATAACCAGACTTCTAGCATCCTTAAACAGTGTTGTCCAATAAAAACCATCCTGGAGGACCTTCTGAGCAGTCCTTTCTCCTCCATGGTGGCAACCCCAAGGTGATGAATGGCAGCTCTCAAGTATGGGTAAAATCTCATCCTCAGCCACACATCTTCTCAGAATCCCATCAGCACACCTCCTAAAGATAAGAGGGTCATCCCAAAAATAATATTTCAGTTCAGATATAAACCTCTTCCTCTGGTTGTGTGAAAGATCCTTCGGCATGACTCCAGCTACCCAAAAATTGGCATGGTATACAAACCAAGCAGACTACTACACAGAAGCAGCAAACAACTGTTCATCAGGGAAAGAAGTATTGATCTCTTTTGGTTCCTTACTTGGGGAATTGGGAAATCTGGACAAGTGATCTGCAACAACATTCTAATCCCATTTCTTATCCTTAATCACTAAATCAAGCTCCTGTAACTGCAAGGTCCACCTCATGAGTCTAGGCTTTGAGTACTTTTTAGCCAGCAAATACTTAAGGGTTGAATGATCTGTGAAAACAATTATCCTCGATCCTATCAAATAATACCTGAACTTTTCCAAAGAAAACATCATAGCAGCCAGCTCCTTTTTAGTGGTAGAATAATTCTTCTGGGCATCATATAGGAGCTTGCTTGCATAGTAAATAACATGAAGTTTCCGATCCTTCCTCTGCCCTAACATTGTTGCTACTGCAAAACCACTAGCATCACACATAACCTCAAAGGGATGTTTCCAGTCAGGAGCAGTGATTACAGGTGATGTAGTTAATTTCTCCTTGAGTAAATTAAAGGCCTCTATACAAGTGTCATCAGAGACAAAGGGTGTTTCCTTAACCAGAAGGGAGCACAGGGGTCTAGTAATCTTTGAAAAATCCTTAATGAACCTCCTGTAGAACCTAGTATGACCCAAAAAACTTCTAATTCCTTTGACATTTTCAGGTGGAGGAAAATTTTGTATGACCTCAATTTTAGCATTATCGACCTCTAGCCCCTTCTTAGAAACCTTATATCCCAAAACTATGCCTTCAGTGGCCATGAATTGGAACTTTTACCAATTTAATACTAATTTGGTCTCTTGGAATCTTTCTAACACTAATTCCAGGTTTTTCAGATAGTTCTCAAAGGTATCTCCCACAACAGAAAAATAATCCATTAATACTTCAATAATCCTCTAAATCATGTCTGAAAAAATTGCCAGCATACATCTCTGAAAAGTGGCAGGAGCACCACACAAGCCAAAGGGCATCCGCCGGTAGGAAAATGTCCCAAATGGACATGTGAAGGTGGTCTTATCTTGGTCCTCAGGTGCAATAGAAAAATGTTTATAACCAGAATAGCCATCAATAAAGTAGAAGAATTCATTGCCTGCCAACCTCTCTAACATTTGATCCAAAAATGTCATAGGAAAGTGATCTTTTCTTGTGGAAGCATTCAATTTTTTTTAGTATATACAGACTCTCCATTTGTTCACTACTCTTGTCTGGATTTTCTCATTCCTTTCATTAGTGACCACTATCACTCCACTCTTTTTGGGGACCACCTGGATAGGACTGACCCAGGGGCTATCAGAAATTGGAAAAATTATTCCAGCATCCAGCAACCTAATCACTTCTTCTCTCAAAACATCCTTCATGTTTGGGCTGAGTCTTCTTTAGGCTTCTAGTCTGGGATTTCATTGAGATTTCATTAGAATTTTATTCATACAGAATGCTGGACTTATCCCGTTGATATCAGCAATTGACCAGCCAATGACTGTCTTGTACTTCCTCAAAACAGTAAGCAAATTCTTCTCCTGACTCACCTCTAGATTGGATGAAATGATCACTGGAAGGGTGGAATTGTCTCTTAAAAAGGAATATTTGATATGGGCAGGGAGGGGCTTGAGTTCTAGGGTGGGTGGTGACTGGATTGAGGGAAGACACTTGGGCCTGGGTGGTCCAAGGTCTCCATGCTGCCTCTTAAAGAAGGTAGTAGAAAAGGATTTTTCATCAGTGCAAGAGGTTCCAAAATTTATCTCCAAAAACTCAGACTCCTCTCTCGGGGTAAGAATATGCTCTAAGACAAACTCATCTAGGTTCTCAAAAAATTCACCCTCATACTCATCAACAAATTCTCTCTTTTTACTTAAGCTGATCCCTATGAAAGAGGCAGCAGGGATTTCAGGTTCACTGTTGATCTCAGCTATCATTCTCAGAAAATCTTCTTCCTCCTTATCAACACTACTCTCAGTAGCTAACATCTCATCATTTGGGAAATTTCGGTGGGTGGGTTCTTGTATTTTCTTTAACACATTGAATTATTTTTTCTGCTCACCCAAATTTAAAATCAGTTTCCCCTTAGACACATATATCACATCTCCCCCTTGTGGCCAATAAGGGCCTACCAAGAATGATAGGAACCTCCTGGTCACACTCCATGTCAAGGATAAGAAAATCAGCAGGCAAAAAGAGTTTGCCTACTCCCACTAACAGATCATCGACCCTACCCACTGGATGAGTGATAGACCTATCAGAAAGCTGTAACACCACAGTGGTGGGTTGGGGAACTCCTAATCATAGGTGCTGGAAAAGTGACAGTGGAATCAGATTAATACTAGCACCCAGATCACACAAACAGTTGAACTTACCACATCTATCCCCAAATGTGCAAGGGATGACAAAGCTTCCAGGGTCCTGAAGCTTAGGAGGTTTCCTATTCTGCAAGACTGCGCTACACTCCTCTGTTAAGCTATAGGTCGAAAATTCTACCAAAGACTTTTTGTTTGAATATATTTTCTAGAGTGATTTCAAATATGATGGGATTTGAATCAGCTCTTCCATGAATGGGATATCAATGTTCAGCTTTTAACCACTTTCAATAATTTCAACAGTTCAGAATCATGAATTGGTTTCTTAATTCTTTGAGGAAAGGGGATTGCAGGGGAAAAATTCCTCCCAATTGGGGGCATCTCTATAGCTTATTCTTCAACAATTTTCCTCCCTTTAATTTCTTTGTTTCTCAAGCCATTTTCTTTGGATTTTTTATCTGGAACAGCAGGAACTAGAAAGATTCCAGTGGTGCTGTCCAGTTTTCCAGATTCAGGTTCTTTCAGATTTCAGTTTCCAGTTTCATCCATTTTTTCATTTTCATCATTTTGGGGTTCTCTCCTATGCTCTTGGTGGGTTTGGAGACCACTTCTGGTGGTCACAGCCATAGAATTCTCCCTAGGATTGGCTTCAGTGGTGCTGGGAAGCCTACCCTTTTCTCTATTACTAGCATCCCTAGCCAACTGCCCCATTGGAATTTCCAGGTTTTTCATTCTAGCATCCATTTGTACTTTATCAAAATCATTTTTGGTCTTCTGTTCATCAAACCTCCCTATCAACTGATGGAACATGTCTTTAACCTCATCTTTTGAGTTGGATGACTAAGCCATTGGATGGGATTGGGGTGGGAATTGCTGCCTAGGAGGCTGCTGGAATCTAGGAGGAGCAGTAGGTCAGAGGACTCCATGCTCCCTCCATGATAGGTTCAGATGGTTCCTATACCCCTAATTGTATGTGTTGGAAAAAGGATCATCCATAGGATGCATCCGAGGTCCATAGCCAGCAAAACTGGCACTCTCATAAGGCTGGACAGGCATATCAATTTTTAGAAAATAGGTTTGAGAGTGGCCATACATGCCACAATGGTGACACTGCTCCTTAAGGATTTGATGTGGGTTCTCATTAAATAACCCAACAGCTTGGGCTTCAGCTTCAGGAGTAGGGGTTGTTTCCTTTCTAACAATGGTTCTCCTCCTAGAGCATTTGTGCTTGGAGTTCTAGGATAATGTGTTAAAGATCTGTTTGAGCTCCTCAGCAGTCCTATCACTAAAGTCTCCTCTAGAAAACTGATCCTCCAAGGTTTGGTGATAAGGGGTAAGACTATTGTAAAAGGTGTCCATGAAGAAATTGAGGTGTACATTGATGGTTTGGACACTACCTAAGCAACCCTCTAAACCTATCCCAGGCTTCATGAAACAGTTCTCCTTCATCCTGAAGGAATCCAGTGATTTTATGCCTAATCTCAGATGTCAACCTCCTACGATAGAATTTTATAGTGAAGTCATTGTAAACTATATCCCAGGTGACAATGATCTCTTCCTCTAACTGTTGGAACCAAGACCTAGCATTTCCCTTGAGGCAGAAGGGGAAAACTCTCAATTTAAGATCTTCCTCAATGATACCCCTAAGTGGTAGTTGTTGGAAACTACAATAGAAGGCTCTAATGAAGTCTATAGAGTCTTCACTAGGCATTCCATTGAAGGTAGGCAGCTGACTAAGCTTGGATTGTTTGATCTCATAATTTCTGGACCTAGGAGAGAGTCTAATGCATGAAGGGTTACTAGACACTGACAGTAGCAAGAACTCTCTCAAACTGTGCCTCGCAGCTATCTCATTCCTATGTTGATTCATCATTCCATGTTGGTTCACATTCTCAAGAAGTGGATTGTTCAGGTTTTCAATTCTGTTTTATTCTATCTTGACTTTGTCTTTGTTCTTTTTTACTTCTTTGAGGTGCTTATCAATCTCAGGATTACCAGGTACTAAGTGTTCAGAAATAGACCTGGTTTGCATGCAGCAGGTTCACAATTTTTTTTTGAATTTGAATTTTATTTTTGCAGATTTTTTTAGTGATTTTTTTTTGATTTTTTTTTATTTTTGTTTGGGTTTTTTTTAAACGCACCTAGCCTCCCCGGCAACGGTGCCAAAATTTCCATGCTCGCGCGTCATTGGGAATGGGCTACAAACTAAAATTTATACATACTTACTACTAAGGACAGTGGCAAGACATGGTCGAACCACATGGAGGCATGTTGTTGTGTTTGGTGTTCTAAAAAAAACTCAACAAAAACACACATTCAAAAATCGAGCAAAGACAATTGGTGGTGGTGAAGTGGAGTGAATGAGACTTAGTGTGTGTAGATGTGAGAGTGAGATGGTGAGTGAAAAGTGACTATATAGAGCAATAAGAGAAACTGGGGTGCAAACAACCAATAGATGAATAGGGGGAAAAGTCCACTAGCCGATTTGATGTTGCTTAGCCTTATTCATGCACTGCGATTTAAATACATGGATCTGACTAAAAATAACCAGCCAGATTTGTCATCTGGTTAGTTTGTGATGAAATATCTCTTATAGTCCTTCGACTGTAAGAGTCATTCCAACCAATGGTGAAGAAAAGTCAGAAGTCACCAAGCTCAACTTTTCAGTTGAGTTCGGTGTGTCTATCTCATTCAAGTATAATTCACATGTCAGTGAATTACTCAGATTGGAACAGTTTTAATTATGGTACAAACAAGATCGGCTTTCACACGATCTTGTTGTTTTGTAAATAAGCTTGTCATTAAAAAATGAGAGAGACGATCCAGCTATGATGCAGTGTATGAATCAGACCAAACAAATCGAATCAGCCAACTTATTCTCCCCCAAAGGAATTTAGCCAGACATAATGGTTGGATTTAATGAAAACATGGAATTAAAAACTGTGAATTTCATGTTGAATTATGTTGCAGAAAAATAGAGCACAAAGAAAATAAAGATGTTTGTCTCCCTGCTTGATCTCCTAAAGTTCTAAATCCCCGCTGCTCAATGGTGGATGCGGCACCGGAATGGACTCGATGTCCCACCCTGGGAATCAAGGTGTGAAATGCACTAGTCTCGTACTCCAATCTGCTCTAAGAGAGATCATGTAAGTTGTTCCTGCTTAGCTCCTATGGATCAAATGTCTTTCTGCTGTCTCTCCTCATGGAAGTGTATCCCCCCCTCCTTTTCTCTGCTCCTGCTTAGTTCTCAAGGAGATGCCTCTCCCACCTCTCGTGCGTTCATCACCTAACCGAAGCCTCTTGAATCTCCCTCGGTGAGTTCTCTGGCCTCCACATGGAGCTTTCACTTTGCCACCCCTCCCGCGCTGGTCACTGGAGCGGCTGCTCCTAACCGAATAAAAAATATGTGTGCGCGGAGAACTAATTCCTTCCCTATACACAGCCAATCCACGTGGTGTGCTTTTATGTGCACGTCACGATCTGTTTAGAGAATTCTATATAAGTCCATCCTACTCCCTGAAACGAAATCGTGAACTCTTCTCGCGCTTTCCCGCTAACTGCTTCTTTCATCACAACTTCAATGTGTAGCTCCCCTTGCACGGAACACCAAACAGAACGCACGTCAGTCGAGTAAATATAAAATGAAATTATTATATACCAAATTTTAAATCACAGCTTAAAAATACCTATTAAAATATATCTATATTTTTATATATTAACTAATATTATTATTAATATATATTCTTTAATATCTATTATATTCATTTATTAATTTCTACTTATAATAAAATAGATGCAATCAATATCATATATATATAAGTATGTTAATTATATGTTATGTATATAATGTATTATATATATTATAATTATTATATAAAACAAAATAATAAAATAAAAAATAAAAGAGAAAGAGAAAGGGGAGGAGGGTTCTGTGTAGGGGAAGAGAGGGGGCAGGGTAAGCGGTAGCTGCCGGCGCAGTAGAGGTGGCGGCACAGCTGGAGGCGATGTCGACGAGGTCCAGCGGGGTTCGGCCGCGGCTTGGGTATGAAGACGACACGGTGAAGGATGGGTCGCCGGCAGCTTCGGCTTGAGAAAGGGTGAGACAAGGAGAGTCCTATTCAGGATGAAGGATGGATCAGGTTAGGGTGATGCAACTTAGGCCAAAAGCTCAGATGTGCAGCGAGGGTTTCGAACTCGGAGCAGGCAGGCGGGAGCTCGAGCGAGGTCCAAGCAGTGCCAATGGACTCAGATGTCATAGGGGAGCTTGACCAGTAGCTAGATTTCATTGTTCATTGCAATGAAGGCTGGCTTCAACTTCAGATTTCATTTATTCTTGAATTCGGTTTGATTCTACTGTGATGTTGTTTCTTGTTGCTAAATTTGGTGTTATTGATACAAATTTGTATTCTGTTATTCCTTCAAAGTTGTTCTGTGGTCGATTTTCTACTGTTGGGTGTGGATTGTGCGTGGATGAGGAAGGAGCAGAGGAGTAATGGGGGTGACGACGCTGGTGCTGCGGACTGCGGCGAAGTTCGAGTTGGGGGTGTGTGCATATAAGGGATGTGAGGCCGCAGTGAGGTGGATGGGAGGTGGTAATTCTTGAGGAAGTGAAATGGTGGCATGAATGGGGGACAATGAGATAGAAGGAGGTGGGCACCGTGAGTGTCACGGTCTCCCCGTGAGACAGTCAGGAGCAGATACGGTGACACCGTGAGTGTTTCTCACGGTCTCAACGTGAGGTATGGGAAACAGTGGCACCGTGATGAAATGGTGCGACGTGCCACTGTGAGTACATGAAAAATAGAAAGAACGGATTAAATAAATTAAAAACTGAAAATAGATTAATGAATAAAATTGAATTAAAAAATAAGTAAATAAAACGAAATTAAATAATAAAAATAACTGAATTTAATTTAAAAGAATGAATTTATTAAAAATTATAAACAAACTTAATTAAAAACAATCTAATGATACTTACTTAAATTAAGCAACCAATTAAGTATCCAATAAACTAAAGAATTCATTAACTTAAAGAATAAACTTATTAATTGAATAAAATAAAATTGTTAAAACTAGTTAAATTATCAAAGACCAAAAACTAAACTAAGTTATTTATTTATAATTTAAAGAATAAATAATAAATTAATTTAATTAATGGATTAATAAAATAACTAGAATGAAAAATTATAAAAATAAAAGAATAAATAAATAATGGTCCAATTCCCAAGACTAAATTAATATAATAATTATTTAAAAAGACACAAATTTACATTAAAAATAATTGATTTAAACTAAAATTGATTATTTTACACAGCAAGTACGAAAACAAAATAATTATCAATTATTTAATAAAAAACATTTTAATATAAAAAATTAAATAAAAATACAAAAAGAATGTGGCAAAGAGTATGAAAACACTGCCACATCAACCATCTTACAGACCAAACACTGAGAAAAAAACATGGGAACTACACGATTCCACACAAAAAAACAAAAATAACCTCTCAAAGGTCATTAAATCATTTTCATATAATTATGTACCACTAAAGGTAAGAAATGGAACTCATAGTGAACCATATCACTCATCACTAAATGTCTGAAAATCCTTCCATATAGTAATACATGATTTGGTGCATCCTTCGACAGACTATCATGGGAATCACAAGACCCCACTCGATCACTCTGAATCATGATATTAGAATCTCTGAGAGGGGACTCCTCCACATATGACACAAAATGTGAATTCAACATCATCTATAAAATAAAAAACATCATCCAACATATCACATATATTGAGGCATCATTGAGATTTCTTTTATTATTATCCATGACTCCCAAGATTCACACATGACGTCACGACATGACTATTTTCTTAGTGGATCAACCAATATATATACCTTCCCCTAAGTATATGAAATCATTAAGTCTTAATCGAACAAAAATTCCATCCTCTGTCACAAATTCATGTTCATGTTTCATAAGGAGAGGGCATACCTTAGGCTCTTATGATTTGTAAAAAATGCTCACTAATGAAGCAATGTCTTCATAATTTAAAATGATGCACAAATAATAATAACTTAATATCTAGGATGGTATATTTTCTGTCACGACCCATCCTCGGGGCCCGTGATGTGACTACCCCAAGCCCACCTTCCATAGGCCAGGGGCTGGCGACTATCACCAAAGGTATAAATCCCTAAGCTGGGAAGACATTTCCATTTTAAAAGTAAACACACACAATCAGAGTACATAGATGGAAGTAAAACACTAAGTAGAAATTGTATACAAAAAATGTACTGGAAAGCAAAAGGTTCTGGAAATTCAAGACCAACAGTAAAGTACAAGGAAAAGACAAACATATACAACTAAAAAATAGCTAGAAGTTGTCTAGATGCTCCTTGAACATCCACCACGGATCCCACCGGAAGGGTAGGTACAGATAGCCTCCTCAGCGCTCATGGTCCCTCCGTCTCCTCTGGGTGAAGTCAAGCCGTTAGGTCCACCTCCAAGTTCCGTCCAGTCCTCGTACACTCCGCCTCGGTCACTGTTGTACGTCATCTACATCCAACACAATGAGTTGTGGGAATATCCCATGCAGGGGTGAGTATAATGATACTCAATAGGGACCCCAAGACTCTCAAGGTCTCACAAAATCCAACAAGGATAAACCACAATGTATGAATCAACAGATAACCATTACTTAGGTATATTCTTATACATATACCTATGTTATCTAGTATCCCATCTCAATGATGAGGAAAAACCAAAGGTCAATGACTCAGCTCAAACCAGGATTTTCATTATCGAAACAATGGCTGCTGGAGAACTCCTCCTCTGTCGAGAATAGTGGGCTTATCATGACACCAAGGCACTTCTCAATAACCTTAGACTACTGAGGTACTCCTCCTGTCAAGTATCAAAGGTTTGATGCCAACTTCCTGGTGCTTCTCTGATGTGGGTCTGCCGCCAAATACCAGGCGCTCCCCCTAATAGCCTGTAGAGCTACTCCTCCTGTCGAGTACTGCTGGTATGCCGCCAACTACCAGGAGCTCTTCTGTTGTGGGTCTGACACCAACTACCAGGAACTCCCCACTGGGCTAGTCGAATCAGTCAAGCAGTCGTCAGGTCTGTCAGCTATTAGGTCTCCACACTCTGTCTACTCGCCACTGGAAGGATCCACTCCCCGATCTACTGGGAAAAACTCTAACTGTCGTAAATACTCACATAGAAGTATCTAAAAGGTCCATCTCATCAATGGGATCTCAATTCAATAGAAGATACATCATTCAAATGCCCAGTATGTTAGTTATCTTCTTTTCCATTATAGGGGCCCTGTTGGTTTTTAGGTTCAAACCAACCTAACTGTTCCCCAACTATATCCAAACCTCTATTGGGGTATTCCAAAGGTACTCCCATGCTCTCATCTTTCTTTCACCGCAGACGGTTCATCGATCGAACACCTGTAGCCCAAGATGTGGGCTAAAAGGTGTAAACGGGCCATAGCGGGTCCAGGTCCAGTCTGACCAAGTCGGAACGACCCAGCCCAACCCTGTCCAAACCCATCCAAGGGGTCGGCCCTGCCCGAGGGCAGCCCGGCCCGAGGCCTGGTTGGCCGGCCCCCATGGCCTGGCCGGCCAGCCCCCGTGGCCAGGATGGTCGGCCCGGGTGGCTTGGCTGGCCACGAGTGGGAGGGGGTGTCGCGCCCCCCGTTTCTAATCCAAAGGAACCAGCACTAGGTGCTGGTTTTGGTGAGCCATAGGACCCGGCTGGTACCGCTTTGTTTGAATGGCTGATCGGCCAGCTGGTTTCATGTCACTGACAGCCGGCCCGACGCCGGACTCTCTAGGTTCCTCCACCATGGCGCGATGGCACCACAGTTCTACTCCACCATCATGACCCACCCTGGTCACAGCAACTTGCTACTCCGTGTGGCTCGACGACGCCAAACCACTTCTGTCGCGACCCACCCTAGCCGCGACCTCCTTCTCTTCTGCGTAGCTCGACGACGTCGCACCCACCATGAGATCGTCGCGGTCTATGTGAATGAGGCCCCTTCTTCCGGCATCGTGCGACGGCACCACGCCCCTCTAGCTCTACCACGGCCTGCCATGGTCGTAGCTCGGTTCTCTGTGAGGCACGGTAGTGCTGCGCCCTTGTGGCTACCCTGCGGTCTTAGGCCGCCGGTTCCTTCATGGTCTGCCTCAGTCGTCTTCAACTGGGAATAACAAAAGGGGAGGGTCAGGCTGTGTTCATACAGTCCAAACTCTCCTCATTATGGTGATATCATTCGGTTCTCAAACCATAATTTCAACGATGTAGAATGGGTATAAAAACCATTCAAAACCCCCTACCTTGATTGTCGCTCATTGGCGGCGAAATGAGGTGACATCTTCGTTTGTGATGTTCTTCACGGGTGGCATATTCTACCTTGACGTGGATAAAGTTATTTGGAGATTTCATGGGCGTTCTTCGTGGGTGTCACATCCCTTTCTTGCACCGATTAAAGAAGGAAGAAGATGGCATCGTTCATCTTTGGAGAGAAAAGGACCCTGCCTAGCTCTCCCCTTTCCCTATTCCATCGAGGAATAATGCCTAACCAAAATGAAATAATAGTTTTTCCTATTATTTTATTATTGGAATTAATTTGAAAAGTTTTAAATTTAATTAAGTAACCTCACTAATTTAATGGGTGATGTTGGCCTAATTAATTGGGGGAGGAAGGTGAAAATTTTCGAAGGTTTCCCCCACATTATGATGAGTTACAAGGGGGTTTAAGCTCGTGTGGGTCCCACAGAATAATATCCTCTCAAGGGAGGTTATACTCGGGTGGGCCCCACCACCATAAACTCCCATGGGAGGTTTGGGTGCAGTGGCCCCCACCTCTAATCTCCCCTTGGAGGTTTTAACCACCCAAAAGAAAATAAAGTTAATACTTTATTTTGTTCAAATAAATTAAAACCCCCCAAAAACTAACTTCCATTCTTGTTAGAATGAATCTGCGGTGAAGGTCTAACTAAGCAATCAACGACTTTGCTAGTTCAACGGTGCCCTCAGATTTCAATTCCGAGCATCGGTTCAAAAGATATAAAAACCAACTCGTATATTTACGGAACATACCTGAACAAAACATTAGAAATTGATTCCGAGCACACCGGGCCTCAGAATCAATCGTCGTTAGAAACTGCGGACTCGTAAAAATTCAGTGTATTTAAAAAAAATCACTGGAATTCTTGGGTCATTAAATTCTCCCCACATGAGGGATTTACGTCCCCGTAAGCTATAACTCACACTAAGGGAACAAATTTGGATACTGAGCATGCACTTGAGCCTCCTACATCCATGTTCTCTACTTGATGTTCATGTGCTTCCAGTGAATGCGGACCAAAGGTATCGACCATCCACGCAAGACCCACTCCTGTCGATCCTCAATCTCCACTGGAACCTCTGTGAAAGTTTCCATGTCATTGATGTCTAGCTTCTTGTGGTCGATGATGTGGGATGGTTCATGCACGTATCTCCTCAACTGAGATACGTGGAAGACGTCCTTCACCCGGTGAAACTAGGGTGGAAGAGCTAAGTGGTAAGCCACCATGCCTACTCTGATGAGGAAATGGAAAGGTCCGATGAACCATGAAGATAACTTTTCTCCTCGGCCAAATCACCATAGACCTCAACTTGGTGAGACATGTAGAAAGACGTGGTCTCCATCATCGAACTCCAGAGGTCTCCTTCTCTTGTTAGCATACGACTTCTGTCTGCTCTGTGCAGTCTTCATCAGATCCTAGATGATCTGTAGCTTCTCCGTGGTAGCTCGTACCATCTTTGGTCCCTCTAGTACTAACTCCCCTGGGTCGGTCCAGCATAGTGTCAATCTGCAAGGCCGACCATACAAGGCCTCAAAAGGTGCCATACCCATGGTGGAGTGATAGATGTTATTGTAGGAAAACTCCAACAAAGGAAAGTGATCCTCCCATCTGCGACCGAAGTCGAGGACACATGCACGGAGCATGTCCTCGAGGATCTGTATAGTCCTCTTGGTCTGACCATCTTTCTGAGGATGGAAGGTGGTTCTCAAACAAAGTTGTGTCCCGAAAGCTTCTTGAAACCCCTTCCATAGCCGGGAAGTAAACCGTGTGTCTCGTTCAGAGACAATCGAGGATGGTACATCATCTAACAGCACTATCACCTGGACATAGAGGCATCCCAAGCTCTCTAATGAACCCTACTCTCTGATTAGTAGGAAGTGGGTGGACTTGGTGAGTCGGTCAACGATCACCCATAGCGAGTCATGCCTCCTGGATGTATGTGGAAGACCAATCACGAAGTCCATGGATATCCCATCCCACTTCCACTTTGGGACATCTAAAGGCTGAAACAAGCCTAATGGTACCTGGTTATTTTCCTTCACATGCTGACAAATGAGGCACCATGAGACAAAGTTCCCTACTAACTTCTTAATACCTGGCCACCAATGCTATCGTCTGAGGTCCTGGTACATCTTCGCCACTCCTAGATGTACTGTTAGAGGGGAAGTGTGGCACTCCCTCAACACCTCCTCTTGAAGTTAAACTAGTACCATGGTACATCCTATAAAGAGGATGACATGCTCCCCACCTTCCAAAAATCTATCAGGTTCCTGTCCTATGGATATCTGATTACGTTGAATCTCACAGTCAGCGTCTCCATGTTGCGCCTCCCTGATTCGCTGAAGAAGTGGAGGAGTGACTGTAATAGAATGAAGATAGGATACTTCATCCTTATCCATGAAGGATATTTTTAATGCATCTTGATGCTCTATCACCTCTACTAGAAGATGAATTCCTGATCTCCTGCTGAGAGAATCTGAAACAACGTTCCCTTTCCCAGGAGTATAGACTATCTCGAAGTCATAGTCCTGGAGGAACTCAAGAAAATGCCACTATCTTAGGTTTAGGTCCTTCTGAGATAAGATACACCTAAGACTATTGTGATTAGAGTACATGGTAAAACATTCGCCCATAAAATAGTTTTTCCACATCTTCAACGTGAAGACCACTACTGCTAAATCCATGTCATGGGTAGCATAGTTCTGCTCATGCTATCTCAGCTGCCGAGAACCATATGTGATCCCTACTTTCTCCTGCCTTAGGACACACCCGAGTCCGGCCCGTGATGAAATGTAGTAGACTACGTGCCCTATGCCTTCCTCTGGAAGCCACAAGATGGGGGAACTAGTCAGCCTCTGCCTCAGCTCCTGAAATCTCTGTTGGCATCTCTCCGAACACACGAAGGGTTTCCCCTTATTTGTCAAGGATGATAGTGGTGCTGCATCTCTAGAGATATCTAGAACGATCCTCCAATAGTATCCAGCCAAGCCTAGGAAACTCTGTACCTTCGTCGCACTCCTGGATGGCTCCCAAGAAAGTACCGCCTCAATCATCACTCGATCTACTACAACTCCTTCCTATGACATGACATGTTCAAAGAAGTGAACCTATCAAATCCAAAACTATAACTTCAAGAGCATACCATAATGTTGGTTCTCTCAGAGTGTGTCCAGTACTACCTATATGTGGTAGGAATTCTCTTCCTCAGTAGTCGAGTAGATCAGCATGTCATCGATGAAGACTACGACAAAGGGATAGATATAAGGCTGTAAGATCCTATTAATGAGACATATGAACACTGTTGGAGCATTGGTTATGCCGAAGGGCATAACCAAGAACTCAGAGTGATCATACCGACACCCAAAGGCCATCTTCTGCACATCCTCATCTCAAACTCTGAGCTGGTGATAGCCTGATCTGAGGTCTATCTTCGATAACCATCGTTCTCTCTTTAACAGATCTAAGAGGTTGTTAATCCTGGGAAGTGGGTACTAGTTCTTCACGGTCACCTGGTTCAAGTGATGGTAGTCAACACAGAGCCTCAAGCTCTCATCCACCTTCTTGGAAAATAGAATCGGGGCTGCCCAGGGAGAAACACAGGGCTGGATGAATCCCTTCCCATGCAAGTCCTCCAGCTGTACCCTCATCTTGCAAAGCTCAACGGGAGCCATCCGATATGCTGGAGTAGATATTGGTGTCATCCCAGGGTATAGGTCAATGTAGAAGTCCACCTCTCTACATGGAAGTTGTCCTAGGACATCGTCAAGGAAAAAATCCGCGTACTGGTACACCACAACAGGATTATTCGGACTCTACATATCTACTGCATCGAGGGTAAGGAAATCCAACTGGTGAGTGATCGGCTGCACCCTCCTCCAAGTAAGTTCGTCCTGTGCTGCAATGGTTCCCTTCTCACTATTGAAGGTGAACCTGGTCCCATCTGTTTGGACACAACGCACTTTGCACCTAATACAGTCGATCTGACCATGGACTATAGATAACCAGTCCATACCCAAGAGGGCGTCTTAAGGCCTCGACATCGCTACGAGGAGTTCCCAGTCAATGCTCTCCCCTCCTAGAGTATGCTCACTCTACCAGCACCAGTGTGTAATCGCCGAGTCTGCTCCCGTATGAGTCTCTAGTCGTAAGGATCCATCCAATGGCTTCGTTGGAATCTTAGAGCTCTAAACGAGGAAAAGGACTATAAAAGAGTGACTGGCACCAGTGTCTATAAAAACTACAGCTAAGGTGGAGTTGACATAGATTGTACCTCAAATAATCTCCAGAGCACCATGGTTGTATGCCTCATCTGCTTAAAGCTGAGCTCTCCCATGTCTACCGGCTCCCTGTGGTCGGGGTGGTCCTCCTGGTGGTGGTGACAGTAGAACTTCGTATCGTCATCCACCACCAGCTGCATGACCAGCTCCTCTGCCACATCCATTTTCTCCCTATGGACCGCCTCAATCAAACCTATGCCTCTGTTTGGGAGGTCCATCAATTTTATGCTGATCGTTAGAACAACGGGTCAGATAGTCATGAGCCATGTGACCAAGACCGCTGCATGAGTAACACTATCCACTCCTGGCATGACTGGCTTTGTATCCACTCTGGGTATCCCACAGAACCGATCCTAAGACATGCGGTCATCCACCTATAGGTCTGGTCCTCATGGACCTCTGCGACATCTGTCAACTGTGAGCTGTAGAAGACTCTGCTGCGTGTTGACTAGTAGTAGGTCTCGCTGCTAGTGACTGCCCAGAAAGGAAACTCTCTACCAGGAGGGCACTCTCTAACTCCCCCACCTGCGTCAGGATGCTGAGGGAGATCATCGAGGCTCTGATCTATAACCTGAGCCCCATCTCGATGGTCCGGGCCTGGAAGAATGGGTCTCATACCATATGTATAGAGTAGCGTGATAGGTCAGTGAACCTCGCTGGGTACTACGCTACTGTCATGTTGACCTTCTGCAGATGAAGTTGCTCCTGTATCCACACCGCTCGAAGGGTGGCTGGTACAAACTCCGCCCGGAACAGGCTCTCGAATTCTACCCATAGAAGCGATGCCTCATCGTGGACCTGGAGCATTATGCTCCACCATCTGCCTGCTGCTGCCTGAAGGAGGCTGGCAGTAAGGATCACCATGTAGTTTGTTGGTGTCCCAACTAGACTGAAAACCCTCACCACATCCTCCAGCCAATCCTCAACTACCTATGGGTCCATCTCTCCTAGGAACCTGGGTGGCCTCAGGCACTGGAACTCGTGCAGCGCGCTCAAGCGGTGTGCATCATCTGTTTCTAGGGCTGGTGTAATAGGTGGACCAAACGGAAGTAGTACCATTGGTGTCTCTGCTAGTGCCTCAACTGGAAAAGGGACTTGTACTGAGGCCTCATCGCTTGGTGGGCTGTCAGTGCGTAGAACTCTCGGGGCTCTAACTGGTCATCTGCAGGGAGGCATCCTGAAAGAAACGGATGCGTCACAGTCAAAAGATTATAACTGGTGAGCTGACCTGGTTGAGCAGACTTAAAGAAAAACTTTTGAAACACACACTCAATCAGTGTTTTCGTGCACTAAGTCAGAAATCAGGGGTCACGATCCTGGTGTACGAATACGTCGGTTTCCGCACCAACACTGGACTCCCTGAACTGAAAACCACACACGGTACCCTTAAAAATATTTCTTTATAAAAAAGAATGATCAGGGTCCTGAGTTCCGTGGTAAAAACGAATCCTTTGATACCAGTTTGTCACGACCCATCCTCAGAGCCCATTCCATGACTACCCCAAGCCCGCCTTCCATGCGCCAGGGGCTGGCGACTAGCACCAAGGGCGTAAATCCCTAAGCTGGGAAGGGATTTCATTTTTAAAAGTAAACACACAAAGTCAGAGTACACAACTAGAAGTAAAACACTAAGTAGAAACTATATACAAAAGATGTGATGGAAAGAAAAAAGGGGTCAGAAATATAAGCCCAAAAGTAAAGTACAAGGAAAAGACAAACAGGTACAACTAAAAAAACAGTTGGAAGGTGTGTAGAAGCTCCTAGATCGTCCACCATGGGTCCTACCTGATGGGTAGGTACAGATAGCCTCCTCAGCGCTCCTCTTTCGTCTGTCTCCTCCGGGTACCGTCACGCCGTGAGGTCCACCTCCGGGTACTGTCCATTCCTCATACACTCCGCCTCGTTCAGCACTGTCTATCATCTGCATCCAACACAATGAGGTATGGGCATAGCCCATGCAAGGGTAAGTATAATGATACTCAGTAGGGGCCCCAAAACCCTCAAGGTCTCACAAAATCCAACAAGGATAAACCACAATGTATGTATCAACAGATAAACATTAAATAGGTATATGTCCATACATATACCTAAGTTATCTAGTAACCCATCTCAATCATGAGGAAAAAACACAAAGGTTATTGAATCAGCTCAAACCCATATTTTCATTATCGAAACCATGACTGCGGAATAACTTTTCCTCTGTCGAGAACTGTGGTCCTGTCACGACACCATGGCGCTTCACACTAACCTTAGAATACTGAGGTACTCCTCCTATTGAGTACTGTGGGTCTACTACCAACTACCAGGCGCTCATCCATTGTGGTTCTTCTGTAAACTACCAGTCGCTCCCCCTAATGTCCTGCAGAGTTAATCCTAATGTCGATTACCATGGGTCTTCCACCAACTACCACACGCTCCTCTGTCGTGGGTCTGCCGCCAAATACCAGGCACTCCTCACTGGGCTAGTCGAATCGGTCAAGCAGTCATCAGGTCTGTCACCTACTAGGTCTTGGCACTCTGTCTGCTCGCCACTGGAAGGCTCTGCTCCTCAAGCTTCTGGGAAAAAACTCCAAATGTCGCTAATTCTCAGGTATATGTATCTCAACTATCCGTCTCGTCAATGGGATCTCAATGCAATAGACGGCGCGTCATTCGGACACTCGGTCTGTTAGTTATCAGCCTTTACATTCCAGGGGCCCGGTTGGTTTTTAGGTTCAAACCTACCTAACCGTACCCCAAATGTATACAAACCTCAAGTGGGTTATGCTAAAGGAAATATCTCCCTCTCATCTTTCTATCGTCGTAGATGGTTCGTCGATCAGACACTGGTAGACCAAGATGCGGGTTAAAACATCTAAAGGGGCCATAGCGGGTGCGGGTCCGGTCCGACCCAGTCTGACCGACTCGGCCTGACCCGGTCCACGGGTCTGACTCAGTCCAAGGTGCGGCCCGGCCCGATGCCCGGTTGGCCGGCCCGTGTGGCCTGGCCGGCCGGCCTGCCTGGCCTGGCTGGCTGGCCTACATGGCTTGGATGGCCATGCATGGGAGGGGGTTCCCCCCCGTTTCCGATCTGAAGGAACGAAAGCTAGGCGCCGGTTTTGGTGAGCCGCGGGACCTGGGTGGTCCCGCTTCGTCTGGCTGGCCGAGCAGCTTACTGGTTTCGTTTCGTCGATGATCAGCCCGACACTGGACACTTCAGGTTCCTCCACCACGGCGCGACGGCGCCGCGCCACTTCCGTAGAGGCCCGGCCAGGCCGCAGCCTCCAGCTCTTCCATGTGGTGTGACGGTGCCACGCCCACCATAATACTGCTGCAACTGATGTGGCCGCGACCCCTTCTTCCATTGTGGTATGATGGCACTATGACCCTACAGCTCTGTCGTGGCCCACCTTGGCCGCGACTCGGTTCTCTGCACGGCACGACAGTGGCGTGCCCTTGTGGCAACCCGGTAGTCTTGCGCCACTGGTTCTTTCACCCTCCGCCTCCATCATCATCAAACGGGAATAACAAAAGGGGAGGGTCAAGCCATGTTCATATGGTCCAAACCCTCCTCATTACAGGGATATTATTCAGTTCTCAAACCATAATTTCAACGATGTAGAATGGGTATAAAAACAATTCAAAACCCCCTACCTCAATTGTCGCTCGTTGGCGGCGAAAGGAGGTGACGTCGTCGTTGGCGACGTTCTTCGCGGGCGGTGTCTTCTCCCTTAACGTGGATGATGTTCGTTAGAGATGGCATGACAGTTCTTTGTGGGTATCACTTCCCTTTATTTCCACAATTGAAGAAGGAAGAAGATGTCATCGTTCTTCATTGAAGAGAAAAGGCTCCACCCTAGCTCTCCCCTTTATCCATTCGACCCAGGAATAATGCCCAACAAAAATGAAATAATAGGTTTTCCTATTATTTTATTATTGGCATGAATTTGAAAATTTATAAAATTAATTAAGTAACCTCACTAATTTAATGGGTTATGTTTTCCTAATTAATTGGGGGAGGAAGTTGAATAATTTCAAAGGTTTCCCCCACATTATGGATAGTTACAAGGGGGTTTATGCTCGTGTGGGTCCCACATAATAATATCCTCTTAAGGGTGGTTATACTTAGGTGGTCCCTACAACCATAACCTCCAATGGGTGGTTTTTGTTTGGTGGACCCCACCTCTAACCTCCCCTTTTAGGTTTTAACCACCCAAAATAAAATAAAGTTAATACTTCATTTTATTCAATTAAATTAAAAACCCCCAAAAACTAACCTCCATTTTCATTAGAACGCATCTGCAGTGAAGGTCTCACTAAGCAATCACGGACACTGCGAGTTCAACAGTGCCCTTGGATTTCAATTCTAAGCACCGATACAGAATATATAAAAATCTGCTCATATGTTTACTGAATGTACCTGAACACAACTTTAGAAATTGATTCTGGGCACACCGGGCCTCGGAATCAAGCGACGTGAGAAACTACGGACACGTAAAAATTCGATGTATTTAAGAAAAAAACTTTCCACAAAATTTCTGGGTCTTTACATTTAAAATCATGGAAATATTATTTCCATTACCCATATGAAATGACTAATCTATTCAGCCTTAGAACATATCCCAACCCAAGATGCAAAGCGTCATAGAAAACATAAAACTAAACTACTTCTATTGGGGAAAATGGATTGGATCACTAAAAAATTTCTCCCTAAATTACTAAAACCATATATGAAATTGTTCATTTCGTTTTAATTCCAAATTATTTTTGTTCATGGATGTTTAAAGAGTAATATCCTGAGAGAAATTGTCTATAAACCTCCTAAAATAACCTTCACGACTAAGGAAACTCTTCTCATCTTCTACTATCACGGGGGTGCATAAGATAAAACTACATAAATATTGTAAGTATCTATATATACTCTCTATAATAAATGAAATTCCCCATTAAATGGACTTCACACAACAAGAATTTACACTTCAAAAACTTCCTAAATATCAACTGCTAATAATGAACTCCAAAAATGAAATGCAGATGCTAGACAATATCCTCCTAATAAATATGTTGGACAAGGATTTTAGAAATTAAAACCACCATGAACTTATCTATGGACTCTATGGACATTGTGTTTCTAAACCTCATGAACACAGCTAGAGAATTCATCACACCAAATGGCTTTAAAATATACACTTAATGCCCATGATGACATTTGAAATAATTTTTTAGAATATCCTCATCCATCTAAAACATATGACGACGCCGTAGCTATAAATAAATTTTTGATAAAAAAAATCCCATTATATGGATGATCTAATCATCAATTCATGGTAGAGGATATTATTTATTCACTCTCAATTATCTTAACTGACTATAGTCTATAAAAACATGTTAACTTTCATCATCTTTATTCACAATAAAAAGTGGTCCATCCCAAGGTTCACACTCAACCAAAAAAACCTCCATGTAATATATCATCAAGTTGTACTCATAGATCTCACTACATATAAGGTTCTATCATATACAGAGACATCAAGATATGAGATATGCCCAGGTATAGCTCAATATCAAACCTGAACCCCCATCGAGTGGGTATTTCTACAACCTCTTATAAAATAAATTAGAGTACTATTCTACGAACTTGGTAAACACTAATAACTGAACATACAATAAAATCAGAATCTTCCCAACCATCATATATGATAAGGAACATACCCCAGGCCAATATGGGGATCTCCCTCTCCAACAAATACTGTTAGATCTCCATCAGCATTATAAAACTCAACATGCCTCATGAGAAAATCCATGATAGCATGCACTGAATAAAACCAATCCACACTAAGGATGATGTTTTATTATTATATTATTAAACATAAGAGGTGTCCCCAAGAGCTGTTCTTCCCCAACACTAACTCACAGGCTTTATATACATCATACATGTAAACTAAACCTCCAACTGGAGTGGTTAGTGACAAGGGACTGGTATGCCTATCTACCTCATGTCCTAGATCATGTATGAGGGTAGGTGATATAAAGGAGTGTGTTTCTCCTAAATAAAAAAAATCATCAACTCATGTAAAAGGAATGAAATGTGTAACTCAAACATGTAATGGATCACTATGATCTTGAAATTCTAAAGAAGGGGGCTAACCAGAGCCTCTCCGACCCATCTTTTGACAACCTTTATGGCCATGATCTTCTCTATAAGTATGAAGAGAATCTTGGGGATATAAATATATTTAACCATATCTTACACTCTAATCCCAAATTGGAACACATAGCTACTACTACCTCAACTGAAACTATCTCAAAGGAAGAACCTAAAACAAAACACTTGGAAAATCTTCAATTTTGAATTTTTTTTGTCACATACACCACTGATGACCTTTGTCTTCATAAGAAACACACACATATAATACCTTTTCATAGGTTTTAGATCTTACTCACCTAGAGAAACATGATGATGAGGTCTAGGACCTACAATTGGTTAAATAAAATCTCTTCTGTCTAAGAATCTTGGAGCCACATACTATAGATTATTGTCATTAGGAATCCCAATGACTCCACTCTCTTGATTATTTGGTTTTGCACAATGGCCTTTCAATACAAATTACTCTAACTTATACCTACAAATACATCTTCCATATTAATTAGCAAACCTATAACGAGATTAATTGAATAAAAATCCTCCTTGAAATTCTTTTTTCCTGACCTCATCATCTGGAAAAGAGTCTAATGAATAATCTCTAAGTGCCTCAAAATAGACACCAAAATTTCACATACTAGAACTCACCATTATAATGGTAAGAGAATCCTAGAAATTGGACTCCTTTGTAATCACGGAAATTATAGAATCAAAAAACATGTCTTGAAACATCACCTATGAGATAACTGGCTCATCGTGATCCATGAGTTATAAAAACCACCACTTCCTCAAACCATTCCTATATGGATGAATCTGAAATCAATCCATTGTAATTTTAGAGACATCTGTATTGAACCACTCATAGTTTTCTCCTCTAAGGTTCCTCATTATCAACCACAATTATTTGTTGATCTACTGTCACATCTAGTTGAACATCTTTAATGGGATCCTGATGAAGACATCAACCAGAAGTCAAACATATAAAAAACAAATCGGTAGATCCCATAAACATGGAATATGGAATATTTCAAAGTAATTAATAAATTATTATTATTATAATTAAGTTTTTAACCAACCCATGGTTCACATATATCAAACATAGTTGAAATGAAGAATGATTTATGATCCTTTCCTAGGTGTCTACCACAAAACTATGATCACTTCATTTAGTGGGCTAAGTAAAATGTAACATTCATGGATTAAATCATAAGAGGCCCAAATTACCTGGGTCTTAGCTATTTTCCCATGTTTACAATGCTCAATTAACATAGATGGAAATATTTCCCTACCATCCCATGAAATATCACCTATTTCTAACTCTACACTCCATCATATCCCACAACCTAAGCCTCTAATAACAATCTATCATGACACCCTCCTCCAAAATTATAACCCTCATGGGATGGTGATGTGATAATTTGGATGGTTAATTCTTTAGTCCGACCACTAGTAGGTCCCATTAAGGTGATTAACATAAAGGGTATAATAAAAATACAATTAGAGGTATTACCATCTATGAAAACATGCTGAAGATAAGGATTAGAAGGGTAAAAAAATAAAACAAATCACATTAATATATATATATATATATATTCCAAGTGAAAATAAGAAATGTAATACTATACTATAAAAACCAAAATAAAAACTACAAGTAAAGAAATGTGATGATGGCCGGGACCATGATACCCAAACAGCTCCTACAAAACCTCAATCTTGTAATATCAATCAGGATATACAAACTTCTTCAGATGACCTAAAAATAGTTAATATATACCTAGGATGATCAAACAATTATACTCAGTAGAATATTCCTTGAAGACTCTCAAGAAAAAGATAATGAATTATTATTAAATCATTGTGAATAATAATGAAACTAACTCCTCACATAAATAAGTATACTACGTTCCAAGCGACACCATGGAAAAATCTCAACAAGTATCACATACAAGAGAGAATACAATATAATAATGAAACATCCAAGGTACCTTAATCAAATTTCCCCACTATTTTACCTCTCTACCACAATGTTTCATGTCTTCATCTATCTCTCTCTAAAATAAGTCATCCTGAACACACCTGGGAAATACATCCCAACATGAACCTCAGGAATCAAATCATCACATCAACCCATCCATATCCACATATCCATATATAGTTACTAAGAGGTTTCTGGAATCCATCACATCTCATATAAAGTGTATCATACATCTAGTATTTAACCTTAAGGTATTACATCACATACAATAAATTATTTCCTCAATCCGTCACACACTATACAATTCATACATGTAATAATCCATTGTATACTACATCTGATGATACTTATGTGTGAAACAAAAACAAGATATCACATACATCGACAAAAATATATGGGGAAACTAATCATCTGAAATGCATGTACAAGTACTATGATGACAAGGTTATGGGTTTATAGGGGTATTCATAAATCCCTTATCCCACTAGGATGTTTGGGAAAACACCCTCCCATATTCCATTGGATGTTTATCACCCTAACCTATATTGGTAGGGTAGCATAAAAAAACAAAATATATACGATATAATATAGCTCACAACCCTGCTATGGAAATAAAATATACCAAAGATCAATAGTAGTTATTGTCTCTTAGACAACCATCTGCCACAACTATGGAATACATATCCTAATAGAAAAAAGTATTTTTTTATAGAAACATTAACAGAATCATCTGTCAAAAACCAATTCACTCTGTGTTAATTATTTAATTATCCACTGGTAAAACAACAATATTATTCCAAATTATATTACATTTACCATCCAAATCCAATTTTATGAAGCATAAGCTAAACTGACTCTATACTTTCTCAAGATCATCATCTTTTAGTCATTTTCATTTTATCAACAATAACCTCAGTGTTTAACAAAATTATTAATCATTATTTTAATAATTATCTATACTTCTTCAATAAAGATATAATATAATTTTAGATTATAATTCAATACAAGAGAAAACACAAGGTTGAAGACCACAATAGTTTTCGACTTTGGAGACTAGGTACCCAATTTTCAAATTTGGGGAAAGATCTTAATGTCTTCAAATAAGATCTCCCCATTTAGTACTCTTTATAGACATTCCCTGCTTAAAATAATTTCTTCATAACCTAGGGAGACAAAACATTCGAAAGAGTGAGATCATATTCTCAGTATGGCTAGAAAAGGGAGATATATATGTATAACATAAGAATAAGGTTATGAGAACATGAGCCTAATATTTGAAAACTATATCATTCATACTGAAGATCCTAAATAGGAGTCATGTCATAAATATTGGTTGTTCATAAAACATGTATCATAATTGAAAATAAATATAATCAGTAATGAGAACATAAAAATGAAATAAGATATAGATTTCTATCATAAACATCATCTTATAACATTGTAAACATTTATAAATCGAGTTATGGTCACTCATTAATTTAAGGATATGAAATCATTCCTGTTCAAAAACTTATGTACATGAAAATAGTTCCAACCATAACATTATGGACATATATGAAAGGTTCATTAAAAACATTGGGAACTTGTAATAAGGTTCATGCATAAAATTGTGAACAAGTAATTTGGATAAAAAATAACATTGGGAACATGTAAGAAAGTCCATTCATGACATATTTACTCATTATTTATCCATATTTACTCAATGAATTAGAGCTAAATATAGTTCCAACCAGTCATATAATGAAAATAATAAGTATGTGTGCTAAAAAATCATAAGAAATTAAATATATAATTAACCTTGAATTTAAATGGGTTTCACAGAAAAAACAACATATCATTATATATTGAAGAGATACATGTTTCATAATAATTTCATTATTTCACTGTAGCATAACTCATGGAAAAATAAGTGGGTATCATAAGATTTTTATCATGGTATAAATAGTGGAAGAGAAATCAATTTCATAAAAACAATTATCATGAAGAACCATTTCGATAATGAATATGAATGGTATCATTGGTTCATATAACCAGAAAATCATATGTTACATCAAAGGATATAATCCTAGATAGAAAATTATTTGGAAATATCACTAGGAACATTAATTGTGGAAAATATATTTCCCACTGAAATCAATTTTTAAAACAAAAACATCAACAAATTTTTTGTAAATAATTTTATTTTAAAATAATATGAAAAATATATAATGTAAGATTCAAATAAAATAGTGTGCTTCATGGATTAAAATTTTGTTATTTTTTTACAAGTTAAAACCAACATTCCACTCAAATTTTCTATAAAATCCAAACAATAAATTTTTTGAAAACGACTTGAATATTCATGTTAAAACAATTTGAAAAAATTAAAACTTATATAATAATTTCATTAATAAATTATTTTAATAATGTTAAAAAAGTTATTATTTTAGAAAAAAATGATTTTGAAATAAAAAGTGTTTTTGACAGATTAGAGATATAGAGATGTTTTTTGAAACATTATTTTTAACTATTGATTACAAAAAAGAGAGGAAAATGAAGTGGTAATTTTTATCCTCATAATTTAATCATATGAGAGTAAAATTATAGGGTTTATTTAGATATATATGATAATATTTTATTATTGGAATCATAATCATAAATTATCCCACTGATCAATGAAATAGTATCATAAAAACATTACTACTTTGGTACCGTTAAAAAATAGGCAATAAGAATTAATAACATTAAATGAAACATTATATATCATTAAAAGGATTTTATTCCTAATATAACATGTCAATGGGGAAGTATACATACAATAAAAAATAATATATTTGTGAATTTTTCAGATGTATCCAAGAAATAAAAGTGAGACTAGGAATCACTTACATTATGTCTTGACCTCCATAATACATGATAAAAATGTATGAAAAATATAAGTATAGTAAAAACCTATTATATAACAATTTAATTATATTTTATATCATATATGATTTACTTATTACCATTTATTACCCATTTATTACCAATTCTATGTTAAAATCAAATTTTGGGTAATAACCGCTTGGTTTTTAGTATATGTTATGCTTTATTATTTTTTATCCTCTTAAATTGATCATGGATCCATAATCCCCATAATAATAATAATGAAATTATAATCATATTTATACATAAATTATAATTTTAATACTACTCAAGAATGTTTTTTTAGAAATTTAGCATCATACGATCATGGAGACAATATGCCATACATATGCATGAGAAAAGTTTCCATTTTTCAATGATCATTATAGAAATGAGATAATGTATATTTTATCATTATATAATTATAAAAATATAATAAATAAAAGTTATTTATTTTAATAAATTTATACACATCATTCATGGTGTTTGGTGATGAGAAGAGAGAGTCGTGTCACTTTGTGAAGTTTGTTTCCCACTCTTACACGAACGACTTTATCATATTTCTATGAGTGAAAAGGAAGAAAATAGAATGAAATATCATATTTTTATAATTATAAATATGAATTTAATATCATTATTAAATCATTTTTATCACATATATTCATTAACTATTTCATTATTATCTTCTATATAAAGTTTCAGTGAAAGGAGAATCACATCGCTTCGTGAGCCGGAAGTCAGCCATACACACAAGAAACATTATTGTATACCCTATATAATGGAAATTAAAAAATATATATGATATAATGACTATATAGGTATTAATATGTAATTTATATAATATTGATAATTTATATATGTCATCATACCCTACTATGAGAGGTGGTTGTAGAAAATTGAATAACATCGGTTCGCTGGGTAGTAGTTCTTCACACACATGAATGATGATTTCATAACCCATTTGATGGATGCGTAGATGATTTTAGGTCATTTACATAACATAAAAGAATATAATCATTTAAACAATATTAATTTTATTATATAATAATGGTAAAATAATAATTGAATCAAGTTAAGTATTAAATAAAATAAAAACAATTGTTGAAAACATTACCTCTTCTTCGGGTAACCTCCATTGCTGTGAATATAAAGCCTTAATAGGTTGGATTTATTCAAAAAATAATTATTATATGATGAGAGTAGTTAGTTTGGGATGTTATTTGGGAAGTTATTTTCTTATCCAAAATGGTTTCAAGGTTTTAATTGTAGAGGATAGGGGTGGCCTATTATATGTGGGGAGAGGGGCACACTAATACCTTTTAAAAATAAAATGGTGTATCAGCATTTTAATAAATTAAAATAGGGTAGAAAAATGGATTTTTATCATGTATTAGAAATAATTATGTCTAAATACATCCATAAAATTTAATTTTGGAATGATTTCATGTATTTTTTCTTTTATCTTTTTTATTTAACCCCTCGGTAAACCCATTTTTATCACTACCCTAGTAATTAATTTATACCGTTTTCAATATTTATTTTGGTAAAAAATTATGTTAACCATATTATCTAATATAATTTATATTGACTCAAAAAATTGAATCCATTTCTTATAATTAAATTCATATAATTAGAAAAGTTTACTTTAAAATTAATCATGCAAATGCGACATGAATGTTTCTTTCCAAGGAGAAAATGTTCAAAAGTTTGCAATGTTTTTATATTTAAATTAAACATGAAAATGATTAAAATGACCAAAATTAGATTAATATATATATAATTGATCTAATTTTAATTTAAAACAAATTTAATATATAATTTAACTTTATAAATAATTGTAACGAAATGGATATTTTGAATTTAAATTCAATATTTTTAAATATTAATCAAATATTATTCATTTCAGAAAATTAAAAAAACAACCTAACAAAATTTTGACATTATGATTTCAAAAATTATATTTATTTTTTCGAATAAATTTTATAATATTTTCAAATTCATTTTTAATGTAATTTCACAAAAATGGGGACAAAATTTCTTTTAATAAAAATATATTTTTAAGAGTGAAAGTGGATTTATTATTATACCATTTATAAAAAACAGACAATATAAATTTTAAATAGTTGATTGATTATATAATATTTATATTTCATTAAAATAATTCACCAGTTTTTTTAAATTTTTAAAGTGAAATTCATTTGTTTTCAAAAAACTAGTTTTCCATAAAAATATTTCCTTTATTTTCAAATAGTTTTTATTTTCATTTATAATTAATCGATCACTATTTAATTAATTTTACAAACATTTTTAAAACATATATTTTATTCATATATATAATAATATTAATACCCCTCATTTGAACAGCTCGATATCAAATAATAATATTTTTTATCATGTCACATTTTGTTTAAACTCAACGTTACATATAACCCAAGCTATAAACAGTGTTAATTCTAACATAATATAAAATAAATGTTTCCTATAAAAAAATATAATCTTGGAATTTTATGTAACTAACAATATTGAAATGATTAAATTTATTTGAAAATATATTTTCTACAAAATCTTAGGGATATACATTCTACCCCACTTAAAATTAATTTCATCAACAAAATTCATCACTATGGTACCAAAAAAGAGGATATTTATTCCTTATTACTTCATTAGTTTGTTAAATAGATCCATAAACCTAGTGGTTTTACCACAAAACATTGAATAAGGATGAATTATCATTTCATATAACCCTCTCTATTCGATCCAGAATATCTACCAGTTATTCTCCATAAAGAATAACATACTACATCAGTACAACTTCTAAGTCCAGTACTTGTGGTGGATCAGGTATGTACATCCTCGAGGGAGATAAATGGGACACATCTTCAATCTGATATAGTTTCTATATAATCACTAATAAATAATATACTATCCTAATATGATCGATAATTTAAAATAGACTGGTATACATAGGGCTTATATTTCCATTATATTTAGAACAATTTCATATTTATGTTTGAACATCCATCAATTTCCACAACATATCTAACTCCAAGAAATGAAGATAATTTTTTTTATTCCTAAATCAATAACATATAATAATATTCATATTAGAATGATAAGTAATTCCTTATATCTGTAGTTATAAAATTATCATTTTTATCCAATATACATAAATCTTCATATGCTACAATAATACATTATTCTCTAAAACCTCTTCTAAAGTTCTTCTTAAAAAAATCCTTAACTCTATATCCATATAATCCTTTCAAATGATTAAAATCCAAAACATTATAATTAAGGTTCCTAAATTTCCGAAATCAACTGTTCATTAATCCACCAAATAATATGAAGTAGCTCTTAATATTCACATACCAAACATGTCAATACATTTATCATGTACACTATTGAAACATGGTAATAAAATAATAATAAAAAACATATTGAAAATAAACATTATTAATTATAGATTAGAAAAATTATTGTGCATATTCATTAAATTGAAAATATATGTATAATCCATCAATTATATCATATATAACTTTGTCAACAAATCATTAGTCTTTTCTAATAAAATCAGAACTATCTAATTTACATTATCCATACGAATAATCTCTTCATCAAAAATAAACACAATTTTCTTGAAATTAGGAACATATTAATTTTTTGATTCACTTAATCATGTGTTTTTAAGAAAATATAATAATTCCTTTAAATTACATTTCTATTTAACGAGTACCATTCAATATATTATTTCATAAGCATTATGAAAAACTTATATATAACAATCCATATATACTTCATGATTCATATAAAATAATTTTTCAATTCTAATATAAAAACACATAAATAATTTCACCATATACTTAATCCATTAATCAAGATTCATTATCTTTTTTATTAGTAAATCCTTTATTTTATATGTCATATGTAGCGTCTTCATCATCAAAAGAAAAACCATTACTCGTAAAACTATTATGATTCTATCAATGAACATACCCCTTAGCAAATTTATTTTCATATTGCCCATACATTCCACATTTAAAAAATTAAATAATTGATGATACCTTATGAAAAACATTATTCACATGTATTGAGTTAACTAAAATTTGCATTTTCCTCAGTGATTACATTCTTTGTGTCCTTTTCCAAACTCAAAACTTATTCTTATCCTATAGAGATATTCTATAAAAATCATATTCCAACATAATATACGTATATTAAATTAAATCTCTTTTCCACTATGATCTTAACTACTTAAACTCTCATTGAACTTTATCCTTCCCTTTTTTGGGGAGTTTCTGTGTAGGTTAAGGGGAATGTTGATCAACATATATTAGGGTAACCAATTAGGAATAATCACAATATCAATAAATTTAATCATCATCCGATTTGGTTTCTCATCAAAACATTTTCTATCATATCCATTATTAACCAAGTTCGATTTGTTTCCTATTATTGAATAAAACCAAAAATCATAGTCTGAGAAACAAAAATCAAATAGGAAGACAACATAATCATAAAAAATCACTTATAAAATATCTAAATAATAAATCCTATTTTTAAATGTATATCGACTTAGACTTATCCTAGTACAACCATTATCATATTCAATTTAAATCCTTCATTATGGTTCATATAGAGTGTGTATTTCCAATGAATATCGGCCAAGAGTGTGACACTATGTGTTCAAAAAATCTAGTTGTCATGCACTATGTGAAGATCATGTCCAGCTCAATGAACTCTTTTCAGAGTTATTACCCCTAGTTACCACTATGCCCGAGCCACACCTACTTTTAATATCCAAAAACGGATATAATTTCATTGAAACCAATTGATATATCCTTTACCCAAATTATATGAAATTTACACATATTTTTAATCATTCTTAGACATATCCTTAGAGACTTTCCTAGACATATAATTACAAATTTCCCAAGTGATCTCATTATGTTTTTCGCATCCTATTTTATATATTATAAATAATAATTTCCTCTAATACCAACTTTAAAGACCCAACATTATCATAAATCTATATTACATCTTTTTAGATGAATATTAAATACATTACACAAACAAATACTAGAGGACCATAATAGTTTAGTGCCTTTGGAGACTGGGTTCACAATCATTTCTTTTTTTGAAAGATACTCAATTTCTCCAACAAATATCATACCATATATTACTCTTTATAGTAATACTATACATAAAAAAATTTATTCATAAACTGGGGTGAGGAAACATAAGAGAGGGTGAGCTTAGATACTTAGTTAAGATAATCATGGGATACATGAAATCCTAACTAGGAAAAATTGTATGAGAATATTAGAATAACATTTGAAAATCATACCCTACATATCATAGTTCATAATAATGATTCATTGAATAAATCATACATTTAAAAAGATCAAATTCATAATGGAAATAAATGAACATGATCTAAAATAAAATAACATCAGAATAAGACATAGGTCTTTAAAATTTCATATCATCTTATAAAATTGTGAATATGTATAAATACACATTAGACCAGTCATTAAGTTGAGGTTTTGAAATATGGCCCTCACATTAACTTATGTATATGCAACCAGGTCCACACATAACATTATAGACATGAATCTTAGGTCCACACATAATACTATGAACATGTTATCTGGTTTATACAAAACATTGTGAACATGTAATCATGTTCAACCAAAACATTTTTAACATGTAATATGGTTCACACATATCATTTTTACTCATGAGTTATCCATATTTACCAAATTAATTAGAGGGAGATATAGGTTAAATGCCTCACATAATGAATATCATACGTTTTTGTGCCCTATGATTATAAAACATTCTTCATATCCTAACGCATGAAATGAAATGGGGTTTATAAACATTTAATCATATCATTACGTATGTAAAATATATAGTTTTCATAATATTTCCATCATTTTATCATAGAATTACTCATTTAAAAAGAAGCATGTCTAAGATGAATTTTTAATGGTACAAACTATGGAGGATAAATGGGTTTAATAATCATTTTTTAAGTTAAACCATTCATTGAATAAATAATAATTTTATCCATGGATTATATCCCTATTAAATAATATCCTACATAAAATGATATCATATATATGGATAATGATTTTGGAAGATCACTTGAAGCATTTCATGAGGAAAAAACATTTCATTGAAAATAAATTTTAAAAACCAAAAATACATAAATAAATATGAAAATAATTTTATTTTAAAATAACCAAGAAAATTAAAAATAAATCATCATGTAAAATAATGTTCATGATTTTTGAATATTCCATTTCTGTTATACACAATAAAACAAATATTTCTTTCACGTTTTCATAATAATCAATATGAAAACTGTTTGAAAAATGACATGAATTTTTATTTCAAAACAGTTTGTAAAAATTAAAACATCAGTAAAACATTATTTAATAAATCAATTTTATATTTTAAAAAAAATTGATAATATTTTTAGAAAACTGGGTTTTGTATGAGAAATAGCTTTTAACCTATGGTAAGAATATATAATTTTTTTCTAATAAAACTATTATTTTAGAATATTGAGTACCTAAAGAGAGAAAAATGAATGTAAAACATGTATAATCATGAATTAACATGTGGATAATAAAATACATGAGTTTATATAGATATATAATATTATATTCTATCATTTTTTCATAATAATAAACAATCCCAACAAATGATGAGATTGTATGATGAAACAATTAAGACTTCAGTATCATTGAATCGTATGCCCCATAAAATAATAAAATTAAATGGATAATTAAATATAATTAAAAGGAGGATATTAATGATATAAAATTTCAAAGGTGATGTATATACACCACAAAAATGAAATGAGTGGTGACTTTTCATATGTCTCCTAGTAATAAAAGAGAGACTACAAATCTCTTACATTAAGTTTTGACTTCCTTCGTATACATTAGAACATGCTATATAATAATTATAAGTTTATTATAAATATATTATAGTACCATAATTATATATAAAATTACATATATTATATACTTATGATCATTTATTATCAATTTATTTCAGTCCCCTGTTAAAATCACGTTTGGGGTAATAACATATTTGTTTTTCTTGTGTGTTTTAATTTTTATTTTGGGTACACTTTCATTGATCCTGGTTCAATAATTTTTAGAATAATTATAATTAAATAATTATCAAATTTATAAATCATATTTACTTTTAATTCCAATCCTGAATGATGATTTTGATAAATGAATTATGTTACAATCATGGAGATGATAGGTCATACATATACTTAGGTTACATTTCAATTCATCATGAAATATTATAACGAGGTAGGAAATATTATTTCATTAAATAATGATCATAATATAATAAATAAAATATTATTTAACAAAATATAATTATATAGATCTTAATTGGGGTGTGGTTAGGAAAATATTGAGTCACGTCACTTTGTGAAGGTGATTGTCCATAGGTACGCAAACAACATTATCTTCTTTTAGTGAGTGAAAATTTTAGAATGAAAATATTATATAAACTTTTTATAATAATAAATATTTCATAGATTTCATAATTAATTAATTTATATCATATATATTCATTAAATATATCCTTATTATCTTCTATTTCAATCATTAGTGAAAAACAAATCAGATCTCCTTGTGAGGTGTAGTTCTAAGTACACACGAGCGATGTTATAGTATCCCCTATTGAATGGAAGGTAAAAAAAGTTTCATATGATATGATGAATAAGAATGTATATTTATGTTATTAATATCCTAAATATAATTTATATTCATAATAATACCCTATCGTGAGTGGTGGTAATGGAAAAATGAATGACATCGGTTGGTTAGGTGGTAGTCCACTGTACACACAAATGATGACTTCATCACCCATTTGATGGAAATGAGGATGGTTTTGGTAATTAAAAAAACATAAAAACATCTCATTATATAGAATATAATGATTTTATTATACCATCATGGTTAAATAATAATTTATAGAGGTGGATGAAGAACTAAAATTAAAACACTCATTGATGAACATTACCTCTTCATCAAGTAACCTCCCTAGGATTTCAATAAAATTACTCTTAGGGTGGATTTATAACCATAGTAAGTATTAAAGGATAATAATAGGTAATTTGGTAATTAATTTGGGTTGGTCTTGTATTAACAACAAGGGTTTTATGGTGTGAAGTTAATATGAGAGTTTGTGGCCTTTTATAAGTGGGGTGAGTGAAACAGTTGTAATGTTTTGAAAAATAGAGTTCCTATGTTTTTTCACAAGACACAAAGGTAAAAAATGGATCATTATATATAAAAAGTCATTATATGGCCAAAATATGTACATACAATAGATTTTATTCATGTTTATAGGTTACTTTAACCCTTATCTTCTTTTAGTTTAATCCCTGATAAAACAATTTTTATATTTACTATGATAACTAATTTATACTATTTTCCCTATCCATTTAGGGGAAAAATTAGTTGAACATATTTGATAATATATATTATTATTTTTCAAAATTTTTAAAACATTTTCTAAAATTAAATTAATAGATGAAGAAAATTTTAATTTATAATAAATCCCCCAATCATGGTGAAAAGCGAGTTTTAAAATAGAAAATGTTCAAAATATTATAGGATTTATATTTAACCAATGTAATTTTTTGACAAAAAAGTGCATTTAAAAAGTGGATAAGTGGAATCCCAAAAAAGTTAAATAGTTTAAAAAAACCATATAAAAAATTAGAAGTCTATTCCAATATAATTTAAAAGTGGTAAAATCCCTTACTTAGGAAATTCTCTAGTCAATGGAGGAAACATTCTTTCCTAGATTATCTTTGATGGAGTCCTCAAACTGATAATTTATCTTGCTCCATGTCAGAATATATTCATGTAAATTTACCTTCCCCTCATTTATTATAGGATCCAGGATCCACTCATTTTTGTTGATCCCAAATATTTGATCAGCGTAGAGATCTACTTAGATATCTCTCTCATACATTCTCTCGGCCTCCTATTTAGGAACATTGACATTTGAGGACTTCTCTAACATCTCCTCATTTGAGTGTAAAATAAACCCAAATCCATTAGTTCTGTCATCCTCCTACCTCCTTGGATCCACATGGGTATCCTCCTCCCTCCCTGAATCCTCTAGGCTATCCTCGTATAATTTGACTTTATAAATAATTTAAATAAAAAATATGTTTTCAATTAAAATTCATAAATCATCACTATTATCCAAAAAAATTAATCTGTTTGGAAAAATATCAAAATTTCATGCTTGAATAATTTTTTTATTTTTTTAAAAAAGAAATTTATTTTAAAACAAATTCAAAAAATTCAAAAAAAATCATTTTCATGTAAGTGCGCAAAGAAGGAAATGAAATTGTTTTTTTTAGAAAATTATACTTTTTTAGATTAAAATTGGAATTATATTAATCTATCATCTATAAAACACATAAGATAAATGGTAAAGTGATTATTGAATATATAATATTTAAATTTCGTTGAAATCATTCACCAAACATTTATTTTAAATTTATTGATGTGAAGTGTGTTTTTAAAACAAAAGTAATTTTCCAAAAAAATAGTTTTTTAAGAGTTTTTAATTTCATTTATAATTAATTAGTCAGTAGATATTTAATTTTACCCAAATGGGAAAATGTTATATTTCGATTATTTAGTAAATAATATTTATACACACCAATCCAATGGCTAGATGATAGATATCATATTAAATAACTATTTTTTAGTTGCATGTCATGTTTTGTTTAAACTCAATGTTTTGTGTAGAACATGTTATACCTAGTATTATGTGTAATGAAAGATAAAACAAGTGTTTCATATAAAGAAATATAAACACGTCATTTAATGTAATGAAAAATAATGAAAATAATAAATTTATTTGAATAAAGAATATTTCAGACAATATATTGGTTTTGTAATTATTTTCCCCAATCTAGGTACCATATTAAACCCATTATAACATACCAATAAGAGGAAAATTGAAACCAAGAACCCCTATCTACCTTGAGAAGTGTGAAAGGGAATGAAAATTGAATGATAAACACAAAAGTAAATAATTAAATTGATTCATTTCAAGAAGGAATCCATCTTTATCACATCAATTTATATGGATATATTTAACCTATTCCATTGTATCTGGTTTCATCCCCAAGGCCCACATTCATATCCCTATGCATCACTCCAACATAGGCATCAACTAATATCACATCATCCAGACCTCCCTATCCCACATAACATCATTCATCCCAAACTTCTCTATATCTGGATAATTATATATTTTAAAGTAAATCTCACATCTATATCTCATCACAATATCATTAGGAAATAAAAATCATAGATAATGGGGAAACATATGCCCTAAAACTAGGTATTTAAAAATTAATCCTAAATGAGATTCATGACTATAAATTCAAGGAACTTATCTGTTTAAGTTCATAGAAATCTCAGGGCCTAGAAAATATCATTATCATGAAACTGGTTATTATTCAATCATAAATTAACCGATTTATTATTTCCAGGTTCCAACTAAGGGAATTTGAAGGCATCAAGATATATCAAGATATCAATCAGTAAAAAATTTGTTAGAATTAAAACCCATTTAAACAAACTTATATAAGTATTCTCCACATTTAACATGCATTTTAGTTATCATCAATAATTATTAACTTCCATCATATGATTTATCAAATACCATCAACATATGGAATAAAAAATTCAATTAAACATGAAATTGAATCAAATTGATTATCATTAAATTAAAACAAATAATAAATTGTTAACATGCCGATTCATTAATTATTCATAATCTAATTAATCAATTATGTACATATTAAAATTCATTACCATTTTCTATAAGGAAATATATGCTAATCCACAACATAACATGACATAATAACAAGTATAACATAGATAGTACACTATCTAAAAATTCAATAGGCAAATTATTATCATGGTATAAAGTAACAACATGGGATTACTATAACCAATTATTTATTAATCTAATTCAATTATTATTAGGTTAATTTTATTTCCTTTCAAATGTATAAACCATGGTAACTTTATGATTTCACGTAAATAAATTAAAGAAGTAAATAATCTCTTATATCAAAGGCCTTAATATTATTCACTTAAGAAAATCCAACTGTTGTAGATCCTTGTCACTCCACCCGCAAGAAGCTATATCCCTCCAAGGACATCATGCCATAGCCGCACCACCAAAAAACTAAGGAAACACTAATATAATGATAGATAGAACCCATTATTTCATTGAAAGAGGAAGCAAGAGGATCCTAATAGAATAACCTTTAGAGAAAATTTATAACGTACCTCATATCACCATGGATTGAACATATGGAGTTGAGAATTGATCCCCATTGAAGGGTTTCCAAAACACTTGAAGAGAGAAAATTCACATGATCCAAAGCAATAAAATTAAGGGAAAACACAAGATTGATTAATCGTTAGATGAAACTCAGAACAACGACATTCATCTTCCAAAAATCGTAGAGGAGGGCTTTGGAACCTCTATCTATAAGGGAATGAAAGAAATAATGAGTGATAGAAGGATTATTGTTTTCAACTCAAAAGATACACGATGAAGATAATTTCATATCGAAAGAGATTTAGTTAACCAATTATTGTGGGTCTCATTAAAATCCAAGTGTAATGACTCATTTATAGAGTTAGCCATCACATAAAATAAAGTATACAATTATCCATGATGAAATGGTCTTTGGAGGAACCTGATTCACACCACTGAAAGAGGAGAATATCGATTTCCATGAAACTTATGGAGAACTCCACAAGAAAAATTTCACGTAGTCGAAATCCCCACGTAGACAAGACATCCACATAACCATTTCCACATATCAGATTCATCCACATAGTCAATTAATCCATAAAGTTGATTCAAATATAATATAGAGACGCATAGCCAATTCATGATGTTGAATGAACTATATAGCTGATCATCCACATAACTAATTCACATATCCTATCCAACCACATAGCCCATTATCCATGTATCCAATTTGCCATGTAAACAATTTATATAGCCCATGCGGCCATGTAGTTATATCACATAGTTGATCTAGCCACATAATTGATTCATGCATTCCATCACCCACAAAGTCGATCTTCGTATTCACCTGGTACTACTATCAAGGTGCTACCATCAACCTCTAAAACAACCTTTTCTTTATCCAAAACACCACCAAAATCCTCACTTACTCCTCCATACACCTCTGGACTTCCTAAGACACTATAATCACTAAATTACCCATAATGTAATAGGATAGAAGGTTTGGTCTATTACAAGTACACATATGAAAGAAAACCTACCATATTAAAAGAGGTGACAAGGGTTGCACCGCTAGAGAAGCACTAAGATATTACAAACTCCTTTGGTGTTAATACCTTATTTTTTTTATTAATTTTTTATAATCAAATAGCTTTCAATGAATTTTAAAAAGTATTTATTTAGATGGATGATTATATTTTAATAATAAATCATCATGTAAAACTAATTAAGAATCATTTTTTATGTGGAAAACTGAATGTATATTTGTTTTAAAATGAGACATAGTTCTTTTCCATTCAAAAGATTTATTCTTATAAAGAACACATTATTTTTTATTCACATAAAATATATTTTTGATATATATTTAAATGATTTTATAATTTTAATGAAATGATAAATATGATATATCTATTGGTATATAGTTTTTTCAAATTAGTTTTTTCATTGTTTTATTTAAAATAAGCATTATAAGGTTTATTTTCTATAAGGATTTGTAATGAGTATATTATGGAATCTTACTGAAAAAGATTTTTTTACATTGGATATAGAAAATTCATGTGGGTTTAGACTTTATATTATCTTATAAAGGTAATTATATGAATGATTTAACCTATGGATAATGTTATTATTTAATTGTGTACGGATGTGGTAGAAAGAGAAGTGAATTTAAATTCTACATAAGGATGGGTAGTTTTTCTGATTTTGGGTTTTTACTTTGAATTCGTATTATGGAATCATTATTTATATTCAGACTCCTCAAAAATAATTTTCATCACCACATGTCAAATTACCATTTATGATTTTTTTATTTAATATGATTATGAATTAAAAAGTTATATGGTTTGGTTTTTTCCTTTTTTAGTGTAATTATGTTTTATATTAAATTAGTACCTAGTTTGTATATTTATATATTACATTATATTAATTTTATTTTTTTTGAAAAACTATCTTATTCAGAATTTATGATGGATTCCTAATATAAATACACAAATAAATTTTCATATTATTTATAAAAATCATTCCTCATTGATTCTGGATGATTCCATGACACTTGTTTATATACTATGATAATCTAGAACATGCTTCTTGTACATTAAAAGGATGACTTGGGTATTGTGTTAGGGTATCCTATATTGGTTCTTTATAGCAATCACACCCATGCATAGTGGGGAATGTAGTCATTATTGTGAGATATATAAGAGTTTTCAAATATATTCATAGAAGCACTCTTCATTTCTCTCCTATAAATATTCTATAAAAAATGATAGAAAATATCATACATGAAAGCCTCTCATGCCTCTTATAGGGATCATCTCATGTTTTCCTCTATAAGAGACCATAAACCTTATAAATAGATAATAAAAATTAATTAAAAAAATCAATGTAAAAGTTAAAGAAATATTAATTTATGTACCATCTAATGATCAAACATGTGACGACACCAATCAATTTTAACCTAATCACATGCCATCATTGATGTAGAAAAATATTTCTTCAAAATCAAAACTATCTCACTAATGAGAAAATGTGAAAAACTATAAAAACTAAGAAAGAACATATAACCAAATAATTGATGGACTAAATTAATGCTGATTGAATATAATAAATATTATAACATAATTCCTTAAATGATTAAAATCAATAGATGAATACCACTTAAGAACATGATCTAGAATCATCAATATAATAGTTATATATGCACCGCTAGATGGCATTATAGTGGCTATATCTCTACTATATGTCACAAGGTACAGAACAAGTTGTTCATCTATATTTATCTCATCCATAGCCAATTTACACATTAAATAATTGATGTCATCTCAAGTCAAAATATATATATAATATTTAGCAAATAATAATTGTTAGTGTAATATTCAAATTTTGGAAACTAGTTAATATTTATTGAAAATAATCAATATATAATCATTTTATTATTTACCCACACAAAATCTAAATATGGGAATATTCATGGGGTGATTCAGGATAGTGTTTTTATGACTTCACCACATTGGTAGAGTAAGGAGGACCTCTTTCTAACACTCATTGATCATTTAAGACGGATCATCGTAGATATAGATATTTTATTTTGTGATGAAAACAAGCTAAAAAAATATTTTTTATTCTTATGGTGGTCACACCCAGGTATGTTGTTTTGTGAATCCAAGTAAAACCTAGGATTCATGATCCTGGTGCTTGATGAATGATAGAAGAATATGTTTTCCAATATATGAATGTTTGTTGAACTAGACAACTTCATATTTAACCCACCTACTTTGTGTATTTTACCACTAGTGAATTTTATAGGATCTCTAACATCCCTCTTGGATCTAATCCATGGGCTCGACAGATTTTGATCAAAATTTTTCTTATTAAATATTTATTTCAAGTGTGGAATGTGGGGAAATAGATATATTGACTAAATACTTGTTTCAAAGAAATGTTATTCACATGGTATCAAAATTATTCTATTACACTGATGGAAACATAGAGACCATTGAGCATCGATTTTTAGGGGGGAATTAATGGATTTATATTAATGTTAGTTAGAAGCTCATGGGAGTCCCTTTATCCCTTGAATTTATTGAGCAGTTCAAGAAAATTTTGTTTCAAAATGAGGGAATTAATTGTAAGGATAGTCATGAACCTCGTAGCACCCTATAAAGTTAAAGTGTCAAAAAATTAAATGTTACTACCTATGGAAATAAGGTGAGACTTTCTTTTTTGGAGCCTACCTAATTATAACACTATAGTTAATCGTGCCTGACTTGGAGTGGTGTTCAGGATAGGTAACCTCATGGGTTGTTTCCCATGTTACGTTTGAGTGAGGAAAAAGCACACTGAATGTAACAACCCATAAATTATTAACATAGTTTTTTTTATAAAAATATCTTATTATATAGATTAAAAACCTAGTAATAATATTTTGAAGCTGATTTTCCTTTAAAGAAAAATAACCAAATTATGTCTTTTTATTAATTTAGTTATATGTTAATAATAATACTTATAATTACTTATAATTATTGTTTATAGTTTTAAAATTCAATTTAAAGTAATACTGTAATAAAGTATCATTTTCTCTAGAATATTATATGATTATTTTTATTTATTTGGATAATGATATATATTTAATAAAGAGGGTAAATTTTTAAATTCAAATAGATATTTATATATTTTGTATAATAAAATAACGATTTCGATAAAATGTTAATGTATCACTTTAGTTTTCCAAAAAAATATGTGTTATTATTATTTTTATTTGAATATTTCTTTTTGAGGGAATGTAAAATTTGAATACAAAAATATATAAAATTTATTTATCTATTATACAAGTTAATATATTAACATTATTTTTTAATGAAATTCCATAAAAAATATAATATATTGTAAAAATATAAAAGTAATAATATTTAAAATTTGATGTAATATAGTTTTAATTTATTGATATATGTATATGTATAAAATGAGTTTTATAAGATATATATATGTGTTTTAGTAATAAAAAACAATGTAATGAATTAAAAAAATAGATCGAAATAAGGGGAAATTGGAATCCTGATCAAGATGTTAAGGGGTCTTCGGGGGTCTTCGTGCCACAAGGGGTTTAGGGTCCCAATTGTCTGAGTGAGGCTAAAATCGATGGAGAGATCTTTGATGGGATCCAAGGGAATGTGCAAAGGCATAAGATTCGAGGGCTTCAAACCAATGCATCAGAATTGAGTTGTTCTATGGGAGATCAGGTCAAGTCATGTGATGGATAGAGGTGAGCAAGATGGCTTGACTGCGTTTCGCCTATCAGTGAGGAGTCCGAGTGAGACCATCAATCGGTGAAGGAGTCCCAAGCACAGTTAGGTTTAGACCCTGGTTTGTGCAGTCAATTTTTCTTCACCTGTAGATTAATTTTAGACCTAGGAGAGGTAGTTTTTACAGGGTCTGATTTCCTATCCACTAAACATTGTTCTTATTGTTTCATTTCCAATTTTTCTAACAATCGCCGTCTAGCACTATGGTCCATTTTTTTAAAACACTTTATTTTGTTCTGTTGTCTTGTTTGTATGATAATATACTATCTAATGGGATTAGATTTTCCTTTGAATTCATTTTCTGACAATATTATTGTTTAGTTTTTGGTGATCCATTTTTCTTTTAGAAATTTTGAATAGAATATTGGTTTGTGGACTGTTCACATCTTATCAGACTAAGTTCATTGTGTTTATTAATTATTCATGTTTCCAATTGTCATCTATTTTTTTCAAGGTATTTGTATTATTATAATGAATATTATTTGTTCCTAAACCATTGTATTAGAATATCCTATCAATCTGGTGGTATTTTTATGTTGTGTATGTCCATTTTTTTGGTCGGATGTTCTGTTTCAAAAATATGAATTATGTTTTAGTGCATTTCTCTCTAAAACTATTTATTCTTCTTACACTGAAAGCTCATTTTTATTATCGTATAAACAATGACTTTTATGGCTATAAAATCCTTATACCATCCTTTAAGAAAATAAAAATTCCTAAACTGAAAGCTCGGGAGAGTGTGTACCTTATGCAATATCCCTCAATTTTTTTTCTCTCTCCTTTTTATGCCCAGCACACTCTTACCCCAGTTGCATCTTGTTTTGGTTATAAGGAAATAGATATTGTTTTGATATGTTTTCAAGTACTTGTTTGGTTTTCAAAAAATTTAAATGTTTTTAGTAAGGAGATATTATTTATTTTCAAATATTTGAATATATGAATTATTATTTCTCTATGGGAGATTATATATGTCAATTTTAGTGTTCATATTTTAATTGTAAAGAATTATTTCCATGTTTGTTTTAATTTTGAAAATGGGATATAAATATATAACTATGTTCAAATACATAAATATGTAGTTTATTTATTTATGTGCATAATTTTTATTTTATCGAAATTATGTTGAGATTGCTCATCATGTATTTACCTTAGAATTTTATATAATTTATGTTTTAATTATATGTTCAAATTTTATATAAAATGAATTATTTTTATAAAATAATTTTTAATACATGACATTATGATAAGATTAATTACATACTTTTGAAAATAATATTTTTTGTTAATCAAAACAATTTTTTGATTTTTGTTGGAAACATATATTTTTATTTTTCAAAGACATGAATTTATTCAATGATTTTGAGTAATGAGAATTCCATATCATATATATATATATACATACATAAATACATATATATTTATATATTATTATTATATATATATATATTTGTATGCATGATTATGAAATACATTAATATCCTTAACTTAAAATATAAATTTATGGTTTATACATATATAAGTGATTTTGTTGAGTTTATGTTTGATGAATATAATTTATGGCTATACAACACAATATTTCAATGAAATTTTGTACTTTTCTATTTGTAAATTAATTTATGTAAATACATGAACGCATATATGAGGAGCGAATTTCTCATTTATCGAATTTTAGTAAAAGAAATATTTTATGCGGATATCGGTATTGAAAAATACATGTCTATATACTAATTTTTCCAACCTGATGTTATTAAGTATATTTTAATTTTCCAAGACATGTATGAATATGGGATAAAATTATGAATTATGGTGTATATATATATATCAGTATACAAAACAATTGTTTCATGTTTTACTTGGAGTGTTCCTCTATGAAATTAATATGTGTAACGTAATTATTTATTCATTACATTTATTTGAAGAATTAAAAATCATATATGTGTTATAAAATCAAAATTTCATTATATCATTTTCTGTTTTATTTATGATTCACAAATAAAGATGTTTATTTTAGGCATGGGATTCTTCAAAAATTGGTTTCATAAACACTTAATACAATTTTGATGACATGTTATAGGAATTATTTTTTTCTTTCAAAAGTAGTAGTATTTTGTAATGAATTCTGAAATTTTTTCAGTTAGATATGAGAAATATAGGTCTATGAGAAAATGTTTTCAAAAAATGGCATTGTTGAATTAAGTATTGTTACGGGGAGTGAAACCATATGTCTTAGTTATGAACAATGGCATTATGTATAGATTTTAGACATGGTTTGTCACATATCATTAATTACCTATATAAAATTTATATTTTCAATGGATAATTACCAAAAAAAAATAAAATATAATTATTTGGATGAAAATCTTGTTTTCAAAAAGTTTTCATGTGTTATTATGTATAAATATTTAAAATTCAAGAAAATTTATCAACTTATTTTTGAATGCCTTACTGGACAATTTATCACTCATCCTTTTTTATAAAATTATTTTCATAGGTCACTTTGGAGTCCAAAGTTGGACATCATCATTTGTTCATATAGAAATGACGTTGACTTTTTGTTTAATTTTTATTCAAATCTGATAAATTGTAAGCCTCTATTTAATCCTCTAGAACCTACACTGATAAAATTACTTCTTTTGTAATAATGTTTTTCTATAAATTCATGTATCTATTTTTAAAGGAAAATTGCACATTATTTATAAGAGCTAAACCTGGGTTTTTGGTTCGGGTCATTATAATTGGTATTAGAGGAATGTTCTAGAAAACTTCAAAGATTAGATTATGTCATCTAAGTGGTAACATCTAGGGTTTTTATTCCAAATTTTTCTTAATTCTGAAGATAGAAATTAAGAATTATTTATATTCTGACAACATGAATTACCTGAAATCAATTCTTTTTAGGGGGGGATAATGTAACAACCCATAAATTATAAACATAGTTTTATTATAAAAATATCTAATTAAATTGATTAAAAACCATATAAAAATATTTTTTAGCCAATTTTACTTTAAATAATAATATAAAAAATTATGTGGTTTAATTAATTTGGATATAGGAAAACTATAATACTTATAATTAATAATAATTTTTTATACTATTCGAATTCATAAAGTAATACTATAATAAAGTACTATTTTCTCTATAAGATTATTTGATTGTTAATTTTAATTTGAATTATAAAATATATTTAATAAAATGAGAATTTTTTTAAATATTAATAGATCTGTATATATTTTTTATAATAAAACTATTATTTCAGTGTAATTTTAATGTATCACATTAGTTTCCAAAAAAATTAGTTTTTATTGATTTTTTTATTTGAATATTTTTTGTGAGAATATAATATTTGAATAATGAAATATACTAATATTATTTAATCTAATATATTTTTTAAAATTTTAACATTATTTTTAAATGGAATTCAATGAAAATTATAATTTCTTGAAAAATTACTAGTGATTGACAATTTAAAATTTGATGTTATATTGATTTAATTTATATATATATATATGCTTTATTAATATAAAATAAATGTAATGAATTTAAAAAAAAATACAGATCAAAATAATGGGGAATATGAATCGCAATCATGTTGGGAAGGGGTTTTCAGGCTACCAGGGGTTTTGGGTCTTGATTGTCTGAATGATGTAGAAATTGAGGGAGAATGCTTTGTGGGGATCTTAGGGTGAGCGTTCATGCATAGGATTTGAGGGATTCAAACTAGCATTTCAGAATCGAGCTGCACCAAGGGAGATCGGGTTGAGTCGTGTGATGGGTGGAGTCGAGCAAGATGGATTGACCATGCTTCGTCTGCCAGCGAGAAGTTTGAGCGAGACCGGCTATCGGTGAAGGAGTACAGATCATGGTTAGGGTTCGACTCTATTTATAGTGTTCCATCTTTCTTCACCTACAGATTAATTTCAGACCTAGGAGAGGTAGGTTTTGAAGGAGTCTGGTTTTCTATCTGCTAAACATTGCTATAGTTGTTTCATTTCTGATTACTCTAATGATCGTTGTGAACCACTATGGTCCATTGTTTCAAAAAATATTTGTTTTATTCTGATTTCCTGTTCTTATGAGAATATATTATCCTTTTGTTTTATATTTTCCTTTGATTTCATTTTTTGACTATGTTATCATCTAGCTGTTCTGAGATCCATTTTACGTTTGAAATTGTGAATAAAATAATTGTTTGTGGACCATCAATATCCTATCAGACTGTGTTGGGTTCATTTAATTATTTTTCATATTTCCATATATCAGCTATTTTTTTCAATGTATTTATTTGGTTATAAATAGCATGTTTTTGGTATTAATCCATTTTATTTGAATCACATATCGATCTACTGGTATTTTTATATTTTTTATGTCTGTTTTTGTTGTTCGGATGTTCTGTATCTTATATATGGATTATATTTTATTGCTTTTTCATCTGAAACTATTTATATATCTTACAATGCAATATCGTTTTCATTTTTGGACAAAAAATGTATTTTATGACTGTAAAATCCTTATTCCATTGTTTGAGAAAATTTTACGACCTAAGGTTGAAGCTTGGGAGACTGTGTACCCATTACATTATGCCTTGAAAAATATTTTCTTCCACATTTTTCTACCCAGCACACTTTTACCCGAATTGTAGTTTATTTTGGTTCTAAGGTAAGGTAAATTGTTTTGATTGTTTTGGAGTTCTGGTTTGGCAGTCTAACAAATTTAAATGTATTTAGTATGGATAAATTATTCATTTTAAAAAATTTGATTAGAGAAATTATTATTTCCTTAAGGGAAATTATATATATATTTTAGTGTAAATAATTAAATTTTAAATAATTACTTTTCAAGATTGATTTATGTATTCATATGGTATATACATATATATAACTATGTTCAAATTCATAAGTATGTAGTTTATTTATTTTGGTACATAATTTATGTTTTATGGAAATTATGTTGAATCTATTGCAACATGTATTAGCTTTAGTATTATAGATAATTTATTATTTAATTATATGCTAAAAATTGATTTGAAATGAATTATTTTTATCAAATAATATTTTATACATGATGGTGCTATATGGTTAATTATGTCCTTTTAAAAATGGTATTTATGTTAATCAAAACTATGATTTGATTATTATTAGGAACTTATATTTTTATTTGTCAAAGACATGAATTTATTCCATGATTTTTTGAAATAACAATTACATATCATTTATATATATATGTGTGTGTATTTGCATACATGATTATGAAAATCATTAAGATCATTAACATATAATATGAATGTATGGTTTATAAATATATAAGTGATTTTTTGAGTTTATGTTTGACGAATATGATTTATGGCCATACATCATAAATTGATAATGACATTTCTTACTTTTCTATTTGTAAAGTTATTTATGTAAATACATGAATGAATTTATGAGGAGTCAATTTATCATTTATCGAAGTTCAGTGTAAGTAGATTTTTATGCTAATATGGGTATTGAAAAATCCATCTGTATATACTAATTTTTCCGATCTTATATTATTTAAGTATATTTTAATTTCATAAGACATGTTTGAATATGGGATAAAATCATGAATTATGGTGTAAAATTATATATATATATATATGTATATATATATCAACATACAATTCAATTGTTACATGTTTTACTTGGAATGTTTCTTTAGTTATTTAATATGAGTAACATTTTTTTATAAAGGTGGAGCTTTGGTCAAAAGACCAAAGAAAATTTATTTGAAAAAAGAAAGGTTACATGAGTTGAAAAGACGAAATCAAATTACAATCTTTAACATGCAAAGGAATCAGGCTTTATGGGAGATTCTCCATCCCGGTTATATCCTGGGAAAATCCTTAATTGGAGAGAGCATCTAAACCCATATTTTATTCTTGATAGGTATGAGTTGAAATGTAGTTGACGTCATGGAGAGAGTGAAGACAATTCATCCAGCGCGTAGTAAGCGGGATAGCTAGATGAAACTCCCTTTACCAAATGCATGCAATACAGTAGTAGAATCACTTCTAATCCACAAGTTGTTCTAGCCTTTCAGTAATGTGAAAGATATGGCAAGAATCACACTTAGAATCTCAACTTCTAGAGAGGTTGCAGTACCACAACCTCCAAAAAAGCACCCAATGATGTGACCAAGATGATCTCTGAAGATGGAACGACACCCAGCAGGTCCTAGATTTCTTTTAGAGGCTCTATCCACGTTGATTTTAGTCCAACATAGAAGTGGAGGTCTCCAGAAAACCAAAAAAGTGGGTTTTGGTTGTATGAAAATGGAATCCACCTAAAGACGTCTCAGGATCATAAAGTCTGCCACATAGTTGTTGCAATATCCTTTTTGAATCAACGCAGCTTTCCGAATAGTGATGAGAATTCTCATTTTACCTACATTAATGTTTTGTGAGAAATTATTGTGAAGAATTGTATTTCTATCATAACGAATCACATGAAGCAGCTCTGCAACCCCAAAACGAAACAAGTTTCTGATTTGTTGTGAGTTATCCATAGAAACACAACGGTTAAGCTGATCATCGATAGGGTTATCAATCGACCATCTGTAAACAAAATCGTCAAAAATATAGTTACAATGAGTAGTGGAAGTATCATATGATAGAAATAAGTGATTATTGTCTTTTCTATGTTGATTACGAAAATGAAATTTTCAAAAAATCTGAATTCAAAAAATTTGAAGACAAGAGTCAGTGGGAACCCTATTGTATGCGAGACGCCAAATACGAGTGAGTCTTGAAGGTTTGATCTAGGGTTTTTCAAAATATTTAATCCATTTCAGGTCATTTTTAGGGTTATATAAAGTGTTTTTATAGAACTTTTGGAATTTAGAATCCCATTATGAGTAGGTTCCCAAATCAAGGGATCACACGAGGTAGAAAAGTGGTAAGAATCACTAATTTGAATAATATTGTCCGGAAGGGTACCAATGTGAGAATTAAGAACATTACTAATTATGGAGTTGATGTTATCATAGATATGGTTAGGGGGAGTCAAAGAGATAAGAGGATCTCCAGTCCAGTTGTCTAACCATAATCTCATGGAAGAGTTTCTATAGACCATCCATCTAGAGTTGTGCATAACATTGTCGTATATGTATCTATTAGAGGGCCAAATGGAAGAAGTCATGAAATTCTTGTTTACTTTTTTCAATAAATCAATGAACCTATTTTTTATGAAATTAATTGAGGGGGTCATTTTGAATCATTTTCCATGTTAATCCGTCTTGAAGAGCCATATTAAAGAGTTTAATGTTTTTAATGCCAAAGCCACTCGTGTCAAAAGGTTTAGAGAAATCATCCCAAGGAATTGTCCCAAGATTCCATTACAAGGTGAATTTTTTCCAAATTTTTTTTTATTGTGAACATTTATTTTACTATGAGACCAACTGGCCAATTATAGACAATCATCGAGTAGAACAGTTTGGAGACAATAACAGACTTGACAAGGCAGACTCTCCCCACCATAGAGATAGGTTTTCCTTTCCAAGAGGTCAGCTGATTAATAATTTGGAAAACAATGTTTGAGGAATAGCATGCTTTGGTTCTACCCCAAAAAATGGGAACCCCAAGGTATTTGAAGGGAATTGTACCTTCTTTTTAGTTAATCTCTTTGAAAATACCATTTTCCTTACTAGTTGGAATGTTTTTTCCAAAGTAGATGAAGGATTTATGCCATCCCATGACATGAACCGAGACCTTCTCATAGTGAGTGAGAGGAGTTTTATGATTTTTTCTATTTCTTATATAATCCTTTAAAAACAGAATGATGTCATCTGCATAATGGAGGTGAGTGGGGGAATTCACATTTCTATGAGCATGAATATGTTTGAGCTTGTTTTGGTCAACGGGGAAAGCGAGCATACGACTTAAATAGTCTTCTTCAATGGAAAAAATAATTTTAGATAGGGGATCTCCTTATCTAACTCCTTTATAGAAATTTAATTATGCTCTAGGAGATCCATTGATCAAGATGGAAACGTGAGCAGAATGGAAGAGGGTTTTAATTCTAGAGGTGAATATGTCATTGAAACCAAAACCATGAAAAACATTGAAGATGAAATCCCAGACCATAATGTCAAAATATTTCTTAATTTCCAGTTGAATGGAAATGTTACTGCCTCTATTTTTTTTAACATGTCACTGCATTCAGAGGAAAGACAAATACAGTCTTGGATGGATCACCCCATGATAAAGACAAATTTGTTCCAGGAGATAATTTTATCGGTAATAGTGTTGATTCTATTCGCAATCATCATGGTGATAATTTTATAGAGAGTGTTGATAAGATATATAGGATGAAAGAGATGAATTTTAGAAGCATTATCAACTTTGGAAATCAACCCAAAGAATTTTGCATTTAAATAATGAGGTAAAAATCTATTAGTAAAGAAATATTTTATAATCTTGCACACATCGGATTGGATGATATACCAATATTTTTAATATAAGCCATTATTGAAACCATCAGGACCTGGGGTACTGTCAAGATTCAAACCAAAGACAGTGTCTCTAATTTCATGATCAAGGGGAACACAAAGGAGAAAACTGTTATCAACATCAGTTACAATTGTCAGTATGATGTCATTAATTAGGTCATTGTTCATTGTAGGACCATTGAATAAAGATTTAGACTAGGAGAAAACATGGTTAACACTATATTATTTTTTATCCAAAAGGTTATCTTCATCTTGGAAGGAAGAAAGGGGTCTACTAGCTTTACTAAATCTTTGCAAAGAGTTATAGAACATGGTATTATAATCACCATCAGATAGTCATTTTATTTTAAAAAAAATTTATGATTTTTGTCTTTGAAGTTGAGATGCGAATTAAGGTTCACAGTAATGTTAGTTTCTTGATTGTGATCAGAAGAAAAGTCTGAGTGGGTGTTATTGTTTTGAATTTGATGAATATCATTCTCAAGAGAAAGAATGTCATTATCAATTGGTTTTTCATTAATGCAGCACCAAATTTTGAGTTTGTGTTTGAGATATTTTAATTTAAGAGGGCATGAAAAGTCATCATTGGAGTGAGGTGTAGAGGTCCAAAAATTATTGATGAGATTACTACATTCAAGATTTGTGAACCAAGAACTGTTGAATCTAAAGGGGGTAAGGGTTTCTGAGAACTGTAAGAAAATGTGACCAAGATATGGTGATGATCAGAATGAATTTTTGGTAGGGTGGTGCTGGAAATGGTATCCCATATATCTAAAGCATGGTCATTAGTAAAGGCACTATCCAGTTTGCTCGCAACCACTCTATTGTAATGAATCATGTACCAGGTGTATTTGGAACCTCGGTGAGAAATTTTAGTAAGATTGGTGTTTTCAATATCAGCCTTACAATCCCTCATTAATTGACTTGAGTGAAGAGTGCCAATTTTTTTTTACTAAAAGAAAGAATAGCATTAAATTTACCCACAAAAATCCAAGGGGAATGTTTTTTTTAAGCTCAAAGAGCAGAGGACATTCCAAATAATCATCCAATCTTGATATTTATTTTTGTCATAGATAAAGGAAAAAAAGAGATTGGAATTATATTTCATAAAGTCACATGTGAAACTTTGATCAGAAATACGGAAAACATTAACATTAGACAGAGACAACTGAAAAAAATTCCAAAGAGTATCAAGATTGTTATTGTTTTAACATGAACCAATGAATGTGTATCCAAGATGACAAAAATGAACTAAATCAGTGGAAAAGTTTATTTTAGGTTTAGAAATGGAAGAAATTAAAGGCTTCTGAATGTTTCCCATTCTTTTTAAAATAATAAATGTATCAATGTTTGCAATACCTTGACAGTTCCAATATAAAATATTCATTAATATCTATGTTTGGAGTTAGAACACCATTTTTTATTACTATCTGATACTTTATGCCTATTTGATCTTCTAACATTTTTTAAATATTAAGGCTTGAATTAGACCCTTTATTGCCTTTAGTAGGATCTAAGAAGTTAGTGGTATCACCTATAGATATAGATTAAGTGACAATATCTTAAATTCTATTATTAGAGGGTGGCGGAAAAGCAGTACTAAGATCCTTTTTGTTACCGATATATAAAAATTTATTATACAATGTAGTATGCTGAACAGAAGTGTTGTAGTTAACTAGTAAGGAGTAATGATTTTGAATACCTGTTTGTTTAGCAGCAAGATCAACAGACCTTTGTTCTATATTCTAATAGTGAGAAGCACTGCTCTTCCTAGTGTTGTATTTATTCTTCTACTCTTTTTCTGATGCCTCTACATCCAATATCAAGTACATGGATTCATGGACCTGTTATATGTTAGGATGCTGTGTATCCCCATCTATAGGGTTATAATATTCTAATTCAGAATGTGACTCCACTACTGGACAAATTTTATCCGTCCTAACCGAGACAATAGGGGGAATATCCTTCATCGGAACCTGCATAGAGATAGGAGATTATTCTACATAAGTAATGGAGTTTAGATCATTTGAGAAACTATCACTAGCATGGAATGTGGTAACCAGAATAGGCTGTTTATTCATCTGAACAATAGTGTGATTCAATGGCACAGTTCCAGTGTTAACATTACTAACCGTGAAGTTGCAAATTTGAGGGAAAACAAGAGAATGATTATTAGAATCAGATTCATTTTTCTTGTTGTAATTATTATTTCTAACCCCTAGTGTAACAGAGGTCTTCAAGGAGGGTGTGTCCTTGGTTAGTCCATTTCCCAGAGTTGAGAGGGTAAGATCCTCCTCTGTTTGCACAGGAGTTTCCCCATGGAGTCATGTCCCATGACTAAGTGCAGTGGAATCACAATAAGAAATACATTTTAGTTGAACAGGTAGAGGAAGATTATCCCTCCTACCCAGGTTAGTGACATCCTTGTTGGAGTTAGAGCATGATACCTGCTCACAAGTATTAATAACTGCTCTCTCTAGTTCCTGATTTGAATGTTTGATGGTACCAAGAACCATATTTTCCAATTCAGATTGAAAATTTTGGTCCAAATTAAAATTTTCTTCCTCTTCAACAACATCATCTCAGGTGACTCCCATGGATTCACCTAAGAGTGGAAAAAATGAGTGTTTTTTTACCCAGAATTCAGTTTTCTTCTTTTCTATTAATTTTTTCATAGGAGATTTATGCTTCTTGTTTTTCTTAATTTGTTTCCATTCATTTTCAATTGATGGGTTAACTTGTTTCCTAACCACCCTACACATAGAAATGTTATGACCAATGATCTTACATAGATCATAGAAGGGGGATTTTGTTAAAATTCTATTCTGATTTCAGTTTTTTAATTTTTGGCATTGAAGGTAACGTAATTAGGCAATTTTGAATCAAGGTTTATTTCAACCATCACCCTCTCAAAAAATCACAAAGTTAGCATTTAATGTTATATGATCTATTTTGAGAGGGGTTTTATATAGGAGACAATTCCATTTAATATTTTTGGTTTCCAAAATAACCAATTCAGACCGTGAAGTCTAATCCAAACATGTGCCATTGTGTTCCTAAATTTATTTGGGTTGAAAGCGAAGTCCCACTCAGATAATCTGAGAAAACCCGGTCTCTTTTTCAGATTTCTAGTCCTCCAAACTCTATAAAGATCTTCTTGTGTTCTTAAAAAAAATATGATAGAACCCATTTCCTATCGGTATCAATTTCCAATTTGAGAAATTCCAACATTGAGCAATACGCAAATTTAAATCAGTAAGGTTCCATGGACGATAAACATTGAGGTAGGATATGTGGCCCATAATAAAAAGTTTTCACATTTGAGTGCATTATAGAAGAGCATCTGGGTCTGCTTCAACCAAGTAGCTGCCATCATCATGCTTTTTGAAGAGGGGCACCTTCGATGCATTATCAGTTTCCAGAGCGGTGCCCTTCAAATCATCCAGAAAAGAGATCCCCTCAGTTCGGCTGATGGGTGTTTGATTGCGGACCTTTGAATATGGGATTTCGACTCTTTGATTGTTTGCATAAATATCTTTGTTTGAGATGGGATGCCTTAAACGAGGAGGACTGAATCAATGATATCCGAAGAAGAAAAAATCATATATGTGTTACAAAATAAAATGTGCATTATTTCATTTTCAATTTTATTTATGATTCACAAATAAAGATATTAATTTTAAACAAGGGATTCTTCGAAAATTGGTTTCATAGACATTTGAGAAAATTATGACAACTTCTGATACGAGTGGTTATTTTCTTTTAAAAATAATATTATTATTTAAGGACTTAGAAATTTTTTTGGGTCTACGATTATAAAGACATTTCCATAGAAAAACCATTTTCGAAAATTGGCACTAGTGAATTATATGACGTTACGGGGAGTGAACCCATAAGTCTTAGTTATGATGAGTGGCCATATTAATGGATTTTAGACATGGTTTATCAAGTATCAATAACGACCCACATAAAATTAATATTTCCCATGGATAATTCCCAATGAATTTTCAAATATAATTATTTTGATGAAAATATTGTTTGCTGAAAGTTTTCAGATGTTTGGTAATTTTAAATATTTAAATTTAAAGAAATGTAATAAAATTAATTTTTCAGATTATTTTCAAACACCATACTTGAAAATTTATCACTCATCCATTGTTTTAAAATTATTTTCATATGTATCTTTGAAGTTCAAAGTTAGACATCATCATTTTTTCATGCGGAAGAGACATTGACTTTTTGTTTAATTTTATTGAATCTCTAATAAATTGTAAGCTTGTATCTAATCCTCCATAACCTAGACTGATAAAATTACCTTTGATGTAATAAATGTAGTTTATAAATTCATGTTTATTTTATTAGAAAAAATTAAAATAGCATTTATAAGAGTTTAACCTGGGCTTCAGTTTCAGGTTGTTTTACTAAAAGAACATTTATTTTCTTGTAGTGGCATTCATTAGTTTTATGACACATTTCAGAATGTGGGTGGACCCTAGGGAGGGAACTACACATGTATTCATGATATCTAGAGGCCATGTTAATTATTGGTGAATATATTAAAAATGTAAGGTTCATGTTCTATCTTTGGGGCCTAGTTGTTACAGGGGTATCAGAGTCAGTACCAAGCTAGATGTGAAAAGCCATTACCTGGTTTGAAATATAGGGTCTACAATGGGGATGTTGTGTATAATGTGGGTGGGCTGTAACACCATTTTAATTTAAAGGGTTGAAATCAAAAAACAATATACCTACTTTAATAAGGTGAACCTTTCTTTTTTGGAGCCTAACTAATTAGAACATCATAATTAATCATACATTTCCTAGATTAGTGTTCTAGATTGGTGACATAATGGGACGTTTCTCAGGTTGACAGAGAGAGAGAGATAGGATAAATCATACTACAAGAATATTTGGTAGATTTTCAGGATATTACATAGTATTATGACCCATTTAGGCCTGTAGGTAGTTCCCAAAGAGGGGACTACATGTTTTTTTGTGGAAACTAGTAGAACTGAGTGGGTTAAAGCCCGAAGAAAATATTAAAAAGGTGGGTTACTTTTTCTGTGAACGTGGCCTAATTATTATAAAGTTAATGTGGATATTATTATGGGGTGTTTAATGATATGGTAATCTTATAATAAGACTTTAAATATAGTATTTTAGGTGAATTTTGGTCCCTTAAAAACATCTAGTGTCCAACAGATGGTATAGTTAGGGTCGTTGTGAATAGAGAGATCTAAATATGCTCACTGCTAGTATCCACAATCATGTTCTAAAGATATTTTATTTAGAGCTGAATGAGGGTGGGTGTAAAACCCAAGGTTTCTTATATGCATATTCTTATTATAAATAATATGTTTATTATTATGAAATATAGTTTTTATTTAAATGAATTTAAATTGATTCGGAAATAAGTTATACAAGATATAAATATAAACAATATTTATTCATTCATAATAGATAAATTACAACAAAATAAAATTAAAGAAATAATTCACACCATATATTATTTCCATAGATGAATTACATCCAGAAAAGCTACATAAATCAATAGGGTACAACAAATAGAAAAGATTAAAATATTGGCAACTAAGAAATCTCTTGGATCATCTTCCACGTTGACGATCACCAATATTCAAACAAAACCTATACTAAGTAAGAGTGCCATAAAAGTACATTGAATTATTCAAATATATAATACCAAATATGAATCATTCCTTGTGAAGTGATAATAGGGTAAAAAATTGCTTTAGTAAGTATTTATAAAGGGATGAAATATGGCCATTATAAATACGGTCATTGAAAATATAGTTGTTGAAAATATAGACTTTGGTTATATTTAAATTAGGTATACATAAGTCAAGTATTAGTAAGTAATAAATACGAAATAATATAATTCTTAATGAAATAAAAACATAATATTTAGGTATTATAAATATATATATATATATATATATATATATATATATATATATATATATATATATATATATATATATATTCTTGAGTCAAATATAAATAATTATTTTTGTCATTAATTTATGATGTGATGTAAAATTCAAACAAATGATATAATATCAAGGGAGTTGTAAGATTAAAGTTTAGAATATAAATAATTAACTATAATGGTAATTTTTGAGTATATTTAATATTAATGTAATTTTTTTTTCAAAGAACCCTTTGACTAAGTATTAGTTATTTTTTCCTAATAGACTAAATTTCACTATTTAAAACATTATTATATATGACATTTGTACTAATTTTAAATTATAAACTAATTTTAAATAATAATCAAAACACTTAATATTTTAAATTTTCATTTTTTTATTAATATAGTTTTTTTATGTTTTTTATTTTCATTTAATAATAAATTTATAAATTTTAGAATCTAATTTATATAAAACTGACTTCATTTTTTGGATTTATAATATCATAATTATCTTATCATGTATTTTTGATATTTTTCAAAAAAAAAATATTTTTAAATTAAGTGTAATATATTAATACTACGACTTTTATGTGATTAATTATATATAAGTTTGACATAGAAATTTATAAAACAATAGTATTCTTATAAGTGACACTATAAATATTAAAATATTTATTTTATATTAAAAAAATATATTTTATGTTTTAATACTCAAGTAATATTGTTCTTAAAATTATTTTAATATATTATACATTTATTATATTAAAATTAATTATTAAAAAATTATATTTCAAACCATAAATAAGAATTTAAAATTTATAATCATTATTATTGAATTATATAAGAAATTTCATTTCATATTTAGGCATAAATATTAACTTACCTAGAGAACAAACTAGTTGGCGTGGTAAAAATATTATTTTTTAGAGATAAATACATTTCTAAATATTGGGTATTTTTTAATTAAATGGAAATATTTTTAATTAAGACCCAACTATTATGTTGAAATGTACCTATAAAAATTATTTAAAATTTTAATAATTAATAATAAATCTCATATAGAATTAAGAACATATAAAAATTTAAAATTCCTCTTTTTATAGAAAATAACTTTCTACCCATTATATGTTTTGATTTCAAAGATAATTTTAACCAATTTAGATATTAAATTCTTTTGAATGGATTCCATATTAATATTCATCCCATCAAAAAAAATTCATGTAGGTTCATGTTATATTTTTATTACTAATATAATTACCACAATTAATTTTTAGTCAAGATTAAAAAGAGTAGAAATGGATATATAAACTATCTCATATTTTTAATAAATAAATATAAAATGAACCTTCTAGAAAGTATTTATAGATATGAAAGTCAAACCCATGTTTCTAAAATATCATTTAAACACCTAACTCACCCAATTCACCAATCCCACCTCACACCCATGTGATACCATTCTTACCCCTCACTTAACATAATTTTCCATGAAAAGGCCCCACCTTTTCACCTATAAGAGGAGATCACTCCCACCCGTTTTGTTATTCCTATCCACCCCAGAGACATTATTCATGAACTTCCCTATCCTTTTCCTCTTCAGGGATGTCCCAAGGATTTATTAATGATTTAAAGAGTCCTCTTAATAATTTGGAAACAATTTTGTAACGTAATATTTTTCCTCCTCCTTTTGATTCATGTACTTCTTTTTTATAATCCCTTTTTATTTCTTCATGATTATGCTTTAATGTATTTAAAATAAATACATTACTATAAAAATAATTCCTTTATGATTATATATTAACCTTATCTATCATTAAGCTCATTTCATTTTCAATTTTTTATTTTCATCATTTGGATGAAATCACTCCTTAATTATCTCCCACCTGTTTTAAATTCACACACTTCCATTATTAAAAGCCTTTTTATTTACATGATATTATACATCAACATGTTCATATTAAATACTTTACTATATTAATTACTAACGAATAATGAGAGTATATATTTATATTTTTTTAATGAATTTCCATAATAGTTTTTCATAAACTTTATGATTCCAAATTCCCTCTTTGATTTTCTATTTAATATTTTTGTGTTGTAATGAGTTTTCTGGACTCAAATATTTTTCTTAAGTCATAATAAATCCGTATAGATTTAAATAATTCAATACTTATTTATCGTACATATGATGATGATATGTGGTATTTCCATCTTATTTTTTAGGGAATTCATGATTCAAACCTAATTCTTCCCCCTATATGATTTTGGTAATTCATAAAAAAAGTAATTTTGTTAAGAATATTTCCCACATATTTTACTGTATTTTTTATCCGTATTATTTATTTTTCATCCCACTAATTATTTCCTTCACCTAGGTTAAACTTTATTTTTTATCTCTAATAATCCATTTATTCTACAATATTTATATTAAATCAATGGTTTGTTACCTTTTTATAATGTAGGTTTTTAAAAAATAGTATTTCTAAATATTAAAATAAAATTGTTTTCCTTACATTAAAAATAATTTTTTTTAATCCACAATACATTTTTTGATAACTTTTATGAATTTTTAATGATATTTTACTTGGTACTCTTTATAATAAGGTTTTTAAAATTCTTCCCTTTACCTTCCCAAGAATGGTTTTTGGAAGGTAATTTCTACTTCATTGTTTTAAAAAATTCTATGAAATCTTTTCTATTTTCACTTCAATTTACCCTCTATGTTTTATCTTTTATAAATTTATTTTTTGATATCCTTCTATATTTTATTATTATATGATTTATCTCGGAATGTTATAGTTTTGATATCCTATTATTTCTTATGTTCATGTTCTGAGATGTTTTTAAAAGGTTTAAAAAAAAATTAGTTGTCAATGGTTTTATGTGGTAGTATGTTTTTTCTATAGTGATGGTTCAGGTCATATATCTCCCTCTAATAAATTGGTTATAGTTTTATATCACATGATATGATAATATGGTTTTTGAATGAGATCCATGAATCGTTGTTCCCATGTTTGTTGTGTGAATGAGATGTGGGAATATTTTTTCACAAGATTGTTGTCAAAATGAGATGATGAAATATTTTTTCATAGGCTTGTTATGTGAATGAGATATGAGAATATTTGTTTACAAGTTTTTTGTGAGAATGATATGTTGTAATCCTTATTTAGAATTTTTTGTATGATCATAATCCTAGAAGCATTGTTCTTAATGTTTACTATACTCATGATTTTTATATAATTATTTGTAATTTTATTATTCAATAACATGAAATATTTTTAAATACAATTGATTATGGTCCTAGAATAATTTTTATTGTCTCAATATTAAATATACTTTTTCAATGGTTTGTTTTTGTTTATTTGAGATTACATATCCATTTATCACGACTTATAGATAAATCGTATGGTTCATGTACATTTTAAAATTAAATTTATCCCATGTATATTCTTTCTCTTATGATTATGACATAACCCTTGATTAAATGTTGATTAGTTTTACCTTATTGGGAATTTTATCTTACCCCTTTCTTATGTTTTCTTTTCCTCAGGTTATGAAGATACATATAACTTGTGGAATTCCATGAAGGGAGTCTAGAGGAGTTTGATTATAGAGAAATGGTTGAATATTTTTATGCTTCCATAGAGAATCCCAAATTATCCAAACCCATTGGTCCTAGGTTTGTGCAACTATTTTTTAGATTTATTATCAATATCAGGATATTAATTTGTTATTTATGTTAAGTTAGCTCGGGTCTCCTTAGTAACTAGTTCTGGAGGCTACTAACTAAAGTATCATTAAAAATATCGACTGTTCTTGTGAAGGTTTTTTCAATAATAGTAGAGGAATAATTTTTAAAATGAGAGGTTTGGATTTGATATATTTAATTTCATTATATAGTGAGGTTAGATCACTCATTTTGAAATTTTGATCTATATTTAATAGTTTTCTCATTTTGAGACACTATAATGCTAACATGAAAACATTTAAAATACAATCAACTTAACTATTGAATTTTTTTTAATGATCTAACACCAACCAATGGTTTACTATAATATTTCGATATAATAATTGATTTTTATTGATCATAGAATGGTGATATGGTTTATTTAGAAATAGGAAAAAAATAAGAGACCTTGTTGGCTCCAAAGGAAACCCTAATATCTATTTAAAATTGTTTATGTATACTAGGTCCCATCTTGAGGATTATAAAAAATTTGGCTAGAGGATACGATATTTATTCACTATTAAAAGCCCCCTGTAATCATTTTTAGGGAAATATTAAAAATATTTAACATGAAGTCAGTAAGTAACACCTTATTCATTATCTTTGTCTTCATATTCGTTATCATTTTTTTCTTAATCTTCTTCATAAATATATTTAATTTATATAATATCTTTCATTTCATTATTTATCATTATTTAAAATTCATTGAAAATTACATCATTGACATTATCATCATAATTAAACTTTATAAAAAATCATATAATTGGTATTTTTATCTATTTAAGTAAGATATGTATCAAGTGAAGTTTTTTGAATTTTTTTTATTATTTTTTACCCTGCATAACCATTTTATTTTTCAATGATATAATTATCACATGATTTAATTTTAAATATATTTAACCAATTATTTAAACATATTATGGAAGAAAAATAATTTATATACTAAAAAAGATGTTCTTTATATACCAACCAAAATAGTTCATTTTGTTGTATGATGAATTCTATATACAATTTTACAATTCCATGTTTTTGATGAATGTTTATGCCATTATTAATATTAATACCATAACATTTAAACAATATTTCATTACATCATCTCACATAATATGAATTAATTATTTTCCCCAAAGATCCATAATAGCTATTTTTTCTTTGTATCTAATGGGTTCATTTTAAACAAACACCATTGTTCATTTATTTCTTCAACTCACCTTAAGTGTGGGTATAAAATAAAAATTCATTAAACACATTATCATTATATGATATTACTAATTTAGATGGTGGAATAATCAGTCCACATAATCTACTACAAAATAGATTTTGATATTTGGAAACCCAAAATGCATCTTATTAACTTTTATTATAATAAATAATATGATTATTTCAAATATACTAAAATACAAAATTTAAAAAACTAATATTTGAAACAAGAAAAGTAAATTACCTTATTGTACTTATTTTGGATTAGATGAGATATATTATTTAATTTTTATATATATTCATCATATAATCTATAAAAAATAAAATATATATTTAAAAAATTATGAAATAAAATAATAATTATAAGTATAACATCTTGAATGAATGATGAAATTTATTTATAATTGAGAAAAATATATATAAAATATCCAATTTGTTTTTTATTTTAAATCCAACAATAATGATAACCACCAAAACCATGTCTATGTGTATTAAATAATCATAACTAGTTATCTATATCATCATTTTTTACTTTCCTCATTTTGAACCATAAGATTATATTTCAACTAATATTTAGATGGAAAACAACAAATGCATAAACATGCAGAAATTTGTAAAATTAAACCTATTTAATTTACCTTTAAAAGTATTCTTTGTTGAATTCATATATATTCAACTTCTGTAGAAATCTATCGGAAAGGTATGTCTATAAAAATATTATTATACCTGAATAATATTATTTTTATAAAAAATATAATATTAATTGTAAAAACAAATAAAAAATTATAATGTGAATATTCATTCCAATTTATATAAACTAGCTAAAAAAATAATCCTACTACTTGGTGAATATATCATTTTCTAATGTTGTATGAGCTATATCATAGAAAAATATTATAGTTTTGACAACATATGCCAAATTGATTAATTCCACAGTCCTGTAGGACTAATTAGTAGTGTTCATTCCACATTGAAATGAAAATAATTACATTTCAACACTTAATCTGACAATTTATTACACATTATTCTATGTTGAAATAAAATTTACTGATAATCTCAAATCATAATTCATATAATAAATAATAAATAATTTTATTTTAAAATTGAAAATTGTAACACCCTCATGTGACTATTAATTTAATATGATGTTATTATGGGTTATTCGTAATTTTTTAGAGTTTTAGTGGTGGAATTTTTTTAGTTATTTTCTCTATATCACATGTTTTCTATAGGGTTAGGGGAAATTGTGTGAGTAAATCATGCATATTGTAATTGTTTTTTAGTTAGGGTTTCATTATTGGGAGATAGTTTGCTAAACCTTGAAATAAAACCATGTTAGGGTGAACAATTTCTCTAGTAAAAGTCTCATGGTTAATAAATTGCTTTTAAAACCATGTAGCTACCTAGAATTCATTGAAATATAAAATTATATTTATACCCTTCATTTAATAGAATTCATTATCCCTCCCTCTTTCACTCATTCTCATGGAAGGCACATTAGAGTGAATTTTGATCTTCCCACCTTCCTTATATGTGCATTTAAATCCCTTTATGCTTGGGTTCAAGTTATTTTCTAAGGAAAATCATTATATCCAAATTACTCATCCCTTATTACAATAAATACACCCATGTTTTCTTGGTTGGATTATCTTCCATGAACCCATGGTGTTGTGTTAGTAAAAATTTGGGTTTGGGTGATTATAATGTTCGAAAATTGATATTTCAAGGTTTGTTTGGGATGTTTTATTCCTTGTTTTGTCTTCTAATATATAAGTTGACTTCATTTCTCTTGAATGAGATTTTTTCCATTAATTAACTTGTCTTTGAGTTAATAAGGATTTATATTGCCTTTATTTGTAAAATTATTAATATATGTGATAAACATGGTGGATAAAGATGTTTTATGTTATTTTAAAAATTGAATAATGATTATTTTAATGTATTTATAGTTTTATAGTGATGTTTGGGGTGCCAAATGTGTGTGATGTTTTCCAAGTGGCTTATTTTAAATGAATTCCATGATAAATGGAGTATGTATCCATTTTGGACTTTGAAAGGGTTAAATAGATGTTTTAAATTAATTATTTTGAACTAATGTTTTGTTTATAATTTTTAATTGATTTTCATTAATAGGAATTCTTATTTTGAAAAAATAATTTATTCTATAAATTATTACCTATGTGGTTTACCATGATTTAGTTTCAAAGAACGTTTTAAAATGTTATTTTAAAAAGTGGGAACTAAATTAGAATAAAAGTTCATATTAAAAAAAGTATTGTTTGGAACTTTATAAAATAAATTTAGTAATGATTATAAATCCCCCAGTTGTGCAACATTGTTTTTTGGTTATACTAGATATGAATTATTCCACAAAAGTGGTTTTTATATAACATTTTTTTTGAAAAGATGAATTAAAAAGGGAAGTTTTTTTGAGAGGGAATTTGAGTTGAGATGAAATATATATATTTATGTTGTTATTAGAGATTAATATGATAATTATGTGATTCATTTATTTTATCACCTCTTGTTAACTACTAATATAGGAACTCTAGTCACAAATAGATAGGTCTATATTTGTACTACACTATTTTTGTCACACAGTATCCAATGCCCATAGTTTCATGCTCTACTATATCTAAAATGGTTCCCCAAATGAAGGTGGTGTGAAAAATTGGGGCTTCTTATGTTATTTTGGATATAACATAGAATTACAGTTAAAATCATGTTAAATTATTTTTGAATACCATCTCAATGTAGAATCGGGTGTGTTTCCATTTATATCGAGTAATTTTTAATGATATTATAAGGTATTATTATATTTTTAATCATATTATGTTGTTTAGTTGGTTTATGTGGAAACATTTGGGGATATATTTTTTTAATTATTTTTTATTATTTATCATCTAATTAATTCTTGAGAAATTTTTTATTTTTATGATTTGAATAATTATTTAAAATTGATTCTTAAAATAGCTATAAAAAGTTTTGTTTCAAAATAAATAAGCGGATTTCTTCCATATATTGGGTATTATAAGTGTTTTATATGAGAAAAATAATTGTCTTTGTTTTTTAAAAGAATAAAAGTTCCCTTCTAAAAGATTTAGATAATTTATTTTGAATAAGTTTGTTTCACCATTCATTTACATAGAATGGGTTTGAGGTATTTAAAAACATATCTGGGAGTTTTAAATTATTTTTAATATTTACATATAGAAAAAATAATTTAATTTTATGGTTAAAACTATAAATGATTAATATTATTTTGAAAGGAACTTAAAAAAATATGTGGTTAAATTATACTAGTCCTATTTAAATAAAACCCTTCATAAACCATCATTTGTGCTTAGGAAAACCATAGGTTTATTTTTAGGTGTTTTTTAAACATCTATTGTCATTTATCAGAATTTTAGTTCATTAATGTATGTGTTAAGTCATGGTGATAGAATATGGGTTACATGGATGTTTTATTATTTTTTTGGGATTTTAATCATTTGGTTTTCTATTAGAATAGATTTATTGGCCATTTTAGTTAGCTATCAATTTATATTACTAGTTTAGTTCTTTTGGGGTCTATGTAGTGTTTTTTACTTTGACATTGTAAATTCGATTATTATATTAATTTTATCTCTTTAACAGGGATTAATTTTTTATTCCATGTATGGTTTTATAATTCACCTATATCTATTTGTTTCTTATTCTTAGAAGATGAATGGATAGACATACCATGGTGAATTTTTGGAATATTCTATAATATTATTACTGTTATTATATGGTGAAACTTTTCCCTTTGGGTCATGATTTTATGCCTTGAAACTAGTTTCTAGCATATGTAAGTTAAAAACATATTTAAAGAATTTTGCGAAATTATCTTATGTACCAGTACCATGGTAACTAGAAACTATTCATTAAAAAATTGTTTTAGAGTTCCTTATTATTATTTTGGAGTGTCTTAGTAGAATGGTGATTAGAACATTGAGACATAAGAGGAAGGTGTAGAAAAGTCTTTATTTATCTTTATTATTTAGAACCCCATTATTCTATGGGTAATAAGGATTGGATTTTATAATTTTCCTCTTTTTTATGTATTCTAATTCTATTTAAATTATATTGGAGTTTTTTGAGATATTACAAGGATTTATTGAGTTTTTTGTTGTAAATAGGACAAGTAATAGGGTTTCATAGATATCATGAAAAATTTGTTAAGCATGTATATCCCTTGCACACCATTTTGAGAACTCTTCAGAGGTTGTGGCATAGTTGGTGCACAAAATAGAAAACAATATATCAACATCATGCACAGCTCCATACCCATCCAAAAATTATTCTTTGTAGAACTATTAGAACCTAATTTCTCTTAAAGTGGTATTTTCTTATTAGATTTGGATCAATGAGTGTTTTGATATTGATTTCAGGATGTTTGTGTAACAATTATTTTATATTTATTAATGTGTTCGTGTTTATAATTATTGATGTAATTTTATTTGGTAGAAAAGTGGATATTTATTGGTTTTTTTCATTTTAAAAACTTGTTTTGGAGGTTATAATAATAATTATATATTTTTACGGTTGGATAATTTTAAAATAGAAAACTAGATGAGGTTTTAAATGTTTTGAAGGAGTAAACTTCATTGATGTTTGAGTTCAATTTGTAAATTGAATTTTGGGATGTTATTTAAAATGATGGTTGTTATATAGGAAATGGGGTTTCAATAGTGTTTTTATTTAGTGAACTATTCTTTTGGGTTCTATCGATTTCTTATATTGGGATCATTAGATTTATTTTTTGAATGATGAATTTTTTGGGTTCATGTTTCATGTCATTTAGAGTATGCTTCATTAAATATTATTAAATAAAAAGGGGATGTATATCTCAAGGAGTAATCAAATGGGTTATCCCTCTCATGAGACCCCACTAATTCTAGACTCTACCTAGCCTCATAACAGTGTCGTGGAACTAAGATCATCTATAATCCCAATCCTTTTCTAGGACTTTGTGAATCAATGTATTCCTTATTTCTGTGGGGATCAAGGTAATCTTGGAGAAGTGAAGTGGTTAGAAAGGATTTAGGAAATCCTCAGTTATCTTCATACTTCTAGGGATTCAATGGTAAATAAAAATATAATCATCATTAAATGACCAATCCTAGTATGTTTGTTTCTTATAGTCCTTTCTTAGTTGAATAAGGACATGTCATGGGAGTTATTCAAGATGATTTTCTGTCATGGTAACTATCCTCATGATGTAAAGGTAAATAAATCAATGTAATTAATGGGTATTCATGAGGTTTAGTGAATATTAAAGAAAAATATTGATTGTTTCTTAATTTTGTTATTATTTTATCCAACTCTAGTCACCAATGACTCTTTGAAAGCTTATATACATAAATTATAGATTTTCTAAAACCTTATATTTATTATATTTAAATCTAGTCAAAGAAATTATAATGAATTTATTGAAAGGTCCATGTTAGTGGAATGTAATTAGATGATGTATCTTGCGATGGGTGGTGTCTTGGTTACTTTTGGTATTATCAAGGATGTTCTTTCTAGTGTATATTATGCTTATGATGATATTTATTCTCATAAAATCACTACTTATGATATGAAAAAATACCCCTTTTGTGCTTCTTGTGTAGAGAACCTATGAATTTTATGCCCTCTTGATTGAAAACTCTAAGGGCCTTCCTGCCTTGTATCCTTCTAGATCATATTCAATATTTTTAAAAGTTGATTTTTTATAATATGTTTTAGGTATAATCTGAGTGATTTTGTTATCTATTTTGGGGTGTATACACGTTTAGTCAGAGAATACTCATATTTATAGTTAATTATAATTTCATGTTTTCTTTGGGTTTTTCTTTGATTCTTATTCTTGAGATGTTGGTTATTTTATGGATAGGATCATTCCTCATGGATGTGTTTTTCTTCTTGAGGTGTGTGTTTAGTAATGGCCTTATGATCAAGTTAGGATTTTACTCAGTTTTCATAGGGACGCTTAGGTAAATTATTGGGTGACTGAGAAGAATTATATACCTGTTTCGATTATGCACTAGATGGAACCCTATCTAGGGTTTTTAGGGATAAATATTGGCTAAGTCTCCATGAGTGGGTTCCAAAGTCATATTTCCTTTATTTTTAAAACCTAATGTTAGAACCCATGTTTTTCCTTTTGAAATAATTTTTCAATGGATGTATAACTTAATATCTATAAGGATATTAATTTATTGTTGTACCTTGGTTCATGGTCTTTTCAAGTATCTTTATGGGTATATACCTTAATGGTATTTTGAATTAGTTTATTGATTGGTTGTTTATGGTTGAAAGATAATGATGGTTTATTTTTGTGTCTTGATAGAATGTGACTTTTTTGGTATTTTTTTACTTAAACGACTGTCTAACCTATATCGTGGTAATTTAGATGAGTTATAAATAGTTTGGAGACCTATTTTAGGTCATCAAAATTTTTAGTATTTTGGTCTCTTAATGATAACTTCCATTTATTTTGATGATATTTAGTAATTTTAATGACCTGATACATCAATCATAAGGAGTTTTATTTTATTTCTATTGTTTATCTTCATTAATAATATCTTGAGTTTTTCCTACCCAACCACCACATATATATGGGTGTTGAGGACTTAGTTTTGATTTTCTGTAATCATTACAAGGAAATTATGGGTGTCAAAAGTTTAATGGGGGGGAGAATTATGATACCCTCATGTCATTATTTTGATTAATATAATTTTATTCTAATTTTTCAATAAAATGGTGTTTTGCTGGTGGAATTTTTTTGATCCATTTTATTCATTTATTAGTAATCGTATGGTTAGGGGTAACATTTATAGTGATACCATTTTGTAGTGGGGACTGTATGGTTAGGGTATAGTTTGATCAATCATGTACCCAAACAATCAGAGGGGGGAGGCTTCATTACAACGTGAGTCTCAAGATTAGTGTGTGGTTTTATAAATTGTTCAGCGAAACAACAGGACTACCCAAATTTAATTAAAATATGAAATTCAATTTCAACCACTCTTTGAATTAAATATTTTGTCCCTCTATATTTCCCTCATTTCTGTAACCATCAAATGGGATATCCATTGGAGATTCCCTCCTTCATTGAATTTAATTGTGATGCCCTTACTACTTGTATTTAAGGTTATTTTTTAATATGAATCCTTATTTTCCATATATTTTTCATTTCTTCTTTCTTACCACAACCATTTTTTCATGGTTATGTTTTCTTCTAGGAACCCTAGTGGTTGTGTTTGACAATATTTTGGTTTGGGGTATTTTAATGTAGATTTTTGGGGTTTAGGGTTCACTGAGGCCATCTTATTACATGGTTATGCTTCCTCTATCAAAGGAAAAATGATTTCACTTGACTGAGGAATGTATTTTCTGAATTTCCTTTAATGGAAATGTAATTGTATTATTGATTCTTTCCAATGAAATTTTTTATTAAATTAATCCAATATTTGATAACAATGGTGGATTTTAATGCTAACTTATGTGTGGAATACATTGTTTCTAAAGGGTGTTTTTGTTATTTCTATTATTAATGTGATTTTTTTAGTACCTTGTGTTTCTAGACATTCCTATGGGGATTGTTTTAAATTAATTTCTTGGATCAAAATTAACCCCATTATTGTCTTGGAAATGATAAAATAATGATTTTCAAGGAATTATTCGGAACCAATGTGGTTTTTAGGATTTTGGAATGATTTTGAATAAGTTGAGTTCTTTATTTATAAAATAAAATTATACTTTAAATAATTCTCAGTGTGGTTTACCATGGCTTTATTTAATGGAATGTAATAGATGATATTGTAAATGTTGTAAAATAACTTATAATTTCGATTCAATTTTTAAAATGTATCGTTTGAAACTTTATAATATAATTGTCATGATAAATATAAATCCCTCAGTTTTCCCATATTTTTATCAATTGATAAAACCTATGTCCCCTATAGAGGATATTATATATGGTTTTTGATATAGATAGTGTGAAAAGTGGTTATTTCTTATGAGGTAGTTGGATTTGAAATTAGATATACATATATATTGTTCGTGGTGATCGGTATGATGATCTTGTGATTCATTTTTTTGGTCACATCCACTTGATTTAATTTATAGGAACCCTAGGTAGAAAGAGAGTGGTAAAGATTTATACTACTATAGTTAAATAATACACTAGATAGTATCCCTTAGTTGTATATTATATCAAATCTAGGGGACATCCCTTACTTAGAATGTTGTGGTCACGTTGAGTGGCATATGTTATTTTAGATAAAACATAGGAAGAAAATTGAGCCTATGTTCATGAATTTTCTTAGACCATCACACCATAGGATACACTGAATCTCCAATGATACCTACTAATTGTTGGTGATATTATAAGGGATTACCATTTTTAGTTTTATCATATCTTCTAATTCAATTAGCCTATGTGGAGCTATTGTGTGGTTATGCCTGTATTCTTAATTTTGTTCCATTTATCATGTGGTTCCCTCCTCAGATTCTTTTTATTATGATTTGGATTTATATTATAAATTTGTTCTTAAATTATTTTTAAAACTGGTTATTTATAAATAACAAAGAGGGTTTGTTTCATGTATAAGTTCTAATAATAGATTGATCTGTGATAAATTATTATATTTTATTTAAAATCATAAAATATCTCTTCTCTATGATTAGAATTGGTTATTTCTACGTAGTTGGTTAAAAACATATTTTATATAAAAAGGTTTAGAAGGTTTTATAAAATGATACCTTGAATGTTACTTTATTTATTATACATAAATATGATAAACATATCTTCTATTTATGGTTCAAACTAACATTAATTAAATTTATTTTTAATGGAACTACATAAAATCTATAGCGAAATCCAGCTAGGAATGTTTAGATCACTACCTATATACAAACTATTTTATAAATATGTTGACCACATGTTTATTTTTGTGTTCTTGTTTTTAATCCAATGTTGGTTATTATTTTGTTTGTCTATTTATGGATGTATTGGGCCATTTTTAGTGATCACGGGTTAAATCGATTTTTTCTTATTATTTGTGTTTTGGATTTTTATTTTTATCTTTTTGTTGGTGTATTGAAAATTTTGGGTAGTTTTCCATTTATATTTCATGTTTTATTCATGTCAATATATTATTGTCATTGTAATAAAATGTTTTATATTAGATTATTATTTTTATTATACAAATTTCATTTTATTTATGTTGTTATTAAATGTTGGATTTTTTAAATTTATCAGTATATTTTATTTGTATGGATTTCTAATGGATAGATATACCAATATAGATTCAAAACAGATCCCTTAATTTTTTTACGATTATTTGAGTGAGAAATCATCAGAACTTGGTCATGTTTTGATTAAATGAAACTAGTTTAAAGCCTATAGTGATTGAGAACACAATTCAAGCCTTGTGGGTGATCAGATTAGGTATAAGTTTTATGGTATACTAGACTGGTTAATTATAAAAAATCACCTTTTAAATTTGTATATTTTATGATATTTCATTTTAATATTACTCATGTTCATGACATCTTCATATATAGCAAAGATCTAATAATTCCTTTACATTTTCTTTTATCTTTCTTGTAGTCTCTAACAAAGAATAAAATATTTTATCATAATTGTTTTTCCAAATATGTAATATATATGTGTGTGTGTATCAATTGATAGATTTAAAAACAAACTAATAATTTAAATCCCAAAAAACACATATTGATCTCATTATTATTTCTCCCAAAACAACCAATTTTCTACTAATTTATAGTTGGACAAAAAGTAATAGGTGTTAATGAATGATTTATAGTTTTCACTTGAATAACTTGGAGAATTTCTATAATTATATATATTTCAATTATAAAATAAATTAAATTAAATATGATTCTTATAAAATATTTATTATAAAGATTAAATCATTGATGAATGTCAAAAATTTGGGCTTTTTTTTTCTAAAAACCATAAAAACATTACAGTCACTTATGTAGTAAGAACATGATATAGGACCATGTATAATATATTAATATAATATACCAAACACTATAAATTGATTGATTATGCAAAATAGTTCTTCTCTTAATGGAAAATTCTTTTGTGTAACTATATCAAATTTAGTTGTATCATCACTCACTTTTTTAACTCACCAATAAAAAGTTTCAAATAAACAATGATAATCTTTTTTAAAAGACCTAGAATTAATAAAACCAAATAAATATGTGGTTATTTCATAAATATACAAGAAGGAAGGTTTTATGGAGTTATTAAAATAATTCCATGGGTATATTAACTATTTTAAGCACCAAAATTTCAAAAACCATCAAAATAAATTCTTAAACAGAATTTTTATGTCTCAGATGAAAATGATGGGTGAAACTGTTCAATGTTTTTCCATTAATAACATTAAAAATAAGGACTTACGATTCAATTTTTAGAAATATTGGATCAATTACATATTATTAATAATGGTATGCTTCTAGAAAAAAAATTAAACCGAAGTCTAGGTGTAATAAAAATTTACCGAAACGATATTCCTAGAAGAAGGCTAGTTTTCCATGTTAAATATCATTATACCTTGATTTAACAAACATTTTAATGTTAACTAAATTTTCCCAATCACCGTAATATATGATCGAATCACATGGACATGTATTAATAGTCTAATAACTAAAACCAAAATCATGGAATAACTTTTTTACTTTCATAAAAATTTGATGGAATTATCTTTCTATCTAGAAAAATATATTTATCCAGAAAAATTATTCCATCGAAATTATTATTATACATTCCAAAATTTGATTTAATTACCATATATTTTGAATTATCATATGATTTACCTAAATTTCATATATGATACATGTACTCTTCAATAGATTTTAATAAATTGTAAAATTTAGTTATTTCTAACTAAGAATTTGGATCACCATTTAGAGATTTCATTCATTGAAAATATGGGCTAGCAACATTCTGTATTAAATTTTTAAATTATGATGGATAAATAACTATAAAATTTGAATTTATCAATAAAGTAGAGTCACCATGTTGACATCAAAGAATATAATATACCTAATAAAGAAAATAAAATAGATAAATCCAAATAATATAAATCCTTTCACATCTTCTAGGATTATATTTCATTGAAGGAAACTTAAATGTCCCGTCAAAGTCTAATTTTTTTATTTGAGGATGAAATTGAAATAAAATCTTTAACACCCTCAATACAGACATAATTTATTATAGAACTGTAAGGATGTTTTTTAGTACTAAACATATCATTGTATTGTAATAATAGTTGTTCCCTATTTTACTAATCCATAGTTTTCTACATAAAGAACAATATTTAGTTTATAATAAAAATAAAATTAACAAAATATTTTAATTAAGTAAATTTTTTTAATTATTTTATTGGTTTTATAATTTTTCAACAATTATCATAAAATTATAATTTAAATTTTTATGAATTTAAATAAAAATTCTTTTATAATAATTATATTGTAATTACATTTTTTATTTTTTTAATTAGATTTTTCATGATAAATATGGTAATTATATTATTTTTATTATAATTTTTGTAAATTATATTACTACTTTTTTAGGATTATTTTTTATTATTTTGATTTAATTTAAAATTTAATCATAATTATAATTAATTGTTATAATTTTATATTATTTATTACTATTTTAAATAGATTATTATAATTTTATTTACAAATGAATATTTATTATTTTAGAAATAGTAAAAATTTATTATATATTATTTTAAAAATATTTTATTATATTTCTATTTGTTGTTAAAAGTATTAATATTTTACCATATTAAAAAATTTAAAAATTATAATCAATTATTTTATGTTTTTAAATTTATTAACTAAAAATTTAATTTTACATTTTATAAATGTATAATTTTATTTCTAAATAATTTTATCTTATGTTATAAAAATAATATTCATTAAATACTAAACAAAATATTTAAATAATTTTATTATTAAAAAAATTGTTTTACAACAAAAAATTACTAAACTTTTTAAAAAAATTATTATGTTTTTTAATATTTATTTTGTTAGATTTTATCATTTTTAAAAGGTAATTGTTATAAAAACTAATTATTATGTATTTATTTTATTCTTAATTTTTTAATATTATTTTAATTTCATATATAATTTTTAATATTTAAATTATTTTTATTAAATTTTTATAAATTACTATTTGAATATTTTTTTATAATTCTGGTTTATTTGATTTTTGTGACAATTATATTTATTTTTACAAACGTAAAATTTAATTTTTAAAAATTAATTAAATTTTATGTTAAGTTTAATTTTAAATAAGTTCTACATAATTTATTTTAAATATATAAAAATATTAATTTTACTATTATGATTTTTTTCCCTTTTAAAAATATAAATAAATAATTAGAAGTATTATAATCAATTATAATTTTTTATTTTTTATATTTCATAATTTTTATTAATTTATTTTTATTTTTATTTTTTATTAATATTATTTTTATTATAATAAAAGTTGTTTTTTATTATTTTATTTTTTTATATTTTATAATATTTTTAAATCAATTAAAATTTTCACTAATTCTTAATAATTTATTTTTTATTAATATTCATTATTATAATTCATTATATTTCTTTTTTTATTTTTAATTTATAATAATAATAATAATAATAATATATTCCAACAATTATAGAAAAAATTAATCAAAAAACTAATTATATAATTAAAGAGCTAAAAAATCAAAAAAAATATTAATTAAAAAATAAAGAAATCAATTTAACTAATTAAATAGATAAAAAAAATTTATAATATAATAACTAAAAAATAAAATAATAAAGGTATAAATAAATGTTCTGAAAAATAGATTCTGAATGAGTAAAGAAAAAGACTAGATCAAGCTTCGGAACATTATATTTTAATTTATAACTCCTTTTCAGTTGAAAAACTATGTAAATAAAATTTAAATTAGTGAGTCATGTGTACGAAAGTATATAATATTTTTTTATGATGGGAAATTTCATAAGATAGAATTTCATCACATTGAGTCTAACACATTTAACCTATATCTATCAAAAAACCTTTTCAAATTTGATTTTTAGGATGAATTGTTTTTTTACCGATGAGTTGTGGTTGATAGGTTGTCTTTTGTAAATACCCACCATATTTTTTTTTTCTATTTTCAATTTATAAGAAAATTAATAACAATAAATTTATGCATCATAAATAACTCAAAACTATATTTCTATATAAAATTTATTTAAACATTGTAATGGATTACCCCATCCAATATAATTTCTAATCTATTGTGATGATAGTGTGAAATTTTGTCTTAAATAACTCCAACAATACATTGGGTGCATAATTTCACTAAACCATTTACCAATTGTTTTATTATTCTTCATAATAAATCACTATTTTTAAAATTATTAGAAATGGATCTCTTTCTGAAAATTATTTGTTATCATCAAAACCATTTTTTGATGGATTATTTGTCTATCATAATTATTCCATCGTAATAAAAAATTTCTTATAATGTTATATATTTTATCATGACCGGTGATGAGTAAGATGAAGGATGTTAATGAATTTGGGAACATTGGGGTAAAATATTTACTAATCTGACACAAAATTATTTATTTCTGATTTGATGCCAAATATTTTCAGGAATATGGTAAATAATAAAAATAGAGGAATTTATGAAATCTCATTAAAAACAATGAAACATTTAGGTGAGTGTTGAGATTGAAAATAATATAAAAATAAAATCTCTAGAAGGAGTATTTTGAAATTAATTCCAAATAACCATTAAATAGATGATGTCTAAAAACATTTAAATAGTGAATTTAACTCATCATGTCATAAATGAGTTTTTTCAAAAATGTTGAAAAATATTAACATAGAAAATATTATTGTTTGTTAGAAATGAAAATTAGAGTTATTGAAGTTATTAATTTTCATTCCAATAAGATTTGTATTGGGATTTTTTAATGAAATAAAATTTCCACTCCCTTAATTAAGTGGTTATTTTTAATTTTAGAGAATAAAATTAAATATAAAGTGATTCATTATATTGGATTATTCCCAATTTAGGTCTTATAAACTAAAATCTCTTCGAATATGAGTGTTTGGTGAATATGATATCGAAATGACTATAAATTCAAATAAATTCTATAGATACGTATACTTTTTGTATGTTATTATAAAGAAAATGATGTCTAGAATCTATATCCATCACTCATGACTATTGTGAAATATGTTTTCAAGTATATATCTCACAAGATCAAAAATAATAAATATATATGAATCCCAAGTTAGATAGTGTGTCTATCTTCTATAAAAAACATTATAAATAATCTTTCATCCATTATATATTATACTTTAGCAAGGGATATTGTTATAGGGAAAGAACAAAACCGCAACATGGTGAGTGTCACTACATTTTTTATTTTATTATGAAAACTCATGGCCTGGAGAAATTCACCACACCATGATAAATAGTTATTAAATGAATATTTTTATGATATAACCATTTATCTCACATTGATTATCCTTTTTCTAGTCTTCAAACATATCTTTAATTATGAAGGTGTTCTAATTTTTTTATTATTAATTCAAACATCATATATGTTTTAATTTTATAGACCCTGATGTTGGACAAGATATATAAACTTGGGGGGGGGGACATTATAAAATTGATCTTATAATAAATAAGTGTCCCTTACCATGTTAATGAAGTGTGTTGATCTGTGTGTGAGACACTACAACAACAAAAATTCTCTCTTTTTTTAATAACCAAAAATTTCATATATTTTGTCTTATCATCTAAATGAATAAATAAATTTAGAATTTTAGAGTATAGAATATAATAAAATATATGTATCACATAAGGAAGACCTAAAATATTTTTTTTGTTAATTGATAAAATTAGATTTTGAGAATAAACATACTGAAAAATATTAAATATATTACCATAGGACAATAAAAAAACAAATCAAATAATTATAATTGGAAACTTTTGATAAATTTGATCCTATGATATTATCACAATTGTGAAAGAAATGAAAAATAAATAAATAGAGTATTTGTAAAGCAATCATCATTTAAAAAAGAGTATGTCTAGAACCATAATAGGAACTATAGTGAATGATAAGTAAAGGAATTAAGAGGTATTTATTGGAATTATAAGACAAATATGAAACTTGGAATAGAAATATGATTGTTGGAAAAGTATCCTAACCATTATGAATAATAACCTGACATTCAAAATAGTAAATTGAATGTTATTATAGAAACATAAGAAATAAAATAGTAAAATTCCATGTAAATAATATTTAACATGAATAAAATAATAAAATAAAAATATCATAATTCCATAATATGGGTATTTAAATTTCAAAATTGAAGAAAGCCAAACTATACTTTTGATAAAGTGTGCTTTAACACATTTTTTAAAAACCATAATATTTCTTTTAATATTGAAAATTTACTATTTTATATAATTTGTTTTATAAAAGGTATTAACTTTTTGGAACTATAATTTAATAATTTTCTAAGGATAACTTTTTTATACTTTTCTGATAAACTTTAATTCAATAGTGAATAGTAAAAATACAACTTTTTAAATACCACATGTTTTACAATAAATTAATGATGAAATATTGACTTAATAAATTATAATCTAGTTTTATTTACTTAAAAATAATTTAATAATATAAATCATTCATTTAAAACAATAACATTATTTATAAACCTAAGAATTAATTTCTAGAGTCTAAAAATGGAATGTATCCCTTAGAAACATATTCATTTTATTTTTATTTATTTTGTATAAACTAATAAATTTGGTGCTAAAGGAGTTACATTTTGTTTAAAACATGTAATTTGAATTAAATATAATTCATTATATCAAAAATAACAGTATTACTATGTCATGACCCATCTCCCGGGGCCCGTTCCGTGTCTACCCCAAGCCTACCACCCGAAGGCCTGGGGCTGGTGACTAGTGCCGATGGCATTATCCTGCAAGTGGGAGGCATTTTTCTTTGTACTTTTATGCACACACATGCCCAACCACATCCCAATAAACTAAAAGGAAGAAACAAGTACAACTAAAAAGAGGTTGAGTACAAGTATAACTGAATATATGTGGGCCGGAATACAAACCCAACAAAGAACTATAAATAGTAAGTAAAAAAGGAAAATCTAATAGCCATCAACAATAAAACCCACCAGATCATGAGAGTAGTGAATTTACTGGAAGCTAAAGTAGTATTTCCTTTCTGCCTGGTCCTACTAGGTCCCTCCTGGTCTTAGGCCACCAAGACCACCATCGTAGCGTCCCTCTGTCTCGTCTCCCTAAGCACCCCTGTTGAAATGCAAGTCGTCTACACTAGACACAACACGTGAGGGTGAAGCCTGTGCAGGGGTGAGTAACACAATACTCAATAGGTACCCCAAAACAAAAAAGCAAGGATCGCACAGTAATTCATCAAAGTAAATCACAAAACACAAGACAACTCACACCATGTATATTCTAGGATAGTATTAGTAGAATCATCAGTCAAATCATTGAACACCACAGTTGTTGGGGGAATCCTCCTATAACAAGTATAGTGGGCCTTCCAAGTCATGAAGAAGTACTTTCCACGAACCATGTACTACTTAGGTACACCTCCCCACCACATGCATTGGGCCTGCAAAGTCACAGAGAATTTCTTCCTAGTAATTTCGGCCAACTGAGTTACTCCACCTCATCTCATACTATGGGACTACAAAGTCACAGATAAGTGCTTCCAAACATGGGCCTAAAAATTCACAGAGAAGTGTTTCCCACAGGGCCATGGTTGAGTCATACTTAGTCGAAAGTTAACAGTCCTCAGTTCTCAGCCAACCGTAGTTTTATGTATGTAGTGTGTTTGGGAGAACCACTCCTCAATCTATTACTCAAAACTCAACTTCCATTAAAGTAATAAAATATTATTCCAAAATTTATTCCTCATCAAAATGGTCCCAACACTGCAAATGGATAGTCAATCGGATGCACGGTTTGCAAGATATGTGTGTTTTAGTAATAAGGGGGCAGTTGTGACAGGGCCCGATTCGACCTAGTTAGACCAACCTAAATAACCCAGCCCAGGGATCCCTCATATCCAGGTTTAAGAGTGACCGACTTGACCTGGCCCGGTTTGGGTATGGGTCGGTCTTCTCTGGTATGGCCAATGGGCCTTGCTGAACCCGGCCTACTCTGGCCAAGGGTCCAGCCCGCTGGGTCGCCAAGTGACCCAGTCTTGTTTGGCCCAACCCAAAGGGTATGGGTCCGGCCTTCCGGCAAGCATCCAGCCATCTGGTGTAGTTCCATCCCACTGGGTCGAAGGTCTGGCCCACATGGATGAGGGACCTTCTTTTTGGGTGGTGGTTCCGGCCCATTGACTGGGTCACTGCCCACCTACCTGAGGCCCAGCTACATGAGGCAGATGAGGTGTGATGTCTGATGGAGATGCAGAAGACGCATCATGTCCCACGCACTCCACTGGCCTTGCGTACATGGGGCCCCTTCTTCCACAACTGACCGACCATGGTTTGGTGGCTATTGGGTGGCCCGGACTCAGGCCACCTTCCTTCACGTGGCGCCTGACTGGTGTGGCGATTTCTACTATCACAGAACACATTCATCCACCAACGGGGCCGGTATCCTCTGTTGCTAATATCGCGCCTATTTCCGCCCCCCTCTTTACACGGTCGGCATAGTCCGGACCCCACACATTCCATAGGCCATCGATGTTTCTCTTGTGGTCTGTTTTACGATTCACATGTGCCTACGGGCCTGTTGGGTGACCCCCATCCCTACTGAGGCCCCGAAATCGAATTTCCACCACATTAAAAATGCATCCACCAAGAACGTGCAAGCATAGGTGCTTGGGCCTTGTTCATTTCGGCCTGCCCCCCCTCGTGATAGTTGTTTAAATAAAGGGGGAGGTTCAGGGATTATAGTTCTACCATTTCATGCAAGGTTTGAATATCAAATAAAGAATCCCTAAGAAAATGTCACCTTCCTGCATAACATATGAATCATGGATTCAACTTGTTCATGGGTAGATCTGTGTTTTTTGTTTTTCTAGAAAGACAATAATGGAGAAGAACATTGAAATTAAACTCAAACCCCTACCTATTTGATCTTTGATGCGGAGGAGTTCTCCCTCTAGGATTCAAGATGTCGACATCATCACTTCTGGCTCTGTTCTTTGAGGTTCATCAAAGTCGATGAAGTCTCACTGAAATTCTTCATTGTTCTTTATTAGAGAGGAATTCCCATTGGAGATTCTCCAGATATTCACCAAGGATTAATTCCATCATCTCAAAAATTCCAAAGTAATTAAAAGAAACAAAAGCATCAGGTCCTTACGTCAATTATTGATGCTCATTAAATGGTCTATATTTAATGAGCTACATTTTAAAGAGTCATTATAAAAAGAGCGTCATAGTTTCAAATGAGCCAATATTTGTTCTCCAGTAATGTACCTCATCGCTGCATCGTTTCTTTAGTGTAGCGTCTCTATCCTCCACCCAACAGTGAGAAAAAAATAAAATAATTCCTTTAAACCATTTTATTATTTTTCTCGAGTAGTCTTAAAAATAAATTTTCCACTCGTCCATTGTCAGCTGAACTTAAGTAATTTTTAGGTGAATCCCAGAGTCCTAAATTAAATATTTCCCTCATATTTTTGATCCAAACATAGTTTCAAATGATGAAAAATCCCACTTTCATGTTTATTGAACGTACATTAAAAAGACTTTGAAATTCTGTTTCGGGCTCTTCGGACCTCGGAATCATGTACCATCGATTTTTTTGGTCTCTAAATAATTCCATTAAATTAAAAAAAATACACCAAATTATTGAGACATTACATTCTCCCCACCATAGAGTTTACATCCCCGAAATCCAAAATAAAACTAATCAAACAGATGGGGGTACTAAAAAAAATCTGAGCCTTTCACTCACATGTACTCTCCTGGAGATTCCCATGATGCCACTGAACGAGCTCCAGAGGAATTGAACATCCACATAAGACCTTCTCTTGTCGATCCCCTATATCCACTTGGAACTCTGCAAACGTCACCCCATCTTCAATGTCCAGCTCGCCCCAGTTTATGACATGTGATGGATCTTTCACTTACCTCCTTAGCTACAAAATGTGGGAAACATCATGTACCCAGTGCATCTATGGGGGAAGAGCTAAGTAGTATGCCACATTTCCTACTCTAGTAAGGATCTGAAAAGGTCCGATAATCCTAATGTTTTTAATATTTTCATTACTTATTATATACCCCCTTTACTGATTTTATATGAAATTTGCTTAATTTGTGTTAAATATTATTTACTAAATATTAAATATGAATTTAGAGCACTATTTGAATCCATCCATATTTAAGTCTATTTAATGTATTAATTATAACTCTCACCTTACATATCCAAATTTCATTATTTTTTAGGGATACTTACTCATATTAAAACATTTCATTAGAAGGAATCAGTGGCCAATTTTTCTATTTGAAGGGTCATATGGTCTACACAAGAAGACCTAAAGAATATTTGAAGAAAATGAACCGGTCTTGACTATTGAGTTACTGTTCTAAATACTGAAGCCCAAATTTTATGAAAGTCAACCATATATTCCTGATTATCCAAAAAAAATTTGGATAAAAATTTCTGAGCCAAGCCCTAAAAAACAAGGTGCCCAAACGAAGCTTTTATGTCTATCCCACCATTCTGTATAGGAAATGAAATTAGCATACAAAAATTTCCTTTTTCACATGATCTAGTTGTCCAATCAAGCTGAGATGTTTCAGTGTGAAAGAGGAGATATTTAAGGTCAAATTTTTTGAAGAAATAATTCTAATTTTAAGGCATATTCCAATTTATAAATCCATTCAAATTTAGGCCATAGAAAAATTCTAGATTGAAATGGACAAATTAACATTTTTTAATAAAACGACCATAACTTTGGCTATATAAGTCTAGAGGCCTCCAAATTTTGAGATTATTTGCCCAAATGTATTATATAAAACATTGAAAAGGTATATATCTCTAGATAATTCTATCTAGATGTCCAAAACTTTGATCCTATTGAATGGGTAGTTTTGGAATGAAAACAGTCCACCACCTTGGGCTATAAAAACCTCCCCTCCTCTCCTTTCAAAAGGTTGGAATTTCAGAAGAGAGGAGCATATATTGGCATGATCAAAGCCTTAAAAAAGTCTTGGGGGACCTTATATACTCATTTTTTTACTTGAGATACCTTTCTTCCTCACTTTTTTTTCATTTACTTTTGTGTTCTTCATTGTTTTAATCTAGTAAGTCTTTGTTTTTGTAAATCTATTTTAATGAAAGTTTCTTTTTATTCATCTTTTATTCTTATCCAACTTATATTAAATAATTTTAGTGGTCTTAAAATAGTTTAAATATAGTTGAATCCCCTTTCCTTATTGAGCTTTCTCATTCAATCTATATTCTGTATTTAATTCCCTTCACTAATTGCGTGTGTGTGTTCGATGCATAACGCATTTATATTCCCTTTCTTTCTCTTCACATATTAATTCCTCAGCATAGAAATATCATCCAATTATTAAACACCCAAATGTATGAGTAAATTTCTCATTGGGGTGAGTATAATTTAGGTATGTTAAGGGACTGAGAACTTTTTCTCGATGAATATTCATTGAGTTAGCATTGTGTTTTTTGGACTAAACATGTCCTTGATTAATGACTTGTTTTATTTAACAAGTGGTTTTCATGGATTATTGGAACCATAAATACACTACCATAAACAAGATATGATTAGAATTATAACCCTATGTTAATTTGAGGCACAGATTAAAGCCTTAACACTTGTGAATTCTAATCAACATCAAGTTGTGATATTGGTGTTAATTTAATAACATATAAAGCAAGGCACAAGGATATCACAAGATTAAATACATATTGATGAACTCACCCAAATCTTCATCAAATTTTTGAAACAAACACCAATCATTAATCACTTAATTTACGATTTTCAAATAAACCCCTGAATCAAAACACCATCCACTAAAAAATCAACTATTAAGAAGTATGATCGCCGAGGATTCTACCTGAGTGCTACTATACACGTCAGTAGAGCATTGGAAACATTAATGGTTGATATAATACAATCAAACATTCTTTCAAATGGTGTTGTTTCTAGGGATGGTTCAATTAATTAGTCACTAGATTCTGGTTATTGTACAAAAAAAATAAATAAATGAAAAAAATTACACAAAGATAAACCCACATTCTCATAAAAATCATTGAAAAAAAAATAACAAAAAAACAACAAAAAAACATATCTTCCTCTTTCTTCTTGAATATCTATGAAATCCTTGTAGCCTCCCAAACAATCCCTCGGATTTTTTGGCCCTGAAATTGTGTGAGCACTTCATCAACTTAGAAGGAAGCATTAGGGATAATCAAATAATTCAAGAACCAGTCCTTGTCCAACAAATTGAATTATATATGGCTAATCCTAGGGAAAATACATTTAAATAATGTGTTCCCATGATATTAATTGACAACCCATTGGTACTCAATATCCAAACATAGAGGCTGAATTCGAACTCATGTCCAGTTTGATTCATCTTATTCCTCATTTCCACAGGCTAGCCGGTGAGGATCCACATCTCCACCTTAAAGAGTTCCAAGTGGTGTGCTCTACCACGAAACATAAAGGAAATTCTGGGGAACAAATAAAACTCTAGGCATTCCCTTTCTCCCTATATGAATCTTCCATGTTATGTCTTTACTACCTATCTCCTAGTTCCATAACCACATGGAATTACATGAAGAAACTTTTATTTGAGAAAATATTTCTTGCATCTCAAACTGCTTCCATCTAAAAGGAAATATGTTTTATCCATCAATTCCCAAATGAATCACTCCATGAATACTGAGAGAGGTTCAAAAAGCTTGTTGCAACCTGCACACACAACCAAATCCATGACCAACTATTGATCCAATACTTCAATGAGGGGTTATTGGTTATGGAGATAACTTTCATGGACACTACATGTAGAGGTTCTCTTGTTTCTAAAACTCTTGCATCTGTAAGAGATCTCAAAATAAAAATGGCTACAAACACAAAACAATTCCATACTCAAGAACATGCACAAGTAATACCATTCCAAGACCATCAATCCATAGAGATGACCAAGGTGACCAAGTGGATAACTGAACTTACAGGTCTTGTGTGACAATTAGATGTGGCATCCAAAGCCCCAACCTCATTCTCTCCACAATCTCTATTCCCAGGACCTATCAAGAACTGTGGAATCTGTAGCTCCTCATCTAATCCAACTAACACATTTCCACAACTTCAAGAGGATCAATCTGATTCATCTGGACCAATGGAGCTCAATACAATATATTCTCAATAGAACCCCAACCCTCAACAATCATGTCGGTTTGAAAGAAACTTCAACCAACCCCATTCTGTGCCCTTATCTTCTACACATAACCCTAACTTGAGATATGGGAATCCCATTTCTCATTCCCTTCAATACCCTCATCAAAACCCAAAACAATTCCAATATGGTCAAGGTGTTTGTAACTTTCAACAACCATTTCCTTTTATTCCTCAAGTTTAAAGGAACAATCCACCTCCTGTGTTCCACTATCTTAGTGATCCTTACCAATTCCCAAACCAATTCAATCGCTTTCCCAAGAACCAAAATCAAGGTAATCCTAATTCGGTACAAGCTTCTTCTTTCATTTACCGTGGGAAAGTGCTTTAGAAGATCTTTCATCCTTCACCCATTCTTTCCTGAAGAACATTGAAACCCAAATTGTTAAAATTGCTTCCCACCTAAGCTAGCAACAACAATAAAATTCTTCTCAACTCCCTGATTAACCATTACTCAAACCTAAGGGTAATGTAAGTGTAATTACACATAAATCAGGAAATTAAATCGATATTCCCCATGATGAGACCTCTCACTCCACTTTAAATGTTAAAATAGAAAATTAAATTAAAAAGAAACATGAAAAGGAACATGAATTCATCCCCTCACTTCCTTCCATTCCACTTAGTAACCCAATTCCTTTTCCTCAAGCCATTTCTATGACAAAGAATTCATTTGAACCCGATCATGAAATGCTCAACATGTTTAGACAGGTTGAGGTCAACATTCCCATCCTAGATGCCATAAAACAAATCCCTAAGTCTTCCATGTTTCTAAAGGAATGGTGCATCCATACGAGGAAACTTAGGTCCATAAAAAATGTTTCCACCCGCTAGTCTATTCCCATAATGTACAATGATCTAGGGACCTTTACAGTTCCATGCCATATTGGAAGTTACAACTTCGATGATGCACTCATATACCTAGGAGCCTTAATTAATGTCATGGAAAAATCCATCTTCTCTAACCTTGGTTTAGTTCCCTTGCACCTAGTGGGTGTTGTCATTCAGTTATCCAATTGAATCATAGCCAGTCCTGAGGGTATAATTGAGGATGTCCTTGTTCGTGTCAATAATCTTATCTTCCTAGCCGATTTCTATGTCCATGACATGGAAGGTGAGATGACCTCTTCTTGATCTCCCCAAATTCTAGGAAGACTGTTCCACATGACTACTTAAACCATGATAGATATCCATTCAGGCATCTTATTCAGGGAATTTGGTGACCAACTAGTCAAGTTCCACATTTTCTAAGCTATGCGATACCCATATGAGGATCACTCTGCTTTCTCAATCCAAGAATTTGAGGACACTTTTGAGAATCAATTGTATCCCATTCCATCATGTTCATCATATTCTAATGAGAAAGGATCTTATGAAAAATTCACCATGATTAATCATGTTATAAATGGTGAGGTTGATGTTGAACTCTCATTCATAGACTCCATAAATCTATAGGATCTTGAAAACTCTCTTGAATCCAACATCAACTTAGATATCTACTGCTCCTCCTTGTACATTATTAAGAAAAATGAATCTGAAGCCACTGAAGTCCCTTCAAACATTCTTGAGTTGTCTAAACCACAAATGAGCGATGATACTAATATGAAACCTCTTCTTGAACACCTAAAATATGAATTATTCTTCCATGATCACAATTATCCTTTCAGTATATCTTCTACACTTACTGAAACTGAGGAGTCCAAACATGTTCAAGTCCTAGAGGAAAAAAGACCTTATGTTTGACCCTAGATGATATACCAGGAATCAACCCTGCCCTTTTCAAGCATCACATCCATCTTGAGGAATCATCCAAACCAATTAGACAACCACAAAGAAGACTCACTCCACTCATACATGAGGTAGTTAGGGAAGAGATAACCAATATTCTACAAGATGGTATTTTCTACCAAATTTTTTATAATGAATGGGTTAGTCCAATTCAAGTTGTACTTAAAAAGGGTGGGATAAATATTGTCACAAATGAACATGATGAGGTAGTCACAACTCGAGTGAAGAAAAAATAGTGTGTGTGCGTTGATTACTGAAAATTTAATGTTGAAACACTAAAATATCACTAACCTCCTCCAATACTTGATCAAATGCTAGAAATATTATCTAGAGTGTAACAATATTACTTTAATGATGGATACACCGTCTATATTCAAATCCCAATCGCACCTCTGAACCAAGGAAATACTACATTCACATGACACTTTGGAACATATGCATATAGGAGAAAGCATTTTTTCCTTTTCAATGCTTCTGCAACATTCCAGAGGGGTATTATGAGTATCTTTTCTGAATTCATTGAACACTACATAGAAGACATCGGGGATGACTTTACCATTTATGGTGAGTCATTTGAATTGTGCTTTCATTAATTCTCTCTAGTCCTTCAAAAGTGTGGCAAGTGAAACCTTGTGTTAAATTTTGAAAAATGTCAGTTCATGGTTGCAAATGGGATTTTTCTAGGGAACATAGTTTCAAAATAGGTTATTGATGTTGATCCTTCCATAATTGGAGTGATCCAATAACTTCCTAATCCAACCACTATTCGAGACATCCATTCATTCCTTGGTTATGCCGGTTTCTATCAATGATTCATCCATAACTTCTATAAAATTTCCATCCCAATCACTCAGTTACTCCAAAATTATGTCACTTTCCATTTGGATGAGGTTTTCAAGAGAGCCATCATTGATCTCAAAACTACTCTTACATCTACCCTGATACTCCAACCCCAAGATTATTCCATACCCTTTGAGTTGATGTGTGATTATTTTGATAGTGTCGTTGGGGCTTTACTTGGTCAAATAACAGAAAATATTTCTCATGTCAAATATTATTCCTCAAAAACATTGGATGGCACTAAATCTCACTACACTGTCACTGAAAAAGAACTTTTATCAGTTTTTTTCCTTAGATAAATTTCATCCCTATCTCTTATGTGCAAAAATTAGAATCTTCAGAGATCATTCTCCTATAATGTTCTTCCTCATGAAAAGTGATTCCCAACTGAGTCTAATAAGTTTCACCTAATGCTCTGAGAGCTTGACCTTGAAATCAATGATAGACTAAGAAAATAAAACCTTATGGCTGATCACCTGAGTAGAATTTATAATTCTTCTCATTTAGAAATCATTGATCCCAAATTCCCTACTCATCACCTTTCATCTCTCACTCCAAAGTTACCATGGTATACTCCAATTTTCAATTACTTTATTTCTGGTGTTTTTACACAAATGATTTCAAAAGAACAAAAAATGAAGTTGAAAAGTGATTTAAAATACTATTTTTGGGAAGAAAATAAACTTTGGAAAACTGGGGCAGAGATGGTATTTATGAGATGTGTTGATGAAAATGAACATTCTTCCATCATATAATTTTGTCACACAATTCCCATAGGTGGCCTCTTAGGACCACAAAGGACATCCTGAAAGGTCATAGACTCAGGATTCTTCTAGCCTTCACTCTTCAAGGACTAGTATGAGTTCTGTAAATTATGTCCCACTTGTCAAAATATTGGAACAATTGCAAAGAGAAGTTAAATGCCCCAAAGCCTTTAATTTTCTCTGAGATCTCGAATGAATGGGGAATTAATTTCAAGGGACCATTCCCCCTTACAATGGATTCTCATACATTATTCTTGAAGTTGATTATGTTTCTAGGTGGGTCAAGGCAAAACCCACTAGAATGTATGATTCACATAATGTAAGTGATTTTTTAAAGACACACATCTTCCACCAATTTGGAACACCACATGCCTTGATAAGTGACCTAGGAACCCATTATTGTAATAGATCCATGGAATCTATTTTGAAACAGAATGGGGTTGTACAAGAAACTTCAACTGCATGTCACCCCACCAAAAAAATGGTATGGAAGAACATTCTAATAGAGAATTCAAAAGAGTGATTGAGAGAATTGTTAAGCCCACTAGAATAAATTTTCCTGAAATATATGGTTAAGCACTTTGGAATTATCAAAATGCATATTAGACACCCATTTGGTTGTCTCCTTTTCGGATAGTTTTTGGTATAACATTTCATTTTCCGGTTTAAATCCAACATAAGTCATTTGGGGATGTGAAAACATGTAAATTTCAATTTGACAAATCTAGTGAAGAGAGATTGTTGCAATTAGATGAACTCGAGGAGCTTCAACATGATTCTTACGAGAATTATAATATATATAAGGAAATGGACAAAGTATTCAATGATAAAAACATCCTTATAATGGTATTCCATTTAGGAGAAAAGTTATTTCTCTTCAAGTCTTGATTTTGTATTCACCCAGGTATTCTTAATTCTCAATGGGAAGGTCCTTTTATTATTTCTCAGGTTTACCCATTTGGTGCAGTGAAAGTCCAAGACACCTCATCCAAAAGAACATTCATGGTAAATGGAAATTGATTGATGACTCAACATGTGAGGAACCACATCCCAGGAACCACCTTGACTTCCATCAGATCCACAACTTCCACCGACCCACCACCAAATGGAGATAATGACCCACTAAATCCAAACCAGGGGAACCTCTTTCCCTTTAACTACTCTCTCTATCTCTCATTCTTCTTCTTCCTTTCTCATTCTCATTTTTTAAGCACTTTCCTCATCATACTTTTTTATTTTCGTTTTCTCTTTAGTGAGGGTGTATCATTATAGAAAAACTAAAAAAAACCTAAAAACTAAAAAACAAAAAAATCATGTAATTTGTTTTTGAAAAATCAAAAGTCATACTTACTATCCTTCCAATTTTCAAATTTTTTCTGACCATTTTTGAGATTTAAAAGACATGGTTTCATCTCCAAAATTATTTGGTTTCATCATAAATTTGGATAAATAATATTTTTTCAAAACCAAAAAAATTTTTAATGCTCAATTTTTTATTTGGAAAATAATTTTCCCTAACTGTGAGGAATAACCATTGCTTTCTTATCTAGGCCACCTATGGCCATATTTTCAAAAAAAAATATCCCCATTTGGGAGTATTGATTTTGTGGACATTCGAGAATAATTTCCTAATTTTTTATACATTAATATGATAGATGGATTTTCTAAACCACATGAGAACCAAAATAGCAAAATATCCTCTAATTTCCCTTACATTAATCATCATTTTGAAACCCCATTCAAGCATATGAAAACCATTTATTTGATAGCCACATTACAATAAAAATACATTATCCCACCCAATATCTACATGGATTTACATTTCATTATTTATTGAAATTTATGTGTGGGGGGAATGGATTTAATTTTGGCTACCATTTTGTTGATTTTCACCAGGTTATTATTTGCATGAGGTAAAGAATCAATTTAAGTGTGGGGGAGACTTTTTACTTCAGTGGGGTTTGGGAATTTATATATGTTTATATTGTACAAAATATATAGAAAAGTGTTCAAAAGATATCAAAAATCAAAAATAAAAAACACCTAAAAATGAAAATATGAATGGGTTGTGTCTTGGGTGGGGAAAAAATCACTCTTCATCAAACTTTGATCTTGTTTTAATTATTACAATTACAGTCTTTAGGTTACCATACATGGGTTTTCATATGAGTGTAAGATATATTTCAAGTTAAACATTCAAAAAAATAAAAAAATAAAAAAATGAAAAGCTATGTCATTGGGAGAAGTTTCATGGTTTATATTTATTCTTCTCATCCACTTCAATTTTTCTTCCTCTTTTGTGTCTTATTTCTCATTTCCATTCCCTTGTAAATATATGTTTCCATTTACATTCATGTCTTATTTCAAAAAAAAAAATGTACATTTCTTTTTCCAAGTTGGTGTATTACCCCCCTTTTCCTATATTTTGGATATCATCTTTTTACCATCCCATTTCCATAGAAAAACCCCTTAAAAACCTCTTGATTATTGGGTACTTTAAGATAGGTAATGGAATCTGAGAGCTCTATCAAACTCTAATATTTTCACTTTTGGTTGGTGAATGAGTGAAGCTCCATAAATTAATTGTATCATCTTGGTAAGACTAAGATTTGTGTCCCACCATTTTCCATTTATAAATTTGAGAATGAAAAAATGAATAGTTTTTAGTACATTTTTTCTGTAACAACTTGTGGTGGAATTCAATTTGGATGAGTGAAATGGTATAACTCCCCTGCTGAGTGGGGAAATGAAAATTTTAATATTTTATGGTGAGTAAAAATGGTTTTTTATGTTTTTATATTTATTACACATGGGTACATGCATAAGAAAAAGTCTGGGGGAGTGGATGTTATTAATATTTTCATTACATATTATATACTCCATTTCTAATATTAAGTGAAATATTAATAATTTTTTGTGAAATATTAATTTTTAAATATTAAATATAATTTTAGAGCACTGGTTGAAGTCATCAAAATTTAATTCAATTTAAGGTTTTAATAATAAATCTCACCATACATATCCAAATTCCATGATTATTGTTTTTTAGGGTTCCTTACTCAAATTTCAACAATGAATTAGAAGGAATCAGTGGCCAATTAATCTATTTGAAGGGTTATATGGTCTACACAAAAAGACCCAATGAATTTTTGATGAAACTAGACCATCCATGATGATTGAGTTTTTGTCTAAATCTCCAAGGCAAAATTTTATGAACCTCCACCATATGTTCTTGATTATCCAAAATAATTATGGAAAAAAATTTAGGGCCCAGATCCAAAAACAAGGGGCCCAAATGAAACTTCGAAGTCCATCCCAACATTCTATCCTAGAAATGAAATCATCATACCTAAAATGACACTTCTCATGATCTATTCATAAAATCAAGATGAGCTTTTGCAGTGTGAAATAGGAAATATAGGCGGCCTAATTTTTTGAAGAAATAATTCTTATTTGAAGTCATCTTCCTATTGATAAACCCATTCACATTTAATCCATCTAAAAAGTCTGGATTGAAATGAATAGATTAACATTTTTTAATAAAACAACCATAACTTTGGGTACAAAAGTATAAATGCCTCAAAATTTTGATAGTAATCAGCCAAAATTATTATCTAATCCTTTTTAGAAGGTGATATCTCGATATTCAGTTGTATGGATATCCAAATCATTAAGCCAAGTGGATGGGTCGTTTTTCCATGCAAATAGTCCACCAAAAAGGGATATAAATACATCCCCTCCTCTGCTTTAAAAATGGATGACATTTTAGAAAATAGGATAATATATTGGTATGAACAAAGCCTTACCAAAGGATTGAGTGGACCTTACATAGTCAATTTTTCACTTGAGAGGCCTTTCCTCTTCTCTTTGATTTCATTTACATTTGTGTTCTTCATTGTTGTAATCTTGTAAGTCTTTGTTTTTGTAAATTTATATTAATGAAATTTTATTCTTATTCATCTATTATTCTCATCAACATTCTGTTAAATAATAGTGGAGGTGTTAAAATAGTTTAAATGCAGCAGAATCCCCTTCCTCGATTGGGCTTTCTCATTCAATCTAAAGTCAGTATTTAATTTCCTTCACTGTTTTTGTGTGTGTGTTCGAACCACAACTATTTTCTTATACCTTTATTTTTCTTCACTGATTAATTAATCATCATAAAATTATAACCAATTATTTTCCACCCAAATGGATGAGTAAATATCTCATTGGGGAGAGTTATAATTTAAGTTTGTTAAGTGATTGAGAACTTTTGCTCGATGAATGTTTTTTGAATTAACATTGTGTTTGTTGGACATAAATTGTCATGTATTAATGAATTGTTTAGTTTAGTGAGTGGTTTCCATGTATTGTTAGAACTATAAATACACTACCATAAACAATATATAATTAATATTAGAACCCTAAGTTATGTTAAGGCTTGGATTAAAGCCTTAACACGTGGGAATTCTAATGAACGTCATCTTATGACATTGTGTTAATTTAATGAAATATAAAGCAATGATCAAGGATATCACATGCTTAACTAATTAATGATAATTTCAACCAAATATTTTTCAAATTTTTAAATCAAACACCAATCATTAATCAATTAATCTATGCTCTGCAAACAAACCCCCCAATCAAAATACAATCACAAAAATCAATCGACTATTAAAAATTATCATCACCGAGGATTCAACTCAAGTGCTTCTATACACATAAGTAGAGAATTGGAACCATGAATGGTAGACAAGTGATAATCATCCATGCTTTGAAATGGAATCATTGCTGGGGATTGTGCAATTAAGTACTCATTAGTTTCTGGTTATTGTAAAAAAACAAAAAAACAAAATTTAAATAAAATTTAAAAAATACTAAGAAAACCTTACCTTCTCATAAAAATAATAAACAAAAGAACATAATGAAAAACCCATCTTCCTATTTCTTCCAAAAAATTTCAAAATTCCTCATAGCCTCCCAAAACTTCCCTCAGATTTGTTTGACCCTGAAATGGAGAAAACACATTTTCATGTTTGGAGGAACATTTGGGTTAATCAAATAATTCAAGAACCAGTACTTATCCAACCAATTGAATTAGATATGGCCAATCCTTGGGAACACACAATTAAAAAATATGCTACCCTTTATATGATTTAAAAACCCCTTTCATTTAATATAAAACATAGAGGTTGAGTTTGAATTCAAATCGGGTGTGATTCATCTTCTTCCTCATCTCCATGAGCTAGCTGGTGTGGATCCACATCTCTACCTTAAAGAGTTCCTAGTGGTGTTATCTACCATGAAGCCTCAAGGGGTTTCTGAGGAAGAAATAAAACTCTGATCATGCCCTTTCTCTCTAACTAACTACATCAAGTCATGGATTTACTACCACCCACCTGGTTCCATAACCACATGGAATGACATGAAGGGGATTTTCTTAGATAAATTATTTCGTACTTCTCAAACAGTTTCAATACGGAAGGAAATAAGTTGTATCGGTCAATTCCCAAATGAATAACTCTATGAATAATGGGATAGGCTCACAAATATAGTTCCAACCTTCCCACACCACCATGTCCCTAACCAACTCTTGATCCAATACTTCTATGATGGGTTATTGGCTATGGAGAGAACCCTCATTGATGTTGCAAGTGGCAGTGCTCTTATTGATAAAAAACCTATAGCTGCAAGAGATATCATAAAAAACATGGATGGAAACACACATCAATTCCATAATCGATAACATTCTCATTTAAAACATGTCTAAGGAAATCAGTCCATAGAGCCGAACAAGATGACTGAGTGGATGAGTGATCTTACAGGTCTTGTGTGACAACTAGTTGTGGCATCCAAATCCCCAACGTCTTCTTCTCCACAATCTTTGTTCCCTAGGCCTATCAAGATCTATGGAATATGTATCTCTCAATCTCATCCAACTAACACATGTCCACAACTTCAAGAGGATAAATATGATTCATCTAGACAAATTGAGCTCAATGCAGAATACGCTCAGCGAAACCCCAATCCTCAAAAATCAGGTTTGTTTGTTATAAACTTCAACCAGTTCCATTCTGAGCCCTTTTCTTCTACATATATCCCTAACATGAGATACAAGAATCCCATTTCAAATCCCCCTCAATACCCTCATCAAAACCAAAACCAATTCCAATATGGTCAAGGTGTTGGTAACTTCCAACAACCTTATCCTTTTATTCCTCAACTTCAAAGGAACAATCCTCCTCCTAGATTCCACTATCCTAGTGAGCCTTCCCAATTCCCAAACTAATAAAATTGCATTCCCAAAAACCAAAATCATGGAAATCCCAATCCAGGATAATCCTCTTCTTCCAATAATCTATGGGAATGTTTTGTGGGAGATCTTTCCTCCTTCACTCGTTCTTGTCTAAAGAAAATTGAAACCCAAATTGGAAAACTTTCTTCCCACCTAATCTAGAAAAAACAATCAAATTCTTCCCAACTCCCAGCTCAACCATTACCCAACCACCAGGTTAATGTAAGTGAAATTTCACTTAGATCAGGAAAAAAAATTTATTTACCTCATGATGAGACCTCCCACTCCCCTTTAAATGTTGACCAAGAAAATTAAAATAAAAAGAAACTCAAATCCATTCCCTCACCTCCTTCCATTAAACTTAGGAACCCAATTCCTTTTCCTCAAGCCATTTTTAAGCCAAAGAATTCCTTTTAACCTAATCCTGAAATGCTCGACATGTTTATTCATGCTGAAGTCAACAATCCCCTCTTAGATTCCATAAAACAAATACTTAAGTATTCTAGGTTTCAAAAGTAATTGTGCACCCCCCAAGAGGCACCTTAGGACCTTCAAAAATGTTCCCACCCAGTAGTCTATTCCCATAAAGTTCAAAGATCTAGGGACCTTTATGGTTCCATGCCAAATAGAATGTTTCAACTTCGACGATGAACTCATAGAACTAGGAGCCTCATTTAATTTCATGACCAAATCCATCTTATGAAACCTAGGTCTAGGTCCCTTACACCCAACTGGTGTTGTCATTAAGTTTTCTAATCGAAGCACAACCAGCCCTAAGAGAATAATTGAGGATGTCCTTGTTCGTGGAAATGATCTTATCTTCCCATACGATTTCTATGTTATTAACATGTAATTTGAGATGGCCTCTTCTAAATCTCCCCTAATTCTAGGAAGACCATTCTGCATGACTTCTAGAACCAAGATTGATGTCCATTCACTAATATTATCCATTGAATTTTGTGACCAACTGCTCATGTTCATCATTTTTAAAGCCATGTGATACCCATCTGAGGATCACTCTGCATTCTCAATCAATGATTTTGAGGACACTTCTGAGAATCAATTGAACACCATTATATCATTTTCATCATGTTCTAATGAGAAAGGATCTTTTGAAATATTAACCATGATTAACCAAGTTATAAATGGAGAGGTTGATGTTGACATATCATTCATAGACTCCATCTATCTAGAGTATCTTGAAAACACTCTTGAATCCCACATCAACTATGATCATTACTACTCCACCTTAGAACATATTATGGAAAATGAATCAGAAGCAATTGAAGTTAATTCCTCCATTCCCGAGTTATCTAACCCACAAATGAGAGATGATACTAATCTGAAACCTCTTCCTGAACACCTGAAATTTGCATTCCTCTTCCTTGACCACTATTATATTGTCATTTTCACTACTTCACTTACTGAAACTAAGGTTTCCAAACTTGTTAAAGTATTAGAGGAAAACAAAAATGACTTTGGTTGGACCCTTGATGACATTCCAAGAATAAAACCTACCCTCTTCATACATCACATCCATCTTGAGGAATAATCCAAACCAATTAGACAACCATAAAGAAGACTCAATCCACTCATACATGGGGCAGTTGGGGAAGAGATCTCCAAGATTCTTTAATCTGGTATTACCTACCCAATTTATGATAGTGAATAGGTTCGTCAAATTCACATTATACCTAAAAATGGCGGGATATGTATTTTCACAAATGAAAATGGGAAGGTAGTCACAACTCGAGTGAATAAAAAATGGTGTGTGTGAATTGATTACTGAAAATTGAATGATGAAACACGAAAAGATCTCTACCATCTTATATTATTTGTTTAAATTCTATAAATATTAGTCAGAAAGTCATAATATTGCTTTCTTTATGGATACATCGATAACTTCCAAATCCCAATCGCACCGTATGATCAAGGAAATACTACTTTCACAATCCCATTTGGAACATATGCATATAGTAGAATCCCTTTTTGCTTTTTGAATGAACCTACAAAATTCTAGAGGTGTATGATGAGTATCTTTTCTGAATTCAATGAACACTATCTGGAAGTCTTCATGGATGACTTTATCATTTTTGGTGAGTCATTTGAATTGTTCATAAATTCACTCTCTATAGTCATTCAAAACTGTGTCTAGTGTGACCTTTTGTTAAATTTTGAAAAATTTCACTTCATGGTTGTAAATGGGATTATTCATGGGAACATAGTTTCAAAAGTGGGTATTGAAGTTGATCCTGCCAAAATTAATGTTATCCTATCAATTCCTGAACCCACCACTGTTCGAGACATCCATTCATTCCTCAGTAATGATGGTTTCTATCGGGGATTCATCCATAACATCAGTAGAATTTCCCTCCCACTCACTCGGTTTAACCCAAATGATGTCACCTTTCATTTCGATGAGGTTTTCAAGAGAGACAGCATTGAACTCAAAACTGCTCTTACATCTACCCCAATAATCCAAACCCCAGATTAGTCCTTACCCTTTGAGTAGATGTGTGATTATTCTGATATATCCATTGGGACTGTTCATGGTCAAAGAAGAGAAAATATTACTCATGTATTCAATTATACCTCAAAAACATTGGATGAAACTCAATATCACTAAACTGTCACTGAAAAAGAACATTTAGAAGTTGTTTTTTCATAAGATAATTTTTCTCCCTATCTCTTAGGAACCAAAATCATCCTCTTCACAGATCATTCAACTTTAAACATCTTACTCAAGAAAAGGGATTCCAAACTGAGTCTAAAAAGATGGAACATAATGCTCCAAGAGTTTAACCTTGACATCAATGATAGACTAGGAAAACAAAACCATGTGGCTAATCACATCAGTAGAATTTCAAATTCTACACATTTAGAAACCATTGATCTTGAATTCCCCACTAATCACCTTTGATCTCTCACTCCAAGGTTTCCATGGTATTCCCAAATTGTAAATTACTTGGTTTATGGGGTTTTCCTGAAAATTTTTCAAAATAACACAAAATGAAGTTGAAAAGTGATTCAAAATACTATTTTTGGGAATAGAATAAACATTGGAAAATTTGGGCAGACATGGTAATTTGGAGATGTGTTGATGAAAATGAACATTCTTCCGTCTTATAAATTAGTCACTCCCTTTCCAGAAGTGGCCACTTTAGAACACAAAGGACCTCACGAAAGACCCTAGACTCTATATTATTCTGGAATTCACTCTTCAAGGACTCATTTGAGTTCTATAAATCTTGTCCCCCTTTCCAAAAGTTTGGAACAATTTCAAAGAGAAATGAAATTCCCCAAAAGCGTTTAAATTTGTATGAGATATTTGATGGTTGGGGAATCAATTTCATGGTATCATTCCCCCCTTCCAATGGATTCTCATATATTCTTCTTGTTGTTGATTATGTTTCTTAGTGGGTTGAGGCCAAACCCACTAGAAAGGATGATTTACATAATGTTAGTGAGTTCGTAAAGACACACATCTTCCACAGATTTGGCACACCACGTGCCTTGATAAGTGACTTAGGAACCCATTTTTGTAATAAAACCATAAAATTTATTTTGGAAAAGAATGCGGTTGTACATAAAACTTCAAATACATATAACTCCCAAAAAAATGGCGTGGCTGAACATTCTAATAGATAAGTCAAAAGAGTTATTGAAAGAATTGTTAAGCCCACCATAAAAGATTTTCCTGAAAGACTTGGTGAAACACTTTGGTCATATCGAACATTATATAAAACACCTATTAGGAAGTACGCTTTTAGGTTAGTTTTTTGTAAATCATTTCATTTACAAGTTGAAATCTAACATAATTCATTTTGGGCATTGAAACTTCTAATTGTGATTTTGAAAATTCTTGTGAAGAATGATTATTGAAATTGGAACAACTGAAGGAGCTTTGATTTGATTCTTACAAGAATTCTAATATCTACAAAGAAAAGGCTAAGGTACTCCATAACAAACACATCCTGGGAAAGGTATTTCATGAAGGTGAAAAGGAATTGCTCTTCAACTCTTGATTTCGACTTCACCCAGGTATTCATAATTCTTGATGGGAAGATCCTTTTATTATTTCTCATATTTAACCATTTAGTGTAGTGCAAGTACAAGACCTCTCCTCGAAAAAGGAATTCACGATAAATGGACATAGATTGAAGAATCAACATGAAAGGACACACATCCCAGGAAACACCTCAACTTCCATCAGATCCATAACTTCCACCGACCCACCACCAGATGGAGACAACAACCCACCAAATCCAAATGAGGGGGACCCTTTTACCCTTTAATCTCTCTCTCTATCTCTCTCTCTATCTCTCTCTCTCTTCTTCCTCCCTATTTAAAATTTTTCTTACTACTTTCTTCATCACAATTTTTTTATTTACTCTTTCTCTTTTGTGTGGGTGTGTCCTTATAGAAAATAGAAAAAAACCTAAAAAAATAAATAAAATTAAAAATATTGAAAAATTAAGTGTCATACTTACTCACATTCCAATTTACAATTTTGTCCAACCATTTTTGGGAGTCAAAATACAAGGTTTCATCTAAAAATTGTTTTGGTTTCTTCATATATTTGGATAACGAATATTGTTTCAAAACCAAAAAAAATTGAATGCTCAATTTTTTTTATTTGCAAAAAGATTTCCCACTCCTATGAGGAACAACATTTTCTTTCATGAAAAGGCCACCAATGGACATATTTTCAAAAAACAATTATCCCCATTTGTGAGTCTAAAGTTTGTGGACCTTCGAGCTAAATTTCCTACTTTATTGTGCATTAATATGATAGAGGAATTTTTTGAACCACATGAGAATCACAATTTCCAAATAGCCTCCCATTTTAATTAAATTAATCCTCCTTTTGAAATCCCCTTCGATCCTATGAAAACCTTTTCTCTGATATCCACATTACAATCCCAATACCTTATCCCACCCAATATCAATATATATTTACAATGAATTATTTATTTACATTTTAGTATGGGTGGAATGGATTTTATTTTGGGTTCCCTGTTATTGATTTTCACCATTCCATCATATACTTGATATAAAGCATCAATTTATGTATGTGGGTGAGGTTGTACATCAGTGGGGTTTCAGAATTTATAAATGTTTAACTTGTAAAAATTATTCTGAAAAGTGTTTAAAAATTATCAAAAAACAATAATTTTAAAACATTAAAAAGTGAAAATAAGAATGGTTTGTGTCTTGGGTGGGTAAAAATCACTCTTCCTAAAATTTGATCTTGTTATAACTATTATAATTAGTGTCGTGAGTAGATCAAACTTGGGTTGGGAGATATGTGTGAGATCTGTTTCAAGTTTAAAATTCTAAAAAATACAAAAAATTGAAAAAAATGAACACTTATGACATTGGATGATGTTTAATGGTTTATATTTAATCTTCTCATCCACTTAAAATTCCCCTCCTCTTTTGTGTATTATCTCACATTTTCATCACTGGTGAATCTTTGTTTCCTTTTCCTTTCATGTCTCATTTATAAAAATGTACATTTATTGTTCTATGTTGATTTGTTACCCCCTTCTTCCTATATTTTGGATATCATATTTTTACCATCCCATAGTCAAAGAAAACCCCCTTAAAAACCTCTTGATTCTTGTGTACTTTTGGATATGGAATGGAAGTTGAGAGCTCTTTCATACTCTATGATTTTTGGTTTTGGTTGGTGAATGAGTGAAGCTCCATAAATTAATTTTATCATCTTGAGAGAAGTATGTTTTGTGTGCCACCATTTTCCATTTCTAAATTTGAGCATCAAAAAATGAATTGTTTTTTGGAACATTATTTCTGTAACAACTTTTGGTGGAATTCAAAAAGGATGAGTGAAATGGTCCAAACATCCCCTGAGTGGGGAAACAAAATTTTAATATTTATTGGTGAACTAAAATGATTTTCTTATGTTTTTATATTTATTTCACATGAGGACAAGAACAAGGACTAGTGTGGGGGAGTTGATGTTATTAATATTTTCATTACTTATTATATACTCCATTTACTGATTTTATATGAAATGTGCATAATTTGTGTGAAATATTAATGTTTAAATATTAAATATAACTTTAGAGAAATGTTTGAATTCATCCGTATTTAAATATATTAAATGTTTTAAGAATAAAACTCACCCTACTTATCCAAATTGCATTATTAGTATTATTTAGGGATCCTTACTCGAATTCCAACATTTTATTATAAGGAATGCATGGGAAATTCTTCCATTTGAAGGGTCATATAGTCTACATAAGAAGACCTAAGGAATCTGTGAAGAAACTGGATCACCAATGATGATTGATTTACTGGTCTATATCCTTCTGGAAAATTTTTAGGAAACTCCACCATATGTTTGTGATTATCCAAAACAATTATGGATAAAAATTTCCCGTCCAAAATCCAAAAACAATGGTCCCAAATGTTGCTTTGAAGTCAATCCCACCATTATGTCCGGGAAATGATTTCAGCATACCAAAATTGACTCTTCTCTTGATCTAGTCATCCAATATAACTAGGTTTTACAGTTTTAAATAATAGATATAGGTGGCTGACTTTGTTGAAGAAATAATTTGGATTTGAAGGAATCATCTTATTGATAAACCCATTCACATTTCAGTCATCAAAATTTTTTGGATTGAAATGGATATATTATCATTGTTTAATAAAATGACCATAACATTGATTATATAAGTCCAAATACCTCTAAATTTTGACCTTTTTCAGAAACAATTATCATATAAAACTTTTAAAAACCATATATCTTGAGATTAAGCTGTCTGGATGTCCAAATCATCGAGCCAAGTGGAGGGGTAGTTTTGGAATTCAAACAGTCCACCACCTTGTGCTATAAACACCCCCATCCTCTAATTTCAAAATGGATGGAATTTCCTAATATAGAATCATATATTGGCATGAAAAAATCCTTGATAAAGGTTTTAGAAGACCTTCTATACTCATTTATTCACATGAGTGGCCATTCCTCCTATTTTTGTTTTCACTTACTTTTGTGTTCTTCAATGTTGTAATCTTGTAAGTATTTGTTTTTGTAAATCTATTTTAAATAATATTACTAGTCTTAAAATAGTTTAAATATAGTTGAATCTCATTCACTTATTGTGCATTCTCATTCAATCAAAATTCAGTATTTAATTCCCTTCATTGTTTTCATGTGTGTTTTCAACACACCAATCTTTTATTATCCATTTATTTTTCGTCACATATTAATTCTTCATCATAAAATTATAACCAGATTATTTACCACCCAAATATATGAGTAAATATCTCATTTGTATGAGTTATAATTTAGGCTTGTTATGTGATTGAGAAATTTTTCTCGATTAATATTCTTTGAATTAACATTGTGTATGCTGGACTTAACTTGTTATGGATTAATGACAAGTTTTGTTTTACATGTGGTTTCCATGGATTATTGGAACCCTGAATACCCTACCATAAAAAAGATATGATTAATATTAGAACCCTAAGTTTAGTTAAGGATTGGATTAAAGCATTAACACCTGGGAATTCCAATCAAGGTCAAATTGTGACATGGGTGATAATTTAATGAAATATAAAGAAAGGATCAAAGATATCACAAGATTAAATACCCAATTATTAACTCACCCCAATATTTATAAATTTTTTAAATCCAAAACCAATCATTAATCATTTCATTTAAGCTTTACAAACAAACACCCTAATCAAAATACAATCAACTAAAAACAATCGCCTATTGAAAAGTATCATCGTCGAGGATTCAACCCGAGTGTTTTTAAACAAATTAGCAAAGCATCAAAACCTTGAAAGGTCGATTGGAAACAATTTTCCTCACATTAAAAAACTTGGTGATATCTTTCCACCCCACCCAAATCTCTTTAATCTTCGATGGGATGAGACCTGAATTAAAACATGATTATACTCCTCAAATTCCAAGGGTCTCCATCTCCTTTTGGAACAAGACTTATGCATTTAATTTGGAGTCCTCACCCACTCCTGGATGATCTAGACCATCTCAGTGGTAGCACGTACCAACTGCGGACACATGAGTGCGGACTCCCCTGGGTCTGTCTAGCATATGGGTGATCTACAAAGTCCCTCGTACATGGCCTCAAACGGTTCCATATTGATGGTGGAGTGATATTTGTTATTGTACGAAAACTCCACTAGTGGAGGGTGGTCCTCCCAACTATGACAAAAGGAAAGTACAAAAGAAAGAAACATGTCCTCTAGGGTCTGTATGGTTTGCTCTGTCTGACCATCGATCTTGGGATGAACAGTTGTGCTCAAGTGCAGCTGCATCCCAAACGCCAACTCTAATCCCTTACACAACTGAGATGTAAAGAGGAAGTCATGATCTGAGATGACTGTCAAATTCACCCTGTAAAGCCACAATATCTCCTAGACATTGAGTTTTCCCAAGCCCTCTACCAGTCCCTACTCTCGAATGGGTAGAAAGTGAGCCGACTTGGTGAGTTGATCAATGATCACCCAAATAAAATAATGGTCTCTAGACATACGTGGTAACCTCATCACGAAGTCCATATAGATATCATCCCATTTCCATTCCAGTACCTAGATTGGTTGGGCCAAGCCTGCTAGAACCTAATGCTCGACCTTCACTTGCTAACAAGTGAGGCATCATGAAATGAACTCGGCCACTACTTTACTCATCCCCATCCACCAGTATTGACGTCTGAGGTCCTGGTACATTTTCACCACTCCAGGATGTACCACTAAAGGGGAAATATATAACTCCCTCAACACAACCACATTCAATGAAACTAGTAATAATTTCTCCCTTTTAAAAGGATGACATGCTCCCAACTTATCGAAAATCCAACAAGAGCCCATCCTGATGATAACTGGGAAAGTCGGGCCCTGAAGTCAACACCTACCAGCTATGCCACCCTAACTCGCTGTAAGAGTGGGTGAGTAACAATCATTGACTAAATGTAAGCATCTTCACCATAATCAATGAATGATATCTCCATTTCAGCTAACTTCTCTATTGCATCACTCAGTAGTTGTAACCCGGTCCTCCTGCAGAGTGCATCTCTCCACCACATTCCCCTTTCTAGGAGTATAGATTATCTCAAAGTTATATTCCTAGAGGAACTCTATCCATCTCCATTATCCTAGTTTGTAGTCCATATACAAGAATATATACTTGAGACTCTTATGGTCATAGTAAAATGTAATCATTTCACCCATCAAGTTGATCCGCCTCATATTCATGGCAATGATCACTACTGTAGACTCTAGGTCGTGGGTCGCATAGTTCTACTCAAGTTGTCTCAACTGTTGTGAGACATAGGCGATCTATACCCACTCCTGCATCAGGACACAACCCAGTCTAGTCCCTGATGTGTCATAGTAAACTACATACCCAACAAACTCCTCTGGTAGTCTCAAAATGGGGGAACTAGTCAGTCTCTACCTCATCTCCAGGAATCTCTATTGGATTTTCTCCATCCACATGAAGGGTTATCCCTTCTCTTTCAATGCTGATAAGGGTGTTGATACCCTGGAAAATTCATGTACGAACCTATGATAGTAACTAGATAACCCCAACAATCTATTCACTCTATTCACACTCCTTGCTGGCTCCCAAGAAAGCACTGCCTCTATCATAACTCGCAACACCAGCCTTTGAGATGACGTGTCCCGGAAAGTAGACCTTCCGAATATAGAACTGGAATATAGATAGCTTACCATAAATCTAGTTATCTTAGAGTGTATCAAATACTATCCTCGGGTGTGTAGCATGCTCCTCCTCTGACGCTGAGTATACCAAGATGTCATCAATAAAGACAACTACAAACCAGTCATGGTAAGGCTGGAAGATCTGGTTCATTAGCCCCCTGAACACTGCTGGGGAATTGGTCACGACAAAAGTCATTACTAGGAACTCATAGTGGTTGTACCAGAACCTGATGTCTATCTTTAGTACATCTGTGACACCCCAAGATTTCATAGTATGTTAGTTATTCAAAGAAATTCAATAACTTACACAACACACAACATAGAGCTCAAGCGCACCACGACTTACCAAACTAGCAGCTCAAAAGAGTTTATGAAATAGTATTGTTAAAATTATGAACTTTATATATCCATTATAATTTTATAATCCATATTATGAGTTTCTTAGACATAATGTAAGGAAAAATTCGATTTTTTCAGATAAAAGATGTATTTTTCAAAAAATGAAATTTTACCACCTTTTAATGGAAAACCATTTTCAAATCCAATATTTTAAAATTTTATATATTCAATTGGACAAAATAAACTTGTTCTTTATGATCAGGACAAAATAATCTAGCTTCAATAAATTTTTGGTGTTTTTATGATAACTTTCATATTTGGGTGAATAGTAAATAATAATATATTTTAACTAAAAACAACTTTTTTAATCAAAATAATTTATAGTGTTCAACTATAAATATGAATGGTTTGGATGTATAATTATATTATATTTTCACCATTTAATCCAATGTTTGTCATTGGAAGTAATTTTTCTTTGAAATTGGACATAAACAGTTGTCAATCTTTTGGTAGTTATTATTTCATAAAAATACGCTTTTTGGTTTTGACAACAAGAATTAATTTAAAACTAATAAATAAAATTTCTATATTTTGAATTTGGTAAAATATAATTCATTTTTGAATTCATAATATCAAAATTATCTTAGGGTGATTTTTTTGTATGTTTTTGGAAACTTTTAATTTTTGATGAATAGTGAAAGACAATGAGTTATAGTTTAAAACCAATTTTTTATTTAAATAATTATTTATTTTATTTAAATACATTTTTAGTAAAAATAGATACATAATACCTATATATGTTCAATGTTATTCATTAGAGTTAGTTTATAATAATTTTAGATATATAAAAATTTTATTGGACTTTTCACCGTCTTTTACCCAACTCCTAGGAGAATTTTCAAATTCACATAAAAATTAATTTTACCACTTATGTTAATGTAATTTCAAAACTCCTAGAGATATGGTTGATATAATTATGTAAAATGTGGTTCAATAAGACGAAAATATTTTTTTGTGAATAGTAACTTTTTAATTTTATTTACCACAGTTAAAAGTAAATAAGGTAATTAAGGGTAAAAATGATATTATTATTACCCTAAAACATGTCCTAATTCTATTGGATAAGTATAATTCGACCAAAAACAACCTTATGAATAATATATGAACCTCATTGGTCCACTGGGATTAGATTAGGACATTTATTATTATTCAATTCAATGAAGACTTAAAAGAGTTAAAATCAAAATTTAATAACTAAAACAATTTTAATATAGGGCTAAACATAAGATAAATTTGAATATAAATAATAATTAAAAATATAAAAATATTTCATACATAATGGTATTTTATTTGTATTTTTTATAAATTAAATAGTTTAATTTATTAATAACACAATGATAATGGTTAAATTACCTAATTAATGAAATATGAAACTAATTGAAACTATAAATCTCAAAATAAATTTAATTTGAGACTTTTTATGAATTACCCCAATTTTATAGGTTAATATGACATATTAGGGTTGGTTAGATTAATTTTTTTGATTTAATAATGCTGTTATGAATTTAGAAAAAACAAAATACCAAATAGTGTCAAAATTGACATAAAAGGGTTTTTAAAACAACTATAATATTATTAATGTATATTCTATTCCAAAAAATATAAGGCTCGTCCAAAAGACTTTTATAATGATAGGTGTATTAATAATTTACCATTTTAGGTTCTCCTGGAAGTATATATTATGTTTATTAGCCAAATAATATAAAAATATAAAGAGACATGGTAAATGTCAAACTATTTAACTAAGAGTTAATTATAAAAGATAAGGTTAATATAGTAACACAAACCTGTCTTAAACATATTGGTCGAGTGGTTTTCAACCCATACCCACCTTATACATTAAATAATCCATTTTCTAGTAATTATAAACCGAAATTTATTTTTTTATAAAATAATATTTCTAGTTTTTTCTAAGGTGCCCCTCACCCCTATTATAAAAGGGCACTCCTCCTTCCCTAGAATTAACACCTTCAAATCCTTTTGGCAGGGCCAAAATCTGACCAAATACCTTATCAATTTTCCTCCATTAATCCTAGAGGCCCTAATTTAGTCATAAATCCAACCTATAGAGCCCTTTTGATCAAATCTAAAGGAAGAATATGAAGATGAGGTAAATATATCATCACCTCTTTCAAGATCCTTTCTTCTTCCACATCCACTTTCTTTGCTGTTTAAATTATAAAATAATAACTCTAGTATCTTATATATAACTTAATATTACTATGAATATGGTACAACCATATACATTATTCTATCCATCCTTTTAATGACATTTCACCATACGTGCGTACGTACGACTTTCCATCTTCACATCGCGGGGTAATTGTTATTCAACACATTATTATTTGGATGGGTATAATAATGATGTGTAATTGATGTAAATAACAAATATAACATCATAATTATTCTGAATATATGATATAACATCCAATTATATATTATTTTAATATCAAAAAATGATATTGTCTCTCGTGCGTACATGCGGATTACCGTCTCCACGAACGAGATGAGATTCATTCCTAATCGAATACATTCAAGACCAAATTTCATTTGATGATTAAAAATAATTTTTAGAGACATGATATAATTCTGGATATGAATAATATACATCCCATCCATAAAAAATACATCTCACATAATAAATAATATAATGGAAAATGAATCCGTTAACACCTGAAATGATGATAATACTAAGATATTATTAACAGATCGATATTTAAAGATCATATATGATATCATATTAATGTATATTATTCTTGTATAATTTAATAACAATTATTTCACCTGTATACAGGAGGTTAACCTACCCTCAACCAAGGAAAAGTACAAGGTAAGGGTTTATTTCAAAATCTCTTCGTTATCCGAGGTTGTTTATACGTAATTATCTACTAGGACCTTTTTATCATCCACATACATGTTTCTTAAAAATGTATTTCAAATCATTCTTACTATTTTATAGACTATGAGTTAAATTCATTTATACCCTTTTTGACTTTTTATATTATGTTTATAAAGGAATCTTTTTGTCATTTTCCAAACAAGGTCCTTTTTAACCTTTTTGGCAAAATTAAGGTAAGAATGTATTTTTAAACTTATACGGCGGGTGCGGCTATTTTTCGCCGTTATAAAATTGTCGAAACTTCCTTTACAAGCTTATAAGAATATGTGGTTATGATAGTCTGGAATTATGCATTACATCATTATGAAAGTGGTTATTGGTATTTCAAGTGATTATTAGACTAGTAGAATATCCATGTGAATATGTAAATGGCATTATTTCATTTTATATTTTCCATATTATGCTGAAGTTCAAGTTTAAAAGGCTTTTGTTTTAGTTATACGTTGCCTTAAATGTTTATGCTTATTTATGAAAGTTTCCGCTATATTGTTATCCTCACTTAGCATCTGAGCTCACCCCTTTCAATGTTTTATTTTTCCCAGGATGTGAAGAAGTAATTTATGAATGACCTGTAGGGATAGTATGAGGGGATATAAAGACAAGATATTGTTGTAGTTTTTTTACTTTATGATGTAATGTAAGACTTATGAATATATCTAGTGTTTCTAAGACTACTAAACTAATCGGTCTTTTGAGACTTGATCTTTTGTGATCATGCCAATGTTATGTAATAATGCACTGACTTTGGGTAACTGGTGTTGGGGCGTTACACCCCACCTTAGACACTTTAAAATTTTTTGAATTTTCATATTGAATGATTGCATTTAATGTTTCTCCATTATGTTTATGAGGATATAAAAAAAATTAATGTAATAAAAATAATTAGATGATATTTTCAATTTTACAAGCTTCAAATAATCTAACTTCACATTTATTAATTTCTACATTAGATGTGGATAAAATTTTATATTAAGGGGGATTTTGAACTATAATCCAGTTTACTTGAAGCCCATGGTTGGGAGATGATTAAAAAGTGAACACAATTTTATAATAGTGATTTATCCATTGTTCCATCTATCGTGTAGGTGAGATTTTATGTCTATAATAGAAGACAACTGCATATTCCAGGCCCCATTTTTCATTTTTACTATTAATTATATCTGTATTTTAACACCATATTATTGAAATATGATAATAATACTATTAGAGTTGCTTCCCTAGAACCAAATTCTATGTAATTTATGATAACCTATATTCATATTTTTTTAATATTAATAAAATTCTATCACATCAAAATTGTTTTTTAGGGTAACATAGTATGTGATAATGTCCTAAGAGTAATCATCGCACTAAAAGGTCGTAGAAGTTTCCCGCTATGATGAGAGCCCAGAACTACCATGAAAATATTCTTAAATATATGTTATATATCTGGATTATATCATTCGAGGGACACAAATGATAAATTCTATCATGTGTGGAGATTCATAGGACTTTGAGACATCTTCTCATGGTTGATAATATCAAGTATAGGATATTATGAAAATGAGACCTTCCAGTAGGAAATCCACATTTATATGTTTCATTGGATGATCTTATCTACAGATGTGAGTATTGATCATTAGACTTTAATATTATTATGAATGAGTATTATGAGTCGTGTACTTTGATTTATTGGTGAAAATCATGATGACATATGTTCACAAAGAGGTAGGATACGTTTGGTATCTCACAAGTAATATTTCATTAATGGATAATGTTAGAAGCAATTTTACCCTTTCATTCATTAATAGAAGTTGATATCTTAGACCCTTAGATGAAAATTATATAGCCTAAATAAATTCATGGCCATTATGTTCTATAGTTAAGTTTAATTTCAAGAAATTCAAAGAAAGAGACATTGAACATATAAGTTTATGGAACTGACATTCAACCTACTTAGTTAGATATATCATGATAAAGAGGTTATATTACATAGTAAACATTCGTATGAGGTATTATGTCATTGCGGCATCAATGTCTTTCTCTATGAGTGTCTTGGAATGTTGTTAGACACTAACCTTGTAATTTAGGCTGCTTTGCCTAATTCCACAGAGAAAGAGGTCTAGAGGGTCACACACTAAGTGTATTGAGAATCTCATTTAAATAAAATATTATTATTTATTATTTAACAAGTTGAATAAATATTATTCCCACAAGTTGTTTAATAATTATTCATGTTTGTTTGATCTCATATATTCTGTCACCAATTATTTGAGAGAATATTATATGAGGGGAATATCTAATAAATATTTATTTTCTATTTAGTGAACAAAATATTTATTTATTTATTAACGAATAATGCAGTGATATTTATTTAATAAATAAATTGACATTATTGATGGCCTGATAAATATTATAGAGGAATGGTGGACCGAGTTTAATGGTCTGGTGAAAAATAATATATATTGAATATTATTGGAATACATAATATTTAATTTTAATTCACATATTTAGACCATGTCGATATATAATAATATTATTATTATTATAGAAATGAAGTTCTGCAAATATTAAATAAATATTAAAGGGAATTTGTGAAAATATTTATTTCTAAACATTAGCAGTATATAAACTCAGTTATATTATTTTTTAAGATATCCAATGCATTTTTTTGTGTACAACAAATCTGGAGAATCAAATCGAAGCCATAGAGAGATCCCTTTTTGCATCCAAGAACAGAGAGCGATCATTATCCACCTGCCACTCTTTAGTATTGAGAGATCAAAGAGAATTCTTTGGGAGTGATTCTCAAGGTGATCAAAGGAAAACATCGCAAGTGATAGGATCTTTCGTCTTAGCACCCAAAGATTCCTACGATGAATTTTGGATATTTGTGACATGTAGATCACTACTAGAGGAAATATTCTATTGATTCTGACAATGAAACAATGATACAACATAGATATGTTTTTAGATCTATCATCAAAGAAAAAATCTCACAAGGAAATTATTTAATTGATTAAATTAATTATAAATAATTTGTGATGATCATGAACTCTAGTTCTGACATTTTATCCATTATTTATTTTCATTGATTTAATTCTATTGATCACGATGTTTATAATTGTGTAAATCATGGATTGATCATTGATCATGATAAAAAATAAAAGTTGGGCATGACCCCTCATAAGCTTCCACTGTGCCCAAAACCTTCAAGTGGTATCAGGTCACTCACATAACTATTTATAATTATTTCAAAACTGTTGATTGATTTATGCATTTTTCATTTAGTTTTCAAAACAAGTTTAATCATTCTTTAATCTGTATTGTGAGATCTGCTTCTTCATCTTTTCATTTCTCGTAAATATAATAAAATTGATTAATTTTATGAACAAATTAAAATAGAAGATCTCATTATAAGGTGCCAATGAATCTGGCGAGATAACACAAGAGTACACGCCATGTATCCTGGAGGTACACACCATGTACTAGTGTTCAATGCACCAAGAATTAATTTAGAATTAATTAAAGGGTTGTTCATTTTGTGCATGTAGTGTATTTAATTATACGTGTTGACTAGGCTATCCTGGCTCATGGTTAGCTGAAATACACACTGTTTGACATCTGTACACGGCATGTAATCCTTTGTCATATATGGGCCATGTATCTTCTTACATGGCATACATTACTAATGATTTTGTAACTCAGAGACCACAGGTCGTGTATCCCATGTATATGTTGTGTACTCTGATTTTTTTTCTCATGGCGCGGTTTACAGGCAGAGTCCATAAGCGTGTACCCGTAATAGATGGTGAGAAAATTACATGTCATGTGGCTGGCTTGTACATGCCATGTACTAATACCAAATTACATAGAATGAAAATTAATTTGTTATATTGTGTAAACCTTATCAACCTGTACTTGTGTGTGGTCATTAAGTTGATAGAACACACCATATGATGAGTTTTTAATATATATATCAATGTTTAATTAAATTATGCATTATATTCAAATCTGTATATCATGTATGAGCTGTATTATAGTTATTACTCTATGTTCATGGATGCATAACACATGAAAAAAAATCATGTAATTTGTGTAATCATTAAGTTGATAGTACACATCTTGAAAGTATGTGATAAGTCTTGAATTCCATATGTCACAATAGTAAATAGTATACAAGTATAATAACTGTTGGCTATATTCTTATGAGTATTCACTCTGTTCTCTCTAAAGTACATTTATGTACATAGATAATTTTTAAAAAAATTATTTAATTTGTTTAAAATTATTATAGATGAGAATCTCAAAGAAATTTGGATGTGAATTAAGATAAAATAATTGATTAATTAAATAATATAATTAATTAATTCTAATGAAATTTATCTTAAATAAAAATGATTATAATTGAATGATAATTTTATTCAATGTGTAATTTGTTTCATTCAAATGGATGATCATGAATCTAAATCAAGACTTTTGTATGTGATTGGTTTTATTTAATTTATTATTAAATTAAATTCTTGGCATTCGTGTCATCTCTCGTATCATTATGTAAGGGTCTTCATGCCCTGGTTTATTTTATGTAAACCCATTCCCCTCACATGTGTGTCAGTAAAATAATAATTTAATGAATTAAGCTACCAATCTTGTAGAGACGATTCAATTTTGGAGCTGAGGAAAAACCAATCCAAGAGATATACATAATTGGACAGGTGGAAAGATGCAACACAACCCTTAATTAGAACAAGGTGTTTTTCCCCTAGGTCGATGGTTATTTTATCATCTGATAGATAAACTAACCATTAATAAATACTAAGGACCATACCACTTTAATATTTTATTTCTATCAAGCTTTAAGGCTATTTCATTATAGTTGTTTTGTCGCAATCACATTAATTAATGAATTAACAAACATGTAAGATAAAAGTAAAATAAATTGGCTTATGTGTAAATATTATCTAAGACATGGTTAATCACTTAAGTAAATCCACTTAATATTAAAAAACATTTAATAAAGATAATAGTTGTAAATTGACACATAAAAGGATAAAATCCATCAATAATATATATTAAGTCAGTATAGCATTCTACTACTTCATTTAAAATTGAACCATAGTTCAAAGTGCATAACCAACCAAAGTTGGGGTGCTTTGAATTATCAAGGAATTCTAAGATGATGTTTTGGGTTGAATTAACTTAGTTCAAATCAAGGGTTGACTACCAAAACAAGACTTGGTGTAACTGAGAGGCAAGAGTAGGAAATCCAATTCATGGATTTTAGGATTGGGGAGTCCACTCAACATATCAAAGAACTGCGAGTTAATGCATTTGGCATGTGAAATGTCTAGCTAAAACCATTTATGTCATTTTACCAACCAAGGTTTTGGTAATGAGAAGGAGAATATGGATCCTTACCACTAGAATTTATAAGAAACATGATATTCTAAAGCCAATGGTGAGGGCTATTGATTTTCTATAAAATATCGAGAGATTAATAAATATAATATTTATTTTTCTAAATTTTATCAGATAAAGTATTAAAATTATTCTCATCTTATTTATAAAAACAACAATAAAATGACTTCTAACATATCACTGTGATCCACACTTGAGAAAAATAACCTTCTCACTGGTAAAAATTTCCAAGAATGGTAAAGGATATTATGCGTTATCATACACCATGAAAGGAAAGTATATGTGATGGAAGAACCTATTCCTAATTTTCTTGGTAATGAGGCTTGTAAGGAAGAGTTGTATCTCTATGAGAAACATTTTAATGATTTTATATATATGTTTAATGTTTCATGCTATCATCCAGGACCAATGATATTTTGAAGCAACATGAGGACATGGATGCCTATAGCATGATGTATCACCTTCAAGATCTCTATATAGAGAATGCGAGAAAAGAGAGATATGAGATCACTAATGCTTTGTTTACAACTAAGCTTCAAGATTTTGCGCTAGCTTACCTTATGTAATCAAACTTATTGACTATATTGAACGCTTATAAATATTTGGGATTAGATTCCCAGATGAGTTTCATACAGGTCTCCTACTTTCCTAACTACTAAATTCCTTCTCTAGTTTTATTGTTAACTACAATATGGTCAATAATGAAAAAAATATTTCAGAACTTATTACTTTTATTCACTGAGTAGATAAGGATATTGGGTGTGACAAATACATGATACTTATGGTTAATAATAAAATAAATAACAAGAAAAAGGGTCCTATGACTCATAACAAGTCTAAATCTCTCGAGCACCATCCTTTCAAGAAGAGGATAATCCAGAGACAGAATAAGGAAAAAAGAGACAATATGTTTTGCATGTGGAATGTAAGACCACTGGAAGGAGAACTACAACCAGAAACAAGGGGAAACTAATGTTGTGTTCATTTTCATGTGTTATCTATCAATATCTACACATTAGGTATTAGATACAACTTGTGGTTCTCACATATGTATCCAAATGCAAGAACAAAGTATATTCTGAAAAATTGCTATAGGAGAGGTGAATTTGAGAGTTTCTAATGGTGTGGGGTTTCCTGCCCTATCAATTGGAAACTACCACCTTTCATTTACAACGATGTTGATATTGGTTTTAAAATATTGATATTATGTATCAATTGTTACAAAGAACATAATTTTTGTATCATTCCTAGATGTAGATGAGTTTATTTTCACGTTTGAAAATAAAAGTTTCTTTTTTTATAAAACTACATATGTTATAGTATGATACATTTAAATAATGTTCATTATGTATTAAATTATGAAAACCATGTATTTAAAATAGATATTGAATCATGTTCACTCGAATCATATAACACCCAACTATGGAACCACCATCTTGGTCATGTAAGAAAGAAGAGATTGATAAAGCTATGTTAAGATGGTTATTTAGACTCTTCTGAGATAAAACAACTTGAACGATATCATGATTGTTCATAAGGAAAAATTAATAAATATCCATTAAATGTAAAGGGTGAAAGGGTCACACAGATTTTAGGATTAGTATACACTGATGTGTGTGGACCATTTCCGGTAGAATCTAGAGGTGAGTATTCTTAATTCATAACTTTTACTAATGACTTGAGTAGATATGACTATGTTAGCTTGATGAGGTTTATGTCTGAGTCCTTTTAGAAACTTAGAGAATTCAAGACTAAAGTAGAGAATCAACCTAAAAAGAATATAAATAAGCTTTGATTAGATCGAGGTGGTGAATATATTAACCAAGATATTATCAAATTTCTATGAGAGTTTGAGATTCTATCTCAACCCATTCCACCTTACACACCATAGTGGAATGGTGTTAGTGAAAGGAGGAACCATACCTTGTTAAACATGGTAAGGCTAGCTATGAGTCATGTAGATCTTCCTTTATCCTTTTGTGGTAATTCATTGAAAACCGCAACATGTACATTAAACCGAGTACCAACTAAAGTGTAAAATGAAATTCCCTTTGAGTTATAGAGTAGAACGAAACTTGTTTTATTTCATACATATGTATGGGGTTGAGAGATGTTTGTTAAGGACTTATCATAAAACAAAATGGAAACCTTGGGAACAAAGTGTATCTTTATAGGGAATACTAATAAAATAAAGGGATACTAGATATACATCATCTAAAATAAGAAATAAAATATTTCTAGACAAGATGTCTTTCTTTAGAGGGATAACATCCTAAAAAAGGACAGTGGAAGAAAGATTGACATCGATGAAGTTGATTCTCAAGATACACAATAGTTGGTACAAGAAAAAATTCCATAGATCATTGTGGAATAAGTAGTTTCTTAAACACAAGTACTGCATAGGAGCACTAGATAGGTAAAAGAACCAGAGAGAGATGGTTTTCTAGTCACCGAAGATGGTTACTCGTTATTGGTTGAAAATGACGAAACTCTCTTTTAAAAATAGATAATAGAGTGTTCAGAAGCTACGTGATGGAAATAAACTATGAATTATGAAATAGATTCCATGTATATGAAACAAGTTTGGGTACTAGTCGATGCACCAATTGATGTAAAGCCTGTAGGGTGAAAATGGGTATTTAAGACAAAACTGGACATGGAAGGTAAATTAAATACCTATAAAGTAAGGATAGTGTCTAAAGGATTTAGATAACGTCAATGAATTGAATACGATGAAATATTTTAACCAGTTTCCATGTTTAAATCCATCATAATTCTAATTTCTATAGCAGCTTACCATGACTATGAAATTTGGTAGATGGATGTCAATACTATTTTTCTTAATGGGAACCTTCATGAAGATGTCTATATGACGCAACTAGAAGAGTTTGTGACTTCAGGTAAATCCAAAATGATTTTAAAGTTGCATAGATCCATTTAAGGATTGAGGTAATAATCTAGGTTATAGAACATTCAATTTTATGTAGCCATAAAAGAATTTGGTTTTATTAAGAACGAATGTGAGCCATGTATTTACAAGATGTTTAGTGGAAATGCAGTTGTTATCACAATAGTATATGTTGATGACATATTACTTATTGGAAATGACATACCAGTCTTATAGTCTCTTAAGGACCAGTTAAACAAGTGTTTCTGCATGAAGGACTTAGGTGAAATATCCTATATTTTAGGGATCGAGATCATTCATGAAAGATCCAATATGCTTCTTGGACTAAGTCAAAGTATATATATTGAACAGATACTAAATAGATTTAGTATGGTATAATCCAATAGTTGATTGGTTCTAGTGACACATGATATACATCTTTCTAAGAAAATGTGTCCTCAGACACAACATGAGAAAGAGATAATGAGTAAGATCCCATATGCTTCAGAAATATGATCAATCATGTATGCCATTTTATGTACAAGAATTGATTTTGGTTATGCATTGAACATGGTAGATCAAGAAAATCTAGGAGAACAACATTGGTCTACTGTTAAGATCATCCTCGATTATCTAAGAAAATCTAAGGACATGTTCCTGATGTATGGAGGCGGCAGAGAGATGGTCATCATGTGTTATACTAATTATAGTTTTCCAATAGACTATAATGATCTGAAGTTGCATTCAGAATATGTTTTCTATATTAACGTCGGATCTGTGAGTTGTAAGAGTTCGAAATAGTCAGTTGTCACTGATTTTACAGTGGATTCTGAGTATATAGAAGCTTCTAATGCAACTAAGGAAGCCGTTCGAATACAGAACATTGTCTAGAATCTTGATGTAGAACAAAATAGTAAAGGAACAATGACATTGTATTGTGATAATATGACAGCACTGACTCTTGTAAAAGATCCAAAGTCACACCAATGCACATAGAACATATTCCGAAAGTATCACCTCTTGAGAGATTTTTATTAGAGGGGTGAAGTTTCTATAAAAAAATTCTCACAGAAGAAATTTTTTTGGACCCATTGACTAAATAAATATCTTATAAAAATCATCAGTATCATGTGAGAGCTAGTGGATTAAAGGTTGTTAGTAGTTGGCTCTAGTGCAAGCGGGAGTCTGTTGGAGTTGGTGCCATAGAGCTGACCTCTGTGTACTTTATTGTAACACCCCAGGTAAATAAAGAATATGACATTTTCATATTTATCCTTATTTGTGAATAAAATATTAATATGACTTTAAAGGGGACACTATGCTCGATGGCGTACCCAACACGCATCAACGAGTTTCTTGGGAATCTTACGTTACACACTAATAATAAAATAATATTATTTTAAATGGTAGTTAACATGTAGCCGTTGTATTGGCGGGAATGGATAGAAATAACTAAAATATGATTATATATGTTTTTAAATGTTTTTACATTTATCCAAAAAATATAAAGGCATAAAATACGGAAAGAATTCAATTTTAGGCGCATATGCCCTAGTTTTCACTAAAGGTTCACTTATCGCCTTTTGATGGAGAACGATCATTAAATATAGTTTTTTTTCACTCTTATACATCCTTTTGGACCAAATAAAACTCTTCTAAAGAATTGGGACATCAAAATTTACTTTGAGTAAATTTTTGGTATCTTTCTGATAAAGTTCATTTTTTAATGAATAGTGTAAAATGTTGTATTTTAATTCAAACCCTTTTTTTAATATAATTTATTTATATTATTAGATTATATTTTGAATTTGTTTTAAAGTTAAATTGGAATATTCTTTTACCATTAAATCCAATAGTGGTCATTGGAATTAATTTCACTTTGAAACCAGACTTAAACTAGTGTCAATCTTTTGATACATATTGTTTCATAAAAACACGTTATTTGCTCTGACAGCGGGAATTAATTATTAAAATAATTAATGTGACTTATATGATTTGAATTTTTTAAAATAGTTTTCATTTTTGAATTCGAAATATCAAATATAGCTTAGGGTGAATTTTTGGGATTTTTCTGAAAAACTTCAATTTTGATGAATAGTGAAACCACTAAGTGGTACTTATAAAAATTGATTTTTCCGTTTAAATGAAATTTTTCCATCTTTGTGTTTTGAATTTCAAAAATCTGACATACATGGTTGTCATTAAGAAGTAAAATGTTGTTTAATGGGATAAAAATAATTTTTTGGTGAATAGTAACTTATTAAGTTTTTAATCGCGATTAGAGGTAATTAGTGTAGTTTAAGGTAAAAATAATGTTTTAATAATATGAAATGAACATGACACATGTAATGACCTCATTGGATGTGTCATGGCCGACCAAGAAAACCCATGGGTCAACTTGGGGACCCCATGAAGCCACTTTGGTTGGAAAATGACATTAATATCTTTTTATTTAAAGTTAAAGTAAAAATGAGACAAACATGAAATGTTTTAATAAATCAATTTTTACATGGGGTTATACAAATCCGATATTCGACTATAAATATTCATTGGAAAGATAAAACGATTTCCTACATCATAGTATTTTTTTATAATTTTTAGACATTAAAAAAATTAAATTATTCATGACATCATGATGATGCAGCGATGACCTCATTATTTAACGATTTAAATAAAATGGAAAGATAATGTAATATCTAAGAACTAAACATGTACAAAACCTATTGGATGAGTGGATTTAGAACCATTATCACCTTATCCTCAAAACACATCAATTTGGGACCTCTTAAATCCGAATAACATTTTAAAATAAAGTGACTTTTCTTTACCTTCCAAGAGTGCCCCTCCTCTCCTCTTATAAAAGGCCCCCACCTCTACCTCCTTACCCACACTTACAAAGCCTTTGGCTCGGAAAACCCCTGCCCATTTTGTCTCTCCACATCCCTATCTAACTCCTTGAAGCCTCACTTTGGGTAGAAGTCTTCCCAAGGAAGCCTTTGAGCTCAAACCAAAGAGAGTTACCCGATTTTAAGGTAATGTCTTCACTTGTGTCCTTTTGTTTTATTTTGCTTCTCCAACCCCCTAAACTCTTTTTATTCATTTATTTTGTAACAACTACAGTATCATCAATATACTAGGATGTTGTTATAAGAAGTATTCTAGCTACACTTTGACACACCTACATCTAATGGTTAAAGAACATACTGTTTCTGTGGATGGTGAATTTCGGCCTCCCGAAACGATGATTGTTCAACATTATTTTAACACCTTAAAAGGTGGAAATTAAGATGACACTATATTTATATATGATATATAATATGTTTATTTTTCCTTAGTCTTATTTATTTTTCATTTTGGTCATACCTTTATGGTTTCCATTATGGGTAAACGCGATATCTTCATTTAAGGACGTGCGGACTACCGCCCCCTCAAAGTGATGTGATTCGTCAATGCCATATGTGGGACGTATAAAGGATGGATTTAAATTTATTATATATGATGTTATAATGGAATTATAATATACCTCTATATCATTATTATTACATTCCATAAAAATATGAAATAGAAATGAAAGTAGCGTTCATGCGTACGTACGGCTTACCGTCTCCATGAACGGTGCATTTCATTTCTTACCTCTAAATGATTATGTAATATTATAAATACATGTATATTCTGGATATATATGATATATATGATATCCAAATCATGAATTTAATTCTGGATATAATGAAAATTTGACCACATGAACAACATGTAATTGTAAGAAGTCCACTTTCGACTAAAGAACCAAATATCGACAAAACAAACATTATTAACTTAAATTATTACATAATGTTTATGACATGGTAATAAGTGATATAAAAGGAATAATGAACTTGAAAAATGTTCTTAATGAAGTAGAAATTAACTCAAGTTTATTATTCAGGAGATTAAAGAACGATCGAGTCAAGTCGGACCTGAGGTAAGGGATCCTACACCTCTCTTTCTTTTTAAGTACACTCTTTTATGTCATTCCTTTTAAGATAATATTTCTTATGATTGGGATGTTCTTTTATATTACTATTACTGTACTTATTATGTTCATATGATGAGAGACCCTATTTCCTCTCATCAATCCATTTTTGTAAGTTTTGAGTGGTGCCATTAGGCTGCCGAATTTTCGTAAGAGATCTAACCTCTCCCTTTCTCTTTAAGTACTCTTCTTTATGTCACTTCTTTTAAGATCCTCTTTGTTATGATGGGGGATGTTATTTTATATTACTCTTGCTATACATTTTATTGAAATGTGATGAGATACCATATTTGATCTCATCAATCCATTTCTGAATTTTGAAGTGACGCCGTTAGGCTGTCTAATTATTGCAAGGGAACATCTTAACCCAATTTCAATTCATTGGGATAAACTTGTACACCTTGAATATTTCATTCTATTATTATGTGTGAATGTCCTATGATTTTTTTACACTTAATACCCACTTATATTTCGTGTATTCATTTTTCACACATAGTTATGTAACTGATTTATCCTTAATCCAAGGATACCGTCTTTGTATGGGACTTCGTCTCAATCTCCTTTCATTGAGGCATATTTTGTTTTATACACAACCTTCTTTTATACGGTGTATAAAACCCTTTGAATTTTACATTTATCCAAAAGGAATCTTTTTTATACGAAGCATTTTACTAAACGACAAAAGGGAATGTTTTTGTCGTACATATGCTGCGACAACGACTTCTCCGCTGCCGTGACCGTTATTTGAGTTTTGGCTTCCTCTACAAGCCATACCTTTTTTTAAAAGAAAAATAAATACCATGTTTTAATTTTCTTTTATTTTGGTATTGAAAATGGTTTTTATAATGTTTTTATATCAATGTGTTGTATTGATATTTTGTGATTGAAAGGTGGAAATGTCATGTTTCCTTTATGCATGTTTTATGTGATACGATTATGTTGAGGTTCTTGGGAATTATTATGAAGACGGGTGGTTCCGTGATAAACTAAGGGCGGGTGAGCCCGATATAGCTGTCCAATGCATTGGGTAACGTGAATGAGTGAAACGTTAAGGTTTCTCCAAAGAGATTTAGGGAATATACTGTAATGGGTATTCCAAACGTAACCAAGAGGGTTACTCCCTACGTAAGAATGTTATGAATGCCTAAAGTTACCGTTAATGTATTATGATTTCTATGATTTATTCATGATTTTATGAGGTATGTTAAAGTGCTTATGTTTTATGGCTAAAGTATGATTTCATTCTTATGTATATATGAACTCATGTTTCCTTTCCATATTTTTATAACCCTTACTGAGCTTTTTATGCTCATCCCAAGTTTTTGAAATGTTTTTCACAGGTCAAGGGAAAGGTACATGATGCAATGATAGTGTCAAGGATGTGTCAAGAAAGAATCTTTGTTTTATTTTAAATATGTTTTCATTGATGGGAAGAATGAATATTGTCTTTTATATAACCACTTTGTTTAAATGTGGAATGTAATGCAAGTTTCATGATCTAATTCTCTAAAACTCTAAACCTAAAAAGATCCTCAATGTGTAATCTTGTAATAACTCAAGATTAAGTAAGGTTTAAGGTTGGGGCCTTATAGTTGGTATCAAAGGTCGGTTTAGACAAATTTAGGGATTATGAGTTCTTTTGAGACACATGATTAGTCCCTATATCTATTATTTTAGTTAAATCCTTGTTTTATATTTTTTTTCCAGGTCAAGTAAAGTTGGTTACGAATGGAAGGAGAAGGATCTCAAACGACATTCCTATCTCTTCCTGATGACATGCTTGTAATAATTATTGCAATGTCATCTTCGGATGATTGTGAAACTTTTTCTAGCATACAACTCACTCGCAAGCAGTTGTTTGAGATATCAAACACCTCCACTATACCTCGTTATCATCGTGGATCATGGGTTGTTTTTAGACAAATACTATTTTCACAATATTCTCATATTTTCAAGAAAGGTAAATATTATCAAGGTATTTTCAAATATTTTACCTTATCACAAGAATTTGAAGCATATTATGATTTTAGAAATGGTGCTGAGGAAGGAGACCCTTGCGCAACCTATTTATATTTGATTTTAAAATATAGTCTCACATCACATACTTATGGTATTTTAATAGGACCAATAATAGAATGTTTCAACTCAATTTCGGTCCGACTATTTTATAGAAATCATTTTTTATCATATGTTTTGGAATTATATGTCATACATGATTATTTTCCAAAACTGTTTTTCTGTGAACACCCATATGACCCATGTTGTACGAGGTGTATTTGGATGGAGGAAGCAAATGATTTTGAAGGATATATAAATCATTGTTGTAATTCATGTGACTTCTACCTACATGAGCAAGATGACAAAGAAACCGAGTGGACGCCATGATCAAGGTATGATGTTATTTATTTTGGGAATCGTTTTATTTTATCTTATGGTGGTGAAATTAGACTTCAAGAATTAAGATGTTGAGATCGTAACGAATTCGGATGAAAATTAAAGGTATAAGGAAATGATTGAGGTTAAAACATGTTAGGGTTATTTTGAAGTTTTGGAAAAAGGACAAAACACAGACCGTGTGACAACCTGTCACGTCGGACAAAGATGTGGGAATCGAACCCACAACCAAAGTGCGACTGGTATTTATCGCCTACCACTAGACTACGTGAAGTCCCTGGTTAGTTTGACTTATTCTTTTTAGTTAGATGATTTTATGAATTAAGAGTAAGTTGATTTTGGGTTATCTATGGATATTTATTAACCTATCATGGAGGATATGTGATTAGGTTAATTACTTTTCAATTCGAGACATTAAGAGCAACTGATGTTGTTTGGAGATAAATGATACGATTTAACTTGGAAGAATATGTGACTAAATCCCTCAAATATTTGGGTTTCAATCTTATTTTGGTTTACTTTGAAGAATTTTATGGACAATTGATTATCAAATGGTCCTCGTTGAACTTTGGGTTTTGTTGGACAAATTTTGGAGATTAGGAATAGATTTTCTTTTTATAAGGGGTTATCCTTTTCTGGATTATCTGATCTTGTACTAGCCTTTTTGGTTTTGGTTTTGGTCTAAAGACATGGGAAGTATATAGTTCTCTTTTGTGGATTAGGTGATTCTCTAGAAGTTGATTATAGTACTCTTAATGTGAACAAGTCTTCCTAAATACTCGTCTTTTGGAGAAAATATGAGTTTGTGTAAAAGTTGAAAGTCAACATGATAAGTGATTATGTTTCCCTATGAATAAATTACTCAATAAAAAGTAACTTAAAACAAAATTTTTGTCTATTAACTTTTCCTACTGGGGAATCGAATACCGTTTAACCCATCACAAGTTTGTGATTTTCTTGTGGTTAAATTTCTCCTAAACATGACTTCTATCACTCTCCATTAGAAAATGACCCAATGTGTTCTCCTCCATGTCCATATTTTTCTACATGGAATCCTAGTATGGGTTAACTCGGGTGACCTTTGTACTTATATTTCTTTATTTTAAAGTGATTGTTTTACCGACTCTTGTTCCGATGTGGGACTTTCAAGGATGTTACCAAGCCCAATTTTAAAATTGCGAGGACACAATTCCCAAAAGGGGGGAAGGATGTAACACCCTAGGTAAATAAAGAATATGAAATTTTCACATTTATCCATATTTGTGAATAAAATATTAATATGACTTTAAAGGGGACGCTATGCTCGATGGCGTACCCAACACGCGACAACATGTTTCTTGGGAATCTTACGTTACACTCTAATAATAAAATAATATTATTTTAAATGGTAGTTAACATGTAGCCGTTGTATTGGAGGGAATGGATAGAAATAACTAAAATATGATTATATATGTTTTTAAATGCTTTTACATTTATCCAACAAAATATAAAGGCATAAAATACGGAAAGAATTCAATTTTAGGCGTATATGCCCTAGTTTTCACTAAAGGTTCACTTATCGCCTTTTGATGGAGAACCGTCATTAAATATAGTTTTGTTCACTCTTATACATCCTTTTGGACCAAATAAAACTCTTCTAAAGAATTGGGACATCAAAATTTACTTTGTGTAAATTTTTGGTATCTCTCTGATAAAGTTCATTTTTTAATGAATAATGTATATTGTTGTATTTTAATTCAAAACATTTTTTTAATCTAAATTATTTATATGATTAGATTATCTTTTGAATTTGTTTTAAAGTGAAATTAGAATATACTTTTACCATTAAATCCAATAGTCGTCGTTGGAATTAATTTCACATTGAAATCAGACTTAAACTAGTGTCAATCTTTGACACATATTGTTTCATAAAAACACGTTATTTGCTCTGACAGCGGGAATTAATTATTAAATTAATTAATGTGACTTATATGATTTGAATTTTGTAAAATAGTCTTCATTTTTGAATTTGTAATATCAAATATAGCTTAGGGTGAATTTTTGGGATTTTTCTGAAAAACTTCAATTTTTGATGAATAGTGAAACCACTAAGTGGTACTTATAAAAACTAATTTTTCCGTTTAAATGAAATTTTTCCATCTTTGTGTTTTGAATTTCAAAAATCTGACATACATAGTTGTCATTAAGAAGTAAAATGTGGTTCAATGGGATAAAAATAATTTTTTGGTGAATAGTAACTTATTAAGTTTTTAATCGCGATTAGAGGTAATTATTATAGTTTAAGGTAAAAATGATGTTTTAATAATATGAAATGAACATGACACATGTACTAACCCCATTGGATGTGTCATGGCCGACCAAGAAAACCCATGGGTAAACTTGGGGACCCCATGAAGCCACTTTGGTTGGAAAATGACATTAATATCTTTTTATTTAAAGTTAAAGTAAAAATGAGACAAACATGAAATGTTTTACTAAAACAATTTTTACATGGGGTTATACAAATCAGATTTTTGACTATAAATATTCATTGTAAAGATAAAAATATTTCCTACATCATAGTATTTTTTTATAATTTTTAGACATTAAAAAAATTAAATTATTTATGACATCATGATGATGCAGCGATGACCTCATTATTTAACGATTTAAATAAAATGGAAAGATAATGTAATATATAAGACCTACACATGTCCAAAACCTATTGTATGAGTTTATTTAGAACCATTATCACCTTATACTCAAAAAAAATTAATGTGGGACCTCTTAAATCCGAATACCATTTTAAAATAAAGTGACTTTTCTTTACCTTCCAGGAGTGCCCCTCCTCTCCTCTTATAAAAGGCCCCCACCTCTACCTCCTTACCCACACTTCCAAAGCCTTTGTCTCGGCCAACCCCTGCCCATTTTGTCTCTCCACATACCTCTATAACTCCTTGAATCCTCACTTTGGGCATAATTCTTCCCAAGGAAGCCTTTGAGCTCAAACCAAAGGGAGTTACCCTATTTTAAGGTAATGTCTTCACTTGTGTCCTTTTGTTTTATTTTGCTTCTCCAACCCCGTAAACTCTTTTTATTCATTTCTTTTGTAACAACTCCATTATCATAAATATACTAGGATGTTGTTATAAGAAGTATTAGAGCTACACTTTCACACACCTACATCTAATGGTTAAAGAACATACCGTTTCTGCGGATGGCGAATTTCGGCCTCCCGAAACGATGATTATTCAACATTATTTTAACACCTTCAAAGGTATCCATTAAGATGACACTATATTTATATATGATATATAATATGTTTATGTTTTCCTTAATCTTATGTATTTTTCATTTTGGGAATACCTTTATGGTTTCCATTATGGGTAAACACGATATCTTCATTTAAGGACGTGCGGACTACAGCCCCCTCAAAGTGATGTGATTCGTCAATGCCATATGTGGGATGTATAAAGGATGGAGATAAATTTTTTATATATGATGTTATACTAGAATTATAATATACCTCTATATCATTATTATTCCATTCCATAAAAATATGAAATAGAAATGAAAGTAGCGTTCATGCGTACGTACGACTTACCGTCTCCATGAACGGTGCATTTCATTTCTTACCTCTAAATGATTATGTAATATTATAAATACATGTATATTCTAGATATATATGATATATATGATATCCAAATCATGAATTTAATTCTGGATATAATGAACATTTGACCACACGAACAACATGTAATTGTAAGAAGTCCACTTTCGACTAAAGAACCAAATATCGACAAAACAAACATTATTAACTTAAATGATTACATAATGTTTATGACATGGTAATAAGTGATATAGAAGGAATAATGAACTTGAAAAAGTTTCTTAAGGAAGTAGAAATTAACTCAGGTTTATTATTCAGGAGATTAAAGAACGATCGAGTCAAGTCGGACCCGAGGTAAGGGATCCTACACCTCTTTCTTTTTAAGTACACTCTTTTATGTCATTCCTTTTAAGCTCATATTTCTTATGATTGGGATGTTCTTTTAAATTACTCCAACTGTACTTATTATTTTCATATTATGAGAGACCCTATTTCCTCTCATCAATCCATTTTTTTAAGTTTTGAGTGGCGCCGTTAGGCTGACGAATTTTCGTAAGAGATATAACCTTTCTCTTTCTCTTTAAGTACTCTCCTTTATGTCACTTCTTTTAAGATCCTCTTTGTTATGATGGGGGATGTTATTTTATATTCCTCTTGCTATACATTTTATTGAAATGTGATGAGATACCCTATTTTATCTCATCAATCCGTTTCTGAATTTTGAAGTGACGCCGTTAGGCTGTCTAATTATTGCAAGGGAACATCTTAACCCAATTTCGATTCTTTGTGATAAACTTGTACACCTTGAATATGTCATTCTATGATTATGTGTGAATGTCCTCTGATTGTTTTACACTTAATACCCACTTATATTTCGAGTATTCGTTTTTCACACATGGTTATGTAACTGATTTATCCTTAATCCAAGGATATCGTCTTTGTATGGGACTTCGTCTCAATCTCCTTTCATTGAGGCATATTTTTTTTTATACACAACCTTCTTTTATACGGTGTATAAACCCATTTTACTTTTATGTTTATCCAAAAGGAATATTTTTTATACGAAGCGTTTTACTAAATGACAAAAGGGAATGCTTTTGTCGTACGTATGCGGCGACAACGACTTCTCCGCCGCCGTGACCGTTATTTGAGTTTCGGCTTCCTCTACAAGCCATACCCTTTTTTTAAAAGAAAACTAAATACCATGTTTTAATTTTTTTTTATTTTGGTATTGAAAATGGTTTTCATAATGTTTTTATATCAATGTGTTGTATTGATATCTTGTAATTGAAAGGTGGAAATGTCATGTTTCCTTTATGCATGTTTTATGTGATACGATTATGTTGAGGTTCTTGGGCATTATTATGAAGACGGGTGGTTCCGTGATAAACTAAGGGCGGGTGAGCCCGATATAGCTCTCCAATGCATTGGGTAATGCGAAGGAGTGAAACGTTAATGTTTCTTCGAAGAGATTTAGGGAATATACTGTGATAGGTATTCCAAACGTAACCAAGAGGGTTACTCCCTACATAAGAATGTTATGAATGCCTCATGTTACCATTTATGTCTTATGATTTCTATGATTTATTCATGATTTTATGAGGTATGTTAAAGTGCTTATGTTTTATGGGTAAAGTATGATTTCATTCTTATGTATATATGAACTCATGTTTCCTTTCCATATTTTTATAACCCTTACTGAGCTTTTTATGTTCATCCAAAGTTTTTGAAATGTTTTTCACAGGTCAAGGGAAAGGTACATTATGTGATGATAGTGTCAAGGATGTGTCAAGAAAGAATCTGTGTTTTATTTTAAATATGTTTCTGTTGATGGGAAGAATGAATATTTTCTTTTATGTAACCACTTTGTTTAAATGTGGAATGTAATGCAAGTTTCATGATCTAATTCTCTAAATCTCTAAACCTAAAAAGATCATCAATGTGTAATCATGTAATAACTCAAGATTAAGTAAGTTTTAAGGCTGGGGCCTTATATTTATGATAACATATATTCAAAGTTTTGAGTATTAATAAACTTCTTATCATATCATTATTGTTCTTCTATGTAATATAGTATGTGATAATGTTCTAAGAGTAATTGTTGCATTTAAAGGTCATATAAGTTCCCTACTATGATGAGAACTAGTAAGTGCCATGGAAGTATTCTTAAATACATGTTCTATACTCAGATGATAACATTTTAGGGACACAAATGATATATAATGTTAAGAGTAGAGACTCATAGTACTTTTAAGCACCTTCTCACGGTGTATTCCCTTGGTAATATCCCGTGTATGATATTATGAGAATGAGACCCGTCAGTAGGAAATCTACATTTATATGTGTCATTGGATGTTCCTATCCACGAGCATGTGTATTTATCCTTAGATTTATGACTATTATTAATGTGTATTATGAGTCGTGTACTTTTAGGTACTGATGAAAACCATGATGACATATGTTTGCGGTGTGTTAGGACACGTTGGGTACATCATGATTAATATTTCATTGATGAATAATACGAGAAAGAATTTGTCCCTTATGTTTAACTAAAGTTGATATCTTAGAACCTTTGATGAAAATGATATACCCCAAATAAATCCATGACCACGAAGTTATATAGTCATGTTTTATTTCTAGAATTTCAAAGAAGGTGACATCAAGAACATAGGTTGATGGAACCAGCATGCAACATACTTGATTATAGATACCATGATAAATAGCTTATATTACACAGTAAGCATATGTATGAGGTATTATGTCATTGTGATATTTACTTCTTTATCTATGGGTTCCTTGGCATGTTGTGAGATGCTAACCTTGAACTTTAAACCGCTTCACCTAAAGCCACTGAGAAAGAGGTCTATAGGGTCACACACTAAGTCTATCTAAAATCTAAATTAAATAATAGATTATAATTTATTACTTAACAAGTTGAATAAATATTATTCCCACATGTGGTTTAATAATTATTTATGTTTTCTTGATCGTATATATTCCATCACCAGTTATTCGAGATAATATTATATGAGCTAAATATTTAATAAATATTTATTTTCTATTTATTGAATAAAATATTTATTTACTTATTGGCGAATAATAAAGTGATATTTATTTAATAAATAAATAGAAATTATTCAAGACATGATAAATATTATGGAGGAATGAAAGACCAAGTTTAATGGTCTGGTGAGAAATAATTTATATTGAATATTATTTGAATAAATAAAATTTAATTTTAGTTCTCAAGTTAAGTGCATGTCGATAAATAATAATAATATTATTATTATAGGCACGAGGTTCTGCTATAATTAAATAAATATTAAAGGGAACTTGTGAAAATATTTTTTTCTAAACCCCAAAGGTATATAAATCCAATTCTATTATTTTTTAAGAGATCCAATTCATTTGTTTTGTTGTGAACAACAAATCTGGAGAATCCTCTCAAAGCCCTAGATCTCTCTTTTTTCCTAGAGCCTTACCATGAACATAGAACGATCTTCCCCCACCTTCCACTCTCATGTTAGGAGAGATCAAAGAGAATCATTTTGATGTGATTCTCAAGGCGATTAAAGTAGAATGATTCAAGTAATAGGATCTTTCGTTCTAGAACCAAGATATTCTTATGACGACATTCATAGATTTGTGGAACACATATGGATCACTCTTAGAGAGAATTTGGTCTTGATTCCTATAACACAACAATAGTAAAATGTTGATATATTTTTAGATCTATCAACGAAGAAATAATTATCACAAGATTACTTTTTAATTTATTAAATTAATTATAATTAATATGTGATGATCCTGGGTTCTAGTTTTGGTGTTTTATCTATTGTTTGTTTTCTATGACTTAATACCATTGATCGCGGTGTTTATCGTCATGTAAATCTCAGATTGATCATCGATCATAACAAAAAACAAAGTTGGTAATGACCCATCCCACACTTCTATTTTGCTAGAAACCTATAAATACTTTTCTCTCATTTGTTTGGTTACTAAAAATATCACACAAGAAAACTTACATTTTCATTGAGCAATCTTGAGACATGTGCATAAAATCACTTATCCTAAGTGATAACTACAATATGCAGTTTTTCATGCATGTGAAATCATATATTAACATGTTTTTTATATTTATTTTGAAATACAACTAGAATATTTTTTGTGAGGTTGAAAACCCCAAAAGGACCCTATAAATATCATACACATTTCATTCCAAAAAAAAGTACAATCATGAAAATATTTAAAATCAAATTGATAATCATGTTATTTTATATTTTGTGCATATCTATATATGTTTCATCATCAGTGTTGAAAATTATTTTTCTATCTTCTTATTAATTATCTATATAAAAATATCAACAACAAAATTTAAACTGAAAAAAACTCTCAAATTTTAATTTCTTTTTGAATAAATAAATTTATTATAGATGCTAAGAGACATAAATACCATTATAATTGATATCTCTAGTATTTTATAATATGTTATTAAAAAATTTATCTTTTATTTTTTTGGATATTAATAGTAATTCTCATGTTTTTTTATGTATTTTTAATATTATCATTGTTTTTTGTGGATTGCAATGGTAAGATAAGTGATATTATATTGTTTTTAGATTTCTTATTTATGTGTTTCTTTCAAACATCTAAGTGTTTTCATTATTTTTTCCACCAAGAATTTGGTCATATACGATTAATGTGATAACACCCAAATTTATAAGAAAATCATTTCCTTTTAACAGTTCAGACCATCCGATAAAACATGATAGAAGGAAATAATATGCCACAAGGCAAGAAACAAAAGATAGTGAACAAAAAATTAAAGTATGCACAAGAGATGATGGGGATGGTAAGAAGATTGAATTAACCCCTTTTATTAGATTTAATTTTATCCTCCCAGTTTTCAGAAGCTGGAAGTAGAAGAAGAAAATCTCTTTGATGCATATAAACATGGAAATAATTTTTTGTGGTGAAACTCCTTTATGAAGATATGGTGAAATTCCAGCTAACATAGATAGAATACAACTCAATAATCTATAATAAAATCATTAAAATGGATCATACTGGTCTGATAATAACAAAATACAATGTTCAATTTTTCATGATCTTCAAAGTACTGTGATCAAGGAAAATATTGTGAGGTTGAAAAAATTCATTGAAAATGAATGATGAATATCTCTTCCTTTGATCTCATCAATAGTTATATTTTTGCAGATGGATATATTCAAGTAGCTGTAGAGTAATGAAAACTTCATTATCTTCAAAAAAATGTTACTATAATTTTTTGTGGTGGAATATATAGAAATAAGTAAAAATGATTTTGACTAGAAGTGGTTTAGGTAATATTCCAACCTATTATTGAAATGAATTTTGGATTTTTCTTATGGGCTTGAGCTTTGGAAGAGGTTTGGTCTCGGGTTATTGTTTTTAAAATATTGGTTCTCTTATACAATGTTAGGGGTTTGATCATTTATGTTTTATGTCAATCATTTTATATGTTTTCTTTGAACAGAAAGTCACAAGTTCTTATATTTTTAACGTATTGGTTCCCTAGTAAGTCCCAAGTTTTGAGGTTGTATTTTTTTATTTAGTCATTTATGCTTTATGCCTTAGGTGATCATTTTTAATGTATTTTCTTTATTTTTATGTACAATTTCATTGATTCACTTTCTGAAATTTCATTAGATAGAAACTAAAATAGATGTAATATAATAATAATAATTATAATTGTTAAAATGATATAATATTTAATTTTTTACTCCCATGGAATTCTAAAATAGATTAATAAATAAATAATAACGTTTTCATAAAAAAATATTTACACAATGTACATGTAAAGTATTGCATGATATGTTTGGATTCTATTAGAGTCATTCAACTATATTTAGACAACCAATCTCTTAGTATTTATAACATCTGCTCATAATCTTGAACAACAATGGCCAGATTTGTATTTTATAACATGTATTACTTTGGTAATATGATCACTTTAAGAATTTTTTGGTATGAATCTTGATTATTAATGACATAAGATAATTTTTATTATAATCTACACTTTGAAATTTAGAATCAATTTGTGTAATATAATTCTCTGTCTCTAAGCTAAATATGTAATCTATTTGGGTTCGAAAATATATTAATTCTAATATACACATAGATTCTATGCTTTATAATCTGTAATGAAATCTAGAATATATTCCCATAATATATTTATAATATGGAATCATTCTAAATTCTGGATCTTGCTTGTGATTTTTTAACCTCTATAATCTAGAATCACTGTGCAATTTATGTAAAAATTTGTGTTTGAAATCTATGCACTGTGTGTGCAATTTAGAATCTGTGTAAAATCTAGAATACGAATAATCAGAAATCATTATGCATTATCTATGAAATCTCCATGACCGATTATTATCTATTAGGTAATATGTGTGTAATATATTAATATTTGTGTCATTAATTACAATTCATTAATATTTTTATTAATTACCCATTACAATTATAAATGATCATCACACTTTATGCATCGCCATAATTAAACATATTTAAGATATATTTTATTGGATATTAGATTCAATCTATTGTTATTCCATAGGTAATGTGATACACATGTTAATTTTACTTCCCACCATGCCGATGAAGGTGAAATTACAGACGAAGGTGCGACTTCTGACTCTTGTCAGACTGGCCTCGAGCTGTAGTGGTTTAGGTAGCCCCACCACACCGGTGAAGGTGAACATGAAAACGAGAGTCAAACTTCTGACTCTTGTCAGACTGGCCTTGAGTTGTGGTGGCTTAGGTAGCCTTGCTGGAGTGAGGAAACATCTGAGGGTAGTAGAAAAAGCTTCCCCCGCACCATTCCATATGTAAAAATGAGCCCCTCACACACAAAAAATGACAATGAAGGTGCTCAACTTGAATTCACTTCAACTAAGTGACCCATATTACATCATATTTCCTGTTTGTTATAGTTTTTCTTAGTAATTTTACTTATTTTAACGCTTTTAATCTACAAAATCATTAAAAGTTGAGGCCAAACCAAATGGTGAGCATTTTTTATTCTTGTTATGGTCCAATTTCAGTGATTTTAGCATGCAGTTTATAATTCATAAGTTCTAGATTTATGAAGGGTTCATGAACACTTATAGAGGGATCCAAGGAATATTACAAGATTCTGTAGAGTGGCTTTACCCATGTACATGACTATGAGGTCTGTAGGATGGTACGATTTTTATTTTCCCTCTCTTCATTTTCACTAGCACCTCACCATTGTTATCCCTAGGTTTCTGTATTGCAAAATATTTAGTGGAAAGAGTTGGGTTTGCTTCTATTTATATAGGAATATATCCTCATGGTTCAAATCATAAAGGTAAAATAATCCTGTGATATGATACCTATTCTGATTTGGTTTCCATTATTTCCATGGTTGCCTATTTATTTTTCAATTTTTTGTTATGGATGCCTATTTTGTTTTGGTTTCTATTACTATGACTCTGGAAGGTCCGCACGAGGTGGTAAACATGGGATAAGCATGCTATAGATACAACAAGAAGTAGATATCCTCTGGATATCATAGAAAATGTGAAGTTGAATATTTGATCAAATATATCCTATATTTTTTGTTTCATTTCAATTTTTTTGGGTGTGTTGATGTTTTGTTCATGTTTATCCATTTTTTTGGATATGTTGTGATTGCTCATGCATGTTAATTGTGGTTATTTGTGGTGGAGTACTAGGGCTGATGATATTTTATTCTTTGTAGTTGGTTTTAATATGGTGGTTTCTACCAAAAATATACTCTCACATTTTTAAATTTTATAGCCGAATGAGATAAGTGACAAAAAACACTGAAAGAAGAATTACTCCCAAAAACAATTTATGGATGAGGTGATGCATTATTTTAGTTTTAAATTAGAGTATGTAAGCATAGATGTTTCTGATTATGTTGTTCTTCAAAAGGTATGGTGTGCCAACTATTATTTTGTTTGTATTTTTGCTGATACTGCATTCTATTAAGAAATTTGATTCTGGTTATTCACATCACTAATCGAATGGTGTAGCTTGTTTAATTTCATTTCCTTTGTATTTTGGTGAACTTCTTCAATCCAATGAGTGCAATAAAGGAGAACCAGTTACATGATTGATAATGATTAGCTACTTCTATCCATTAGTGTGAGTGCTACCTATTGGGGACGACTTGATTCTTTCTACCAATGTGTGCCTATTATGGGTGATTTCCATCATTGTGACTATGTCATGATTAAGGGTGTAATTTTGTCTTTGCCTGGCCTGAATCAGAATAGGCCAGTCCAAGCCTTCCCTCGGAAAAACCGGGCTGTGAACCACTGTTCGTAGTGTTCTAGGTCAGCCTGAACAACCCCATGAGGTGGCTCGAGCCTGGTCTCAGGCCGAGCTAATCTGTTGGGTCGGGCAGGGCTGTGGGCCAAAATTTTCTTGGCTTTAATTATTTTTAAAATAAAATATATAACAAATTAAAAAGGTTTATGTTTTTTTATCATTCCTTTCTAAATGTTAATTTATAAAAGTTTTTTTAAATAATTTTTTAAAACATTTTTTTAAATGTATTTAAAAACTAATTTTTAAAACATTTTTTTAAATTTTTTTTATTCCTTCTATAAGATTTTATTAAAATATTTTTTAAAAATTAATCTATGATGATTTTCATGTTTAAATAAATATCAATCATTCTAATAAAAAACATTTATAATAATATGTTCAAATTGTAAAAAGAAAATTAATGATGGGTTGGAGGTGTTAATTTTTTTTCTTAATATATTTTTATATGTGAATATATATATAATATGCACAAGTTGTAAAAAAACTAATGAGGGGTTGGGGGTGCACCACAGTGGGTGAGTGTGTTTGTTTTTTTTAAAATAGATTTATGTTTTTGTAAATGTTTTTAAATTTTTTTTTCTAAACATTAATTTTTAAAATTTTATATTAAACGTTTATTTTAAAGCTCTTTTTAAAAACAAATTCGAAATTTTTTAATTTATTTTAATGTTTTAATTTTTTTAAGTAGATTCATATATGTTAATATATGTATATATATAAATAATATGTCTATGTTTTAAAAACAATTAACGAGTGGTTGGAGGGTGTGCATCAGTGAGTGAGTGTGTTGATTTTTTTATTCTAAATAGATTTATACATTTGAATATATATATATATATATAATATGTGCAAGTTGTAAAAAAAATTAATGAGGTGTACACAGTATTGGGTGAGTTAAAAACCCTTTTATGTCATTGATTTATCCTTAACCTATGGATATGGTCTTTATAAGATATTTCATCTCAATTTACATTCCATTGAGAATTCTTTGTTGTTATACACCAATTCACTTTTATATGGTGTATATAATATACTTTGAAATAGTATATCATCAATCCCATTAATCTCTTGGTATTATAAAGATTTTATTACTACAATTATTTGTATTCAAGTGTCTTTATTTTGGTTAGGAACTCTAACTAAAATATCATTTTAAATGTTTTAAGGATTTATTATTCTTAATATTTCTCATTAATGTCCATGTTTTAAAAATGGTTTTAAGGAATTATCTATATGGACATTAATGTTTTAAAATTAAAATTACTTTTAAAAGTTTCAAAGTGGAATGGTAAACTTTGATTCACAAATCTATTTTTAGTCATCTTCTTGAAAAATAGTGTGACTTTTAAATGTTTTCAAGAAAAAGGGGGATATTTCTCACAAATACTATTGATGATTATTTTCATATATGTTGATATCCATCATTATTATCGATTGAGGTAAATATATTACAATAAAATCTTCCATATTGTATTTAATGATTTATGTTTGACTATAGATGTTCTATTTTTATACCATTCAGGGTTTGTGGATAAAGTATTGACATTTCGTATGCTTGTTTTAATATGAATGTTAATGTAATGTTTCACACTTTTAATATGAGGAATGTATTGGACTCAGTAAGTGATGGGTGGAGCCCGCTATAGCTCCTCGATGCATCAGTAGGTCTCATGAGACAAACTAGTGTCTTGGCACAGGGCCTTGACAAAATATTATTTGTAGTTGTGGAAAAAGGCCTTGACTACGTGGTTATGAAATTCTGGAATTATTCATTCCATCATTATGAAACTTGCTATTGATATTACATGTGATTATTCGACTGGTTGAATATCCATGTGAATAAGTAAATATAATTATTTGATTTTATATTTTCCATATTATGTGGAAATTCAAGTTTAAAAGGTTTTTGTTTTAGTCTTATACACTTCCATAAATTTTTATGCTTATTTATGTATGTTTCTGCTATAATGTTATCCTTACTGAGCATCTGAGCTCACCCCTTTCTATGTTTTATTTTTCCCAAGATGCAAAAAAGTATATTATGACTCACCTGTAGGGATGGTCTATGGGATCTCAGTATTGTCTATGGAAACACTGTTGTTGTAGATTTCCATTTTATGATGTAATGTAAACCTTATGAATGTATCAACTACTTCCAAGGCTACTAAACTAATCGGTCTTTCGAGACTTGATATTTTATGATCATTCCAATTATATGTAATAATTCACTAACTCTAGGCTTCTGGGGTCGGGGAGTTATAGTTGGTATCAGAGAAAGTTTAGTACAATCCATGGAAACTAGATTTAGATAAAATCTGATTAGATCACATAATCCTAAGATAGACTTTGAGGATTTGTATAGAGGAACTTCCTAAAATTTTGGTATTGTAGTGATTTCGTTAGTTTTCCAAGCAATACAAGCCAGTATAGATACAAGCATATGGAGGCAGCTCTAGCATAGATGTTCCTAGGGGTAAATCCCAAAAACACTACTTTGAGATAGACTCGAACGAGAACTAGTGCATGGTAGTGGACCTTGCAGCACTCTGGGTTACCACACTCTTGGGGGATATGCTTAGGATAATTTACATTTTCTTTACAATCCAATTTTAAGTATTTTAATATAAGATGACAATAAATGACCTTCGTTAATCCTAGGGTGTTTAAAATTGAAAACATGGTGTCATTATATTCTCTAAATGATTTTATGACTACTATTACTCACACAATGATTTATGGTTTTAGTCAATGGCTAGATTCCAAGGATGTCATAGTAATTTTGAGAATGATGTGCAAGGTGGAAACGGTGGTGGAAATGAGAAACAAAATGGAATTTTGATAGGCGTAAAAGATATTGTGTTCATTCCAAATTAATTTTACAAAATATGATCAAGAACATATATACTAACCAACTCCCGGAATCAACAATGAAGATAAAGGTTATGAATTATAAGAGCTGCAACAGTAAAGACCATGGAAAAAAGAATCTTCAATTTCCATCATGTAGGAAATGTGGAATGAGACACCCAGGAAATTGTCTCAATGGAACAAAGAAATGCCTTATGTGTGGGAAAGAAAGACATAATGTGAAGAATTGCTGAGAAAAAATGAAGAGTACTATGAAAGAAAATAAAAATGGTCCCAAGAGTCCATTTACAATAATTTTCCATAAATGTAGGGGACCTGGAAATTACCCAAGTGAATTCCATATTCTATAGGATATTTTCTTGGTCAAAGAAGAAGCGATTTGTAAATAAATAGTTGGAGAAGTGTTTAAAAGTATTTGTGCTCCTTGTTAATGGGGTTACTTGGGAATAATTTTCTCTTGTATTTGTAACCCTGTAGTTTGTCATGTGAAAATGATATTTGAGGAAGACTTATCTTTTCTCTTGTGGATATAGTTACAAATAACCATTTGGTTTTATATAATCACTGGGTTTGAGGAAATTACAAGTTATTATATTTTGGGATGAAAATGAAAGGTATGAGATAACATTTGTGGTTAAATTATCTTATGGTTATTTTGAAGAATTTATCTCATTTTTGTAATGTTATAAAATATAGTTTTCGAAAAAGGAAATCTCGCATATTGTGTGACAACCTATTGAGTCAGACAAAGCTTTCAGAATCGAACCCACAACCAGAGTGCGATTGGGATTTACCGCCTACCACTGGACTACGTGAAGTACCTTATTAGTGTGACTAATTATTTTTAGATAAATGATTTTATTGATCAATAATAATTTGATTTTGGATCTTATGTCGTATCAAATAAATACGCTTATTATAGGAAAATGATTTGGTGATTAAGTGACAAATGTTATTTTGTAAGACATTTGCTTTGTTGGGATCACTATATTCCCAAGGAAAATCGAATACTACGGGATTTCATTTGAGGAGTAATGGTGGATTTTTATCTATGTTTTTATTGTGGATTTATACTGATTTGGGTTATTTTTCAAATGATTAACCTATAATAGAGAATATGTTATTAGATTAATTACTTTTATGTATGTGAATTTTAGAGTAGTTGATGTCATTTGGAGGTACAATTAAATGTGGAAGACTACATAACCAAATTCATAGATTTTTTGTGTTTCAATATTAGTTTGGATTATATTGAAGGATTTTAAGGCAATTGTTTATTGAATGGTATTTATTTAACTTTGGGGTATTATTGGTTTAATTTTAGAGATTAATATTAGTGTTTCTTTCTATAAAAGAATATCCCTTTGGAGATCATCAGATCTTATACTAACCATTTTGGTTTTGATTATTCTCTAAATAAAAGGTAAATAAATTGTTTATCCTTTGTGCATCATGTGATTCTATAGAAGTTTATTCTAGATCCTCCGGTGTGACCAAGTCTTCTTGTGTACTCATCGTTTAAAAAAAATGAGTTAGTGGTGGAATTTTATTAAATAATGAAACTCTACATAAAAAGTATGTATTTCTCTTTATGTTCTTAGTCAATCTCATAAATAAAATCCTCATCTTTATGAAATTTAACTTAAAACAAAAAAAAATTCGGTTTACTTCTCATACTAGGAAACTAATTATTGTTTGTCTTATCCCAAGTTTGTTGTTTTTTTGTTGTTAACATTCTCCTGATCATGTTTTCTATCCCTCTCCTTCAGAACATGACACTTAATATATCTTCCATATCCATGTTTTCTTACATGGAATCCTAGTATGGGTTATCTTTGGTGACCTTTGTACTTCTCTTTCATTCTTTTAAAGTGATAGTTTTGTTGACTCTTTTTCCGATTTGGGACTTTCCATTATATTCTCAAGCCCATTTTTAAAAACCTCAAGGATGAAATTTATTGAAGGCGGGAAGAATGTAACACTCCAATATTTCATAGTACATTAGTTCTTAAAGTAATTCAATAACTTACACTACATGCAACATCGAGTACAAGCGCACAATGACTTACCAAACTAGCCATTCAAAAGTAGTTATAAATATTATTACCAAAATTTTGAACTTTATATAACCCTTATAATTTTAGAATACATATTATGAGTTTCATAGACATATGGTAAGTAAAAATTCATTTTTTTCAGATAAAAGAAGTAATTTTCAAAAAATGCAATTTTATCACCTTTTAATGGTGAAGCCTTTTTAAATCAAATATTTGAAACTTTTATCTATTAAATTTGTCAAAATAAACTTTTTCTTTGGGATCAGGGCATAAGAATTTAGTTCCAATAGATTTTTGGTGTTTTTTTGATAACTTTCATATTTTGGTGAATAGTGAAAAATAATATATTTTAACTGAAAACAACTTTTTAAATCAAAATAATTTATAGTGTTAAAATATAAATATTAATGGTTTGGATGTATAATTAGATTATATTTTTACCATTTAATCTAATGTTGGTCATTTGAAATAATTTCTCTTTGAAATTGGACACAAACAAATGTCAATCTTTTGGTACTTATTATTTCATAAAAATACGCTTTTTGGTTTTGACAACAGGAAATAATTTTAAACTAATAAATGAAATTTATATGTTCTGAATTTGGTAATATATACTATAATTTTGAATTCAAAATATCAAAATTAGCTAATTGTGAATTTTTGGTATGTTTTTGAAAACTTTTAATTTTTTGATGAATAGTGAAAACACTAAGTTATAGTTTTAAGCCAAATTTTCATTAAAATAATTATTGATTTTATTTAATTTATTTTAGGTCAAAATATATACATAATACCTATATAATTTTATTTTAATTCATTGGAGTGAGTTTATAATAATTTAGATATATAAAAATTTTATTGAACTCTTCACCGTCTTTTACCCACCTCCTAGGTGAATTTGAAAATTCCCATAAGACTTAATTTTACCACTTATGTGAATGGAATTTCAAAAATCCAAGAGAAACAGTTGATATCAGTATGTAAAATCTGGTTCAATAAGTTGAAAATTATTTTTGTTGAATAGTTACTTTTTACTTTTATTTACCACAGTTAAAAGTAAATAAGGAGATTAAGGGTAAAAATGATATTATTATTACCCTAAGAGATGTCCTAATTCTATTAGATAAGTATAATTCGACCAAAAACAAAATTATGAATAAAATATGAGCCTCTTTTGTCCACTTCGATTATATTAGGACATTTATTATTATTTAATTCAAAGAAGAGTTAAAAGAGTTAAAATCAATGTTTAATAACTAAAACATTATTAATATAGGGTTAAACATATGATAAATTCAACTATAAATATTCATTAGAAAGATAAAAATATTTCCTACATAATAGTATTTTATTTATAGTTTTTATAAATTAAATAATTTTATTTATTAATGACACAATGATGATGTAGTAATTACCAAATTAATGAAATATTAAACTAATTGATAATATAAATATCCAAATAAATTTAATTTGAGACTTTTTATGAATTCCATTAATTTTATAGGTTAATATGACATATTATTGTTGGTTAGATGATTTGTTTTCAAAGAAATAATTCTGTTACAAATTTTGAAAAAACAAAATACTAAATAGTGTCAAAATTGACATAAAAGCGTTTTTTAAACAAATATCATGTTATTAATTGATATTCTATTAATAAAAATATATGGTTTGACCAATACACTTATATAATGATAGTTGTATCATTAATTAACCACTTGGGGTTCTCTTGGAAGTATATAGTACGTTTATTAGCCATATAATATAAAAATATAAAGAGACATGGTAAATGTCAAACTATTTAACTAATAGTTAAATCTAAAAGTTAATAGTAATATAGTAACCCAAACCTGTATAAAACCTATTGGTTGATTTTTTTTGACCCATACCCACCATAAAATTTAAATAATCTGTTTTGGATCAATTGGAAATAGAAATTTTTTTTATTATAAAATAATATTTCTAGTTTTTCCTAAGCTTCCCTCACCCCTCTTATAAAAGGGAACTCCCCCTTCCCTCAAATTGACACCTTCAAAGCCTTTTGGATCAAAGAAACTCTGACCAAATACCCTCTCAACTATACTCCCTTAATCCTAGAGGCCCTCATTTAGTCAAAAATCCAACCTAAGTATCCCTTTCGATCAAATCAAAATGAAGAACCCGAATAAGAGGTAAATATCTCATCACCTCTTTCAAGTTCCTTTGAATGACATGTCATCATACGTGCGTACGTACAACTTACCGTCTCCACATCGTGGTGTAATTGTAATTCAATACATTATTATTTTTATGGGTATAATTATGAAGTGTATTTTATGTAAACAATTAAAATAACATGATAATTAATCTTTATGTTTGATATACAATCCAATTATATATTATTTAGTATCAAAAGAATGATATTGTCGCTCGTGCGTACGTATGGATAACTGTCTCCACGAACACGATGCGATTCATTGCCCATATTATTCAATCAAGACTAAATTTCATTTTATGATTAAAAATAATGTTTAGATACATGATATCATTCTGGATATGAATAAAATACATCCCATCCATAACAAATATGAATCCCATAATAAATAATATAAAGGAAAATGAATCTGTTGACACCCGAAACGACGATAATACTAAGATATTATTAACAAAGCAATGTTAAAAGATAATATATTATATCATATTAATGTATATGATTATTTCATAATTTAATAACAATTAGTTCACCATTATACATTTGGTTAACCTACCCTCGACCAAGGAAAAAGTACAAAGTAATGGGTTTCTTATCTCACTTTTACTTCCGTGAGATTTCCATTATTCACGACTTATTTATTTCATGTGGTGTGTGTACGGACCATTATTGTATTCATTGTTTAATATAATTTAATTTATAGATATTTACATCATCATTGTATTATCCTTCTTTCATGGGTGTATGTTTTGTAAGTTACCATGTCGATAAGGGAATTTGAAATTTCAATTTCCACTCATTCCACTTTAGACATACTTCATTTATTATTTTATTCCAAGATTATGTGGGGAATAACTATTAATTTTATTATGTCATAATTTCCACTCCCCTTTCTATGGATATACTTTTTATACACATAATCACTCCATTTATAAATTCTCAAGTCATCGATATGAACTTGATAAGTGTAATTTTAACTCAATCTCCATTTATCGAGTTAAACATCCAATTAATTGGTGTTGTTTTTACAATAATATGATTGAATGTCCTATGATTGATTTGCATTGAATATATAATAATTTTGAGTTTATTTATATTTTTCACACATAATTAGGTCGTTTATTTATCCTTACCCTAAGGATATGGTCTTTATAATAGATTTCATCTCAATTTACATTCCATTGATACTTCTTTGTAGTTATACACCAATTCAAATTTATATGGTGTATATAATGTACCTTGACAGAGTATATCATGAATCCCTTTATTCTAATGATATTATAATGTTTTTATTACCTCAATTATTTGTATTCAAGTGTCACTCTTTTGGTTAGGAACTCTAACTAAAATATCATTTTAAATGTTTTATGGATTTATTATTCTAAATCTTTACCTTTAATGTCCACGTTTTAAAAATGGTTTTAAGGATTTATTTATATGGACATAAAGGTTTTAAAATTAAAATTCCTTTTAAAAGTTTCAAAGTGGTATGGGACAGTTTGATTCAAAAATATATTTTTAAACATCTTCTTGACAAATAGTGTGACTTTTAAATGTTTTCAAGAAAAAGGGGTATATTTCTCTCAAATAGTTTTGATGATTACTTTTATCTATGTTGATATCCTTCATTATTATCTATTGAGGTTAATATAATACAATACAGTATTCCATATTGTATTGAATGAGTTATGTTTGACTGTGGATGTCCTATTTTTATACTATTCGTTGTTTGTGGATAATGTATTTACATTTTGTATGCTAGTTTTAATACGAATGTTTATGTTATTTTTCAAACCATTCATATGAGGAATTAATTTGACTTAGTAAGTGATGGGTGGAGCCCGCTATAGCTCCCTGATGCATTGGTAGGTCTTATGAGACAAACTAGTGTCTTTCTACAAGTCCTTGACAAAATCGTTTTTGTAGTCTTGGCACAAGGCCTTGAATACGTGGCTATGAAAGTCTAGAATTATGCAATCCATCATTATGAAAGTGTCTATTAATATTGCTTGTGATTATTCAACTAGTAGAATATCCATGTGAATAGGTAAATGGAATTATTTGATTTAATATTTTCTATATTATGTTGAAGTTCATGTTTAAAAGGATTTTGTTTTAGTCTTATACACCGCCTTAATTTTTTTTTGTTATTTGTGAAAGTTTCCACTATAATGTTATCATTAATGAGCATATAAGCTCACCAATTTCTATGTTTTATTTTTCCCAGGATATAGAGAAGTATATTATGAATAACCTACAGGGATAGTATATGGGATCTCATTATTGACTATGGAAACAATGCTATTGTATTTTTTCATTTTATGATGTAATATAAAATTTATGAATGTATTTAGTACTTCCAAGTCTACTAAACTAATCAGTCTTTCGAGACATGATCATTTATAATCATGCCAATGATATATAATAATGCACTAAATCTGGGCTTTTGGGGTAGGGGTGTTACAACATCCCCATCCAGTGCCTGATGTTGGTGATAGCCTGATCTCATGTATATCTTTGAGAACCACTTCTCTCCCTTCATCAAGTTGAAGAAGTATCAATTCTCAGTAGTGGATACTTTTTATTCATGGTTACCTAGTTCATGCAATGAAAGTCCACATACAACCTCAGACTCTCATCTTCCTTTTGAAAAAAAAAGCACTATGGTTACCCATGGTGAGACACTGGGCCTTATGAACTCCTTCTCCTGCAAGTCCTCTTGTTGTACCCTCACCTCACGAAGCTTTGCGAGGGCCATCCGATATGCCGGTTTCAATAACGGTTTCGTCCTAGGGTACAGATCTATTTAAAAGTCCACCTCTCTACGATGAGGTAATCCCAGAATATCCTTAGGGAAAACATCCTCGTACTTGTCCACCATTACTGGAATTCTCATACTCCTCTCATCCACTACGCCAAGGGTGATTCTATCCCACTGGTGAGTGATCACCTACACCCTCCTCCAAGGTATTTCATCTCACACTGCAAGTGTTTCCTTCTCTTCGGTGAAGGAAAACCTGGTACCATCTCCGCTGACACACCACACTTTATGCCTAAAACATTTTATCTAAGCATGAACTGTAGATAACCAGTCTATAGCTACGATATTGTCATAGGGCCTCGATGTTGCTATTTTGGGATCCCAATCAAAGATCTTGCCTCCTAGATTAATCTCACAGTAATGGAACCAGTGTGTGATCTTTGAATCCCCTCCCATAAGAGTCTTTAGTTGTAAGGATCAAGCCAACGTCTCCAATGAAATCATCATGTTCTAAACGAGATTCTTGGAAAAGAAGGAGTGACAAGTACATGTGTCTATAAGTACTGTATCTATGATGGAGAAGATAAAGATCATACCTTAGATCATCTCTGGAGCATCATGGTCATAAAACTCTACTTCCTTATGTTGTGCTCTCCCCGATCTGCATTCTCCCTAAGGTCTGGGAAGACCACCTAATAGTGGTTGTGGTAATATCTTCAATCGCGTCCCACCAACGGTTGCTAGGACTTATCACCTACCTCATATATTTCCCAGCTGACCTCCTCAGTCAAGTTGTTGTTGCTACCTTGGTGTCCCCTCGACCATCTGTTGAACATCTGTATAGTGGTTTGGGAAGTCACGAGCCATGTGTCCCTGCCCGCCGCATGAATAGAATGTTTGGTTCCTAACTGAGTCCCTCTTTTCTGGGAGCATCACACTGCCAAACCTAAGTCATGGGTTCATATCATAGAAGAACTGGAATTCTTGGGCCCTTGTGTCTATTGTCTTCTGTCTACTGATGACTCTGCCTCATTGTATTTGCTGGAAGCACTAGATATGGGTGCATTCTCCTCAAAAAAGATATCTACTAGAAGGTCTCTCTCTTGTACCTCTGCCTATGTAGGGATGCTGAGAGAAACAATTAAGGCCCTGATCTCTCTCCTCATCCCTTGCTCAATGGCTCAACCCCTAAAGAAAGCATCTCATACCATCTTTGTGGAGTAGCGAGATAGCTCGGTGAACCTCGCTATGTTCTCACATATCATCATGTTACCCTCATATAGGTGAAGCATCCCCTGAATGAGTACAAGCCACAAGGTCGAAGGTAACAAGTTCTCTTGGAAAAGCTGCTCATAGTTGGCCCTGTTGAGGGTCACCACATCATGCATCTGGGTGGTCAATATCCACCATCTCCCTATTAATCCCTACAGATGTCTTCTCACTATGATCGCCATATTTTCAGGTGGTTTCCTCCCTAAGAAGATGACCCGTGTCATTGCCCCAAGCCAGTCCTCAGCAACCTGAGGATCAGTCTCACCCTTGAACAAGGGAGGCCACTGCATTTGAAACTCATGTAGGGAACTAAGCCTCTGAACTTCCTCTACTGGAACCTACGGTAGTATATGTTGACCATCTGGTGGTGGTGGTACTAGTGAACCACCCAGTGGGGACATCTCTAGATCTTGTCCCTGAACGGGTGCTTCGTCTCTAAGCGGGCTATCCTCACGACCTCGTATTAGAATCCTTCCTGGTGATCCAAGTGGAGACATCCTAAGATAGGTCATGATATACCAATTTTAGAAGGTTATACCTGGTTTGCGTAATTTTATTCAAAAGAGAATTTGGAGACACTTATGCTACCAATGATTTCATGCATTGAGGCAGAATTTAATGTCCTGGTGTATGGATACGACGGCTGCCATACCAACACTGGACTCCCTAAATGTGAAAGTCAAACTCAAAACAAATAAAACTATTTACCCAAAACAAAACAACGGACTCTCAGTCTTTATGGTAGGACATAACGCACTTTGATAACACTTCATGACTCGTCCCCTGGGGCCTATGCTGTGAATACCGCAAAGCCACCTCCGAATGGCCACGGGCTGATGAATAGTGATAAAGGCATTAACCTGCAAGTGGTAGGAATTTTCATGAGTAACTATAAACACACAAATTCCCAACCACATCCCAACACACTGAAATGGTAAAAATGTACCACTAAAACAAGGCTGAGTGAAAGTACAACTGAACGTAAGCGGGCCAAAATACATACTCAACAAAGAACTGAAAATAGAAAGTACAAAAAAGAAACTATGACCATATGAAGAAACCCCCAGTTAATCATGATAGTAGTGAAGATATTGGAAGTCAATGTAGTATGTCTTGTCTGCCCGATCCTTCTGGGCCCCACCTGGTCCTAGGCCACCAAGTTCACCATTGTAGCATCCATCAGTCCCATCTCCCAGAGAACCCCTATCGAAATGTCATTCATTTGCACTTGAATAATCACATGCTGGAGAATCCCATGTTGGGGTAGTAATACAGTACATAGTAGTGACCCCAAAACAAAAAATAAAGACCACATAGAAATTCCTCAAAGTAAAGTATGAAACACAAGACAACTCACACCAGGTATATTCTATTATAGTAACGGTAGAATCATTAGTCACATCATCGAATGCCATGACTACTAGAGAAATCTTCCTCTAAATAGTACAGCGGGCTATCCGTGTCACAAAGAAGTGATTCCCACTTTCCTTGGATTGCTTAGGTACACCACCCCACCACATACCATGGGCCTAAAAAGTCACAGAGAAGTGCTTCCCACTAATCTTGGAAAACTAAGGTACTCCTCACTGCATACCGAGGGTTTGAAAAGTAATAGAGAAGTGATTCCCACTGTGGTCCTAAAAATACATAGATAAGTGCTTCCCACTGGGCCATGGTCGAGTCATACAAAGTCAAAATTTATCAGTCCTTAGATATCAACCAACCACAGGGTTTAGTACATAGCGCGCTTGGGTGAACCGGTCCTCAATCACTTCCTCAAAATATCAACATCCATAAAAGTTAGCAAATAACATTCCCAAAGAGCTTCCTCATTAATAGGGTCCCAAAACTGTAAACGGATCGTCAATCGGACACACGGTTTGTAAGATATTAGCGTTTTAGTAACCATGGGGCCGTTTGGGATGGGGCCCAATCCGACCCAGTCGGACCAAGAAGACAAACCCGGCCTGGGAGTCCCACATACCTTGGTTTATGAGTGACCGACTCAGCCTGACCCAATTTAGGTCTGGGTTAGTCGAGTCTGGTATGGCCAACGGGACAGGCCCAATGGGCCTCGCTGGACCCGGCCTGGTTTGGCCGGGGGTCCAGCCCACTGGGTCTCCCGATGACCCAGTCTAGGCCAGCCTGGCTCAAAGGGCATGGGTCCAACCCACTGGGCCGTTGGTCTAGCACACTGCCCGGGGCATGGCCCGCCAGCCCGAGGCCAGGTCGCATGAGGCGGTCGGGGTGTGCCGCCCAATCAAGACACAACAGTCGTGTTGCGTCTCGCCCGCTCTACTGGCCCCACGGACACAGGGCCCCTCCAACCATGGCCTACAGACTATGTCTTTTTGGTGCCTGGGTGGCCTAAACTCAGACCGCCCTCTTCCACATAGTTCCTACCTGGCCTAGTGATCCCCACCACCATGGCTGGTTGTATTCGTCCTCCTACAATCGTGGCACACTGATGGTGCACCGCCATCCTCCAGCGTGGTCAGCTAGGGCCGACAGCCACCACTGCTTCTATGATGCCTGTTCTCTCTTACCTCTTCACACAGCCAGTGTGTGCCTTCCGTGGGCGACCAAAATTTCTATAGTCATCCGTTTTACAATCTGTCTGTGCATATGGGCCTCCCAGGTCCCTACCATCCCTTTTCATGCCCCATAATTGAATTTCCACTGCATTGACAATGAGGCCACCAAGAATGCAAGAGACAATGTTCTTGGGACTTGTTCATGTCGGCCCGGTCCCTCCACATTAGAAATTTAAATCAATGGGGAGGTTTGGGGACTGTAGTTCAACTATTTCATGAAAGGTTTCAATCCTGGATAAATAATCCCTTAGAAAACGTCACCCTCCCTTATAACCCAGGAATCATGGATCAACTTTTTCATAATTTGATCCATGTTCATTGTTACTAGAAATAGAAGAACAGGGATGAAAATTTTAATAAAACCCAAACCCTTACCTCCTTGATGTTCTATGTAGAAGTTTTCATCCTCGAGGATTCAAGTTGTCGATGTCGTCACTTCCAGCTCCGTTCTTCGAGGTTCATTGAAGTAGATAAATCCTTGTTGGTGTTCTTCGTCATTCATATTTAGAGTGAAATTCTCATCAGAGTTTTTTTTAAGGATTCTATAAAGACCTGGATTTCGATGAATTTTTTTTCCTAAATACATGGGAATTTTACTAGTTTGCTTAATTTTATGGCGCATCATTCCGAGGCCTAGTGTGACCTGAATCAATTTTTGAAGTTTTGTTCGGGTACATTTAGTAAATGTACAGGTGGGTTTTTATAAATTTTTAACCGGTGCTCGGAATTGAAATATGAGGGCACCATTGAACTCAGAGCGCCAGTATTTGTTTATGAAGACTTTCACCTCGACGACAGATGGTCGAGAATAAAAGCTAGTTTTTGGGTTTTTATTGAATGAATTAAATAAAAATATAGTTGTGTAGCTTTATTTTTATTTTTTGGTTAAAACCTCCACTAGGAGGATGGAAGTTTCAAGTGTGGGGACCATCCGACCATAACCTTACATGAGAGGTTATGGTGGTGGGGCCCACCCTAACCTATCTTCCCATGAGAGGTTATGATGTGGGGACCACCTGAGACTAAACCACCTTAATAATGGTGGGGGAGGAAAACCTCTCAACTCCCATCATTAATGAGGGAGAGCCTCTCCACCCCCTCCTTTAATGTGCCAAATCCTCCTCTTTAAATTATTGTGCCAACCACATGAATTAATTAAGTAGAGACCACTTAATAAATTCACTCTTTTTTGAATTCTTATGCCAATAATATATTTTATAATTTATTACCTTGTATTTCAATTGTTTTGGTTGGAAAAAGGTTTGAAAAGGATGATTAGTGCTTTTGAGATAAAAGCTCTCACCAATGATGAACAACGAATGCTCCCAACCAAGAACGCCTTCAACTAAGAAGAATGATCACCATCGACCTTCATCCACAGACTCCTATCGATGTGGTAAATCTTCAACCAACCTTCCTTCCTCATCAACGGAAATGAACCGACGCATGATCTCGGGATTGGAAGTGTGCGGTAGACGCGACGAATGATGAAAACTTTGTATTCTTCCCCATGACTTTGTTGATGAACCAAGATCAAGTTAGGGGTTTTATTTTCATGTTAATGGTTTCCATGATTTTTTTTGCGGATTGGGAATGAATCATTGCGTAGGCTATAGAATTTGATATTCATCGTTCTCCTTTCTTGATGGACCAATTGCATTCACCCAATACGTGGAGGGTGCAGGCCAAACTAACATGGCCTGACTCCCTCAGTCGATCTATTATGTGATGTTTTTCGACATGGCGACGAAACGACGAGGTGATGAAGGCGATAGGCAACGACCCCGCTACCCGCATTCTCCGTGACCCATTCTACCCGCTGGCCGTGCCATCCACCGGTCAAACCGGTCCTAGCCACGCCGCACCCTGGACGAACTGGCCCTAGCCACCCCGTCGGCCAGACGAACAGGCTCCGCTGCACTGGGCCAAACCGCGACGCCCTCCCAGCCGCATGTGCCTCTCAGCCGCCCGCACCTCCCAGAAACCCGAAACTCCCAGCTGCCCATGCACTTCTGTCCACCCATTCCTTCCAGTTGCCATGCGCCTCCCGGCTGCCATCAGGGTCCCGTGCACCCCAGTCGAACCGCGTAGGCCCACATGCACCGCCGCCCCACCCTGGCACTGGTCGAACCGACCTCGACCATTTGGCTAGAGCCACCCGATCGGCGCCCCTCGCGGCACTAGCCGAACCATCCCTGACCATTCGGGCCGAGCCACTGAGCCGCACACCACGTACGCCAGGCCAAGCTAGCCTTCCACGCCCCTCGTGGTGCCTCCGGTCCAAAACTCCCTTACACCGACATGCGGTCGGTCCACGCCCTCGCACTAATCGTGGCCTTCGTGGCCTGTTGAGCTGAGCCTAGAAGGCCAGGAAAAACCCAACTAGTCAGGCTAGGCCGAACCCGAGCCGGGGTGGCCCAGACTAAGTCGGGCTAGGTCGGTCCGACCGGGTCAGACATGACCTGGGCCCACTACAACCCTTTACTTTTGTTTTGTCCATATCGTTGGCACCTGTTATCAGTTTGAAAAACCGTCAGTAGTTCTGGTATTCTTGGACTGTGATGGTCCCTTTGTGTATACCCCACTTGAGTTTTGGGTATAGTTGAGATACGGTCAGGTTGGACCGAGCACGAATACAACCAGGCACCCAAAACTAAAATGCTAATAACTCACAGACCAGGCGTCCGATTGACATGTTGTCTATTGCGTTGTAACCCCTATGACGTGGTGGACCTTTGAGATACTTCTTCATGGGTTTGATAACTCTTACTACTATTCTAGGATCCTACATGGGTTTGACAGCTCGGACTACTGTTCCTGGATCCTACGTGGGTTCAACAACTCCGACTACTATTCTAGGATTCTACGTGGGTTCAACAGCGCTGATTAATTTAATAGGATCCTATGTGGATTCGATAGAGTATATGATTCAGTATCTACATATAATCATCTCTATCTCTCTACATAAGATGTATACCTATGTGAGATGAATCATTAACTTTTTTGTTCACCTCATGATTGAGATAAATTACTTGATAACTTAGGATTATCTATGGAATATACCTAAGTTGGGTTATATGTTGATTTCATAATTTATGGTTTATCTTTGTTGGATTTTGTGAGACCTTGAGGGTCTCGGGGTCCTTACTAAGTATCGTTATACTCACCCCTTTACAGGTTATGCCCGCACCTCGTTGTGTTGGTCGTAGACGACGGATAGTGCTGACTGAGGCAGAGAGTATTAGGATTGGACGGTACCTGAAGGTGGACCATACGGCGTGATGGTATATGGATGAGATGGACGAACATGGAGTGATGAAGTGGATATCTGTACCTACCCATCAGGTAAGAATCCTAGAGGATGATCCAGTAGCTATTCTTCCATTCTTTAGTTGTACCTATTATTCCAGTTCCTTGTACATTACAGTTGGGCATGTATTTTCATCCACCGTACTTTTTATCACTCTTTTGTTATAAAATTTACTTAGTATTTTTTATCCATCTATGTGCTCAGTTGTGTGCGTTTAAAAGTTTTTAAATTCAATAACTTCCCAGATTTAGGGAATTATGCCTTTGGTGCTAGTCGTTAGCCCATGGCCTATGGAAGGTGGGCTTGGGGTAGTCACAAAACAGGCCCTGGGGGACTGGTCGTGACAAATTGGTATCATAGGAGTTGGTTCTACCACAGAACATAGGACTATGATCTTTCTTTTCTGTGAAGAAATAGTGTTTTGAGTATTGAGTGTCGTTCTCAGTTCAGGTATTCTAGTGTAGGTGCGGCGGTTGATGTATCCATACACCAGGACCCTAACTTCTGATTTTTGACTTAGTGAACGAAAACAATGATTGTGTGTGTGAATCTTTTGGACTGTTTTCATAGTGATCTTTTTAAGTCAGCTCACCAGGTATAACTTATTTATGGTGGCGCACATGTTTCATTTCAGGATGGCCCCACACAGACATCCCTCCAAGGTTCCAGGCCTTGTACAAGATGGTGGCCCACCTAGTGAAGTTCCCTTATTGTAGGGCCCAATCACGGCGGAGGTACTAGTTTTACCACTACCCGTTGGGACACCAATTTCACTAGCCCCAGCAGCAGACGATGCATGCCACTTGAGCGCGTTGCACGAGTTCCAGCGCCAGAGGCCACCCAAGTTCAGGGGAGAGATAGATCCACAGGAGGCTGAGGATTGGATGGAGGATGTGGTGAGAGTTTTTCTACTCATAGGGACACCATACGACCTTATAGTGATCCTTTCTGTGAGTCTCCTTAAGGAAACACCTGGAAAATGGTGGAACCTGTTGCTCTAGGTGCATGATGAGGCGACACTTCTCTGGGCATACTTCGAGAGATTGTTTTGGGTGGAGTTTTTCCCAGCCACCCTATGTGCAGTGCGGATACAGGAGCTACTTCATCTGCAGGAAGGTAGCATGATAGTGGAACAGTACTCAGTGAGGTTCACCGAACTCTCATGCTACTCCACAAATATGGTGCATAGCCCATTCTTCCGGGCCCGGAACATCGACCAGGGGCTCAGGCGAGAGATCAGGGATTTGATGATCTCCCTTGTCATCCTAATGCAAGAGGAGGTGTTTAAGAAACCCCTCTTAGTATAGAGTTTCCTTCTTGAGTAGTCACCAGAAGCGAGACCCACCACCAGGCATCACGTAGCAGAGTCTTCTAAAGATTGCAGCTGATAGATGTCACAGAGATCCCAGTGGACCTGGCCATCCGGTGGACGACCTTAGGATACGAGTTCGGTTGTGTGGGGAACGTGAGACAGAGCCAGTCATACGAGGAGTAGGTAGTGCTACGCATGTGACGGGATGGGTCACATGGCTCGAGACTATCTGACCTACTATGAAGATGATCAGAAGATAGTTAAAGGACCTCCTAGGATGAGGAAAAGGTTTTATCGTGGTGGTACGTAGGTAGTAGGAAGATGTGGAAGAGTAGCTGGCCAAGCAGCAGGTGGTGGATGACGTTTCGATGTCCTACCACCACCACCAACTGGAGGTCCACCCCGACCACAGGAAGCAGGTGGACATGCGAGAGCTCAGCTCCGGGAAACTGAGGATTATGAACATGGCGCTCTAGATATGATTCGAGGTAAGATCTGTGTCTACTCCACCTTAGCTATAGTTCTTATAGACACAGGTTCCAGTCACTCTTTCATTTCCACTGCCCTCATTCAGAGCTCGGAGATTCTGATGGAGTCGTTGGCTCGATCCTTACAGCTAGATACTCTTACAGGAGTAGAATCAATGATTACGCACTGGTTCCAGTAGTGTGAGCTTACTCTAGGAGTCGAGAGCTTTGGTTGGGTACTCCTCGTAGCAGCGTCGAGGCCTTATGACATCATCTTGGGTATGGCCCTGGAGGACGGGAGGCAAGAGCTTCACACAGGCGTGGGTGGTTGGGAGGTGTGGGATGCTGGGAGGGTGCCGCAGTTCATCCCAGGGTGGCGAAGCTGGTTCTGCCGGCTGATGGGGTGGTCAGGGCCAGTTTGGCTTGGGTGCTATGCGGGCAAGGCTAGTTCAGCCGGGGTGTTGCGTGGCTCAGACCGGTTAGGCCAGCGGATGCCATGGCTAGCGGGTGGTGTGGGTCTCGGAGACTACAGGAAGCACGGTCATTGCCTATCGCCTTCATCACCTCGTCATTTCGTCTCCATGTCAAATAACATCACAGAAGAAACTAAAGGAGGGAGTCGTTCCATGTTAGTTAGGCCCGCATCCTCTGTGTTTAGGGTGATAGCGATCGGTCCATCAATAGAGGAGAATGATGAACTTCAAATTCTACATCCTTCCAAATGATTCATTCCCAATTCGGAAAAGAAAAATCAGGGAAATAATCATCACAAAAATTAATCCTCTACCATGATCGTTGTTCATCAACAGAGTCGCGAGGAAGAATACGGAGTCATCGTCATTCGTCGCGTCCTCCGCAAACTTGCAATCCTGAGCTCGTGCGTCGGTTTGTTGACAAGGATTAGGAGGGAAGGTTGGTCAAAGACATCCTGCGTCAGTAGGATTCCATGGATGAAGGTTGAAGGAGATCTTTCTTCGTAGTCAAAGGCGTTCGTCGTTGGGAGTGTTCTTTGTTCTTTGTTGGCGAGAGATTTTCTCTTAAAATCTCTAATTCTATTTTTCCAACTTTTTGGCAACCAAAATAATAGGAAGGCATGGTAATAGATTTTAAAATCGATTGTTGGAATAAGAATTCAAAAAGGTTGAATTAATTAAGTTGGCTCCCCTGAATTAATTCATGAGGTTGGCACAATAAATTAAAGAGGATGATTTGTCACATTAAAGGAGGGGGTGGTGAGACTCTCCCTCATTAATGAGGGGAGTTGAGAGGTTTTCCTCTCCCACCATTATTATGGGGTTTAGTCCTGGGTGGTCTGCATATCGTAACCTCTAGAGGGTGGTTAGGTTCAGGTGGGCCCCACCACCATAACCTATCATGGGGAGTTATGGCCAGGTGGTCTCCACACTTCTATATTCTAACTTCCAAGTTAAGGTTTTAACCATCAAATAAAAATAAAGCTATAAAAAATTATTTTTATTTAATTCATTCAATAAAAACCCAAAAACTAACTTTTATTCTCGACTATATATCATCGAGGTGAATTTCTTCTTAAGAAAATACTGGTGCTACAAGTTCAATGGTGCCCTCATATTTCAATTCCATGAACCAGCTCAAAAGTTATAAAAACATTTTCATACGTTTACTAAACATACCTGAAAAAAACGTCAGAAATTGATTCTGAGCACACTGCGCCTCAGAATCATGCACTATAAAATTCCACAGACTCATAAAATACAAATTTATTGATGAAAAAAATTACAAGGAAATTCTGGTTCTTTAGTGCCCCCATATTGAGGGAGAGACTGACTAGTGCCCCCATCTTGAGGCTACCAGTGGAAGGTGTAGGGATCGTAGTTTACTTCTATGTATTTGGGACCAGACTCGGGTGTGTCCTGATGTAGAAGTGAGAAGTGATTTCATATAGTTCTCGGTATTTGAGATAGCATGAGTAGAACTATTCTACCCATGACCCGGAGTTAGCAGTAGTGGTCTTCTCCTTGAAGATGTGGCGACACTCTCGGATGGGTGAAAATTTTACCATGTACTCCGATCACAAGAGTCTAAGGTATATCTTCTCCTAGAAGGACCTGAACCTGATATAGAGACATTGGATTGAGTTCCTCCAGGACTATAACATTGAGATAGTCTATACTCCTAGTAATGGGAACGTTTTTGTAGATGAACTCAGCAGGAGGTCTGGTATACAACTGCTAGGGAAGGAGATAGAGCACCTGGATGCTTTACAGATTTCCTTTGTAGATAGAGATGGAGCAGTATTCCTTCAGTCTCTTATAGTCACTCCCCCACTTCTTCAGTGAGTCAGGGAGTCATAGCATGGGGAAACTAACTACGAGATACGACGTGCTCAGATATCCAGAGTATAGGAACCTAATGGATTTTCGGAAGGAGGGAGAATGTCATTTTCTTTATTGGACATATTATGGTGCCAGTGTCACATCAGGAGAAAGTGTTGAGTGAGTTCCACACATCCCCTCCAAAGTTACATCCAGTAGTGCCGAAGATGTACTAGGATCTCCAACGACAACACTGGTGTCCGAGAATGAAGAATAGAGTTGTAGAGTTTGTCTCTTGGTGCCTCACTTATCTGTAAATGAAGGCAGAGCACAAGGCACCATTAGGCTTGGATCAGCCTTTAGAGGACCCAGAGTGGAAGTGGGATGGGATATCCATGGACTTCATGATGGAACATCCACATTCATATAAAGGTCATGAATTGATTTGGGTGATCCCTGAATGACTCACCAAGTCAGCCCACTTCCTACCAATCAGAGAGTAGGGTTCAATAGAGTTCTTGGGACACCTCTACATGCAGGATATTGTGCGGCTACATGTAGTAACTTCTAATATTTTCTCTTATTGTGATGTACGTTTTACTTCCCAAGTATAGAAGGGGTTGCAGGAGGCTTTCGGGATGTAGCTTCGTTTGAGCACCACCTTACATCCTAAGATGGATGGTCTGACTGAGTGGACCTTTCAGACAATTGAGGACATGCTACGTGCTTGTGTCTTTAACTTCGGACACAGCTGGGAGGATCACTTATCTTTGGTGGAGTTTTCATACAACAACATATATCACTCCACCATTGGTATGGAACCTTTTGAGGCGTTATACGATCGACCTTGTAGATCACCCTTATGCTGGACTGACCCAGGGGAGTCAACACTAGTGGGACCAGAGATAGTACGAGCTACCACAGAGAAGGTGAAGATCATCTAGAAGCGGATGAAGACTGCACAAAATAGTCATAATTCATATTCTGATAGGATATAGAGGCCTCTGGAGTTCAAGGATGGCGACCACATCTTTCTACGGGTCTCACATCGATGAGGTCTATGGACATTTAGCCGATGCAGCAAGTTATCTATGAGATTTATCAGTCCTTTCCAGGTCCTCAGAAGAGTTCGCGAGGTGGCTTATCACTTAGCTCTTCCACCTTAGTTTAACCACGTGCACGACGTCTTCCACGTATCCCAGCCGAGGAAATAGGTGCACGAACCTTCTCACATCATCGACCATGGAGAGTTGGTAGTAGACGATGGGGAGACATTCACGGAGGTTCTAGTATAGATTGATGATCGACATGAGTGATTCTTTTTTTGGAAGGTCGATACCTCTGGTGCGCGTTTGCTGGTAGCACAAGAACCTCCAGGAGATCACATGGGAGCAGGAGGCTCAGATGTGTTCTCAATACCCCCACTTTTTCCCTTAGTTTGAGTTTTATCTTACGGGGACATAAATCCCTGAGGTGGGGAGAATGTAAAGGCCCATAAAGTCCATGGAAAGGTTTTTTCTTAAATACATGGGAATATTTTGAGTCTGTGGAATTTTACAGCACATGATTCTGAGGCCCGATGCGCCCCGAATCAATTTTTGAAGTTTTGATCGGGTGAGTTCAGTAGACGTACTAGTGGGTTTTTATAACTTTTGAATCGATTCTAGGAATTGAAATTCAAGGGCACCATTGAACTTGCAGTGCCAGTATTCGCTTAATAATACTTTCACCTCGATGACAGATGGTCGAGAATAAAAGTTAGCTTTTGGGGTTTTACTGAATGAATTTAATAAAAATAAAGTTTTTTAGCTTTATTTTTATTTTTCGGATAAAACCTCCACTTGGAAGATGGAAGTTGGAATTTTGGGGACCACCTGACCATAACCTCCCATGAGAGGTTATGGTGGTCGGGCCCACCCAAACCTAACCTCCTGTGAGAGGTTACGATGTGGGGACCACCCGAGACTAAACCCCCCTAATAATGTTGGGAGAAGAAAACCTCTCAACTCCCCTCATTAATGAGGGATATTCTCTCCACCCCACTCATTTAATGTACCAAATCCTCCTCTTTAATTTATGGTGAAAACCTCGGGAATTAATGAAGTGGAGCCAACTTAATTAATTCGCCTTTTTTTAATTCTTATTCCAATGATAGATATTATAATCTATTACCATGGATTCCTATTCTTTTGGATGGAAAAAGGCTGGAAAAAGAGGATTAGAGATTTTGATAGGAAAGCTCTCACCAACGAAGAATGAAGAACGATCTCCTTCGACCTTCATCCATGGACTCCAACTGACATGGGACATATTAGACCAACCTTCCTTCCACATCATCATCAACGAACCGACACACGAGCTCAGGATTAGAAGTGTGCAGTGGACACGACGAACGACGACAACTATTTCTTCTTCCTCGTGACTCGGTCGATGAGAAACGATCATGGTAGAGGGTATATTTTCATGTTTTCATTCCCTGATTTTTCTTTTTCAGATTTGGAAATAATCATAGCAGAGGATATAGAATTTGAAGTTCAACGTTCTCCAATCTTGATGGACCGATTGCTATCACCCTAAATGCGGAGGGTGCATGCCAAACTAGCATGGCCCAACTCCCTCTATTGATCCCTTTTGTAATTTTTTTTGACATGTACATGAATGGACAAGGCGAAAAAGGTGACATGAAATGACAGTGCTCCCCACAGTCTCCACGACCCATGCCACCTGCTGGCTGCACCGTCCGTCGATCGGACCGGTACGCACCACGCCGCACCCTGGCCGCACCGTCCTCATCGGCACCACGCCTCGGCCGAACCTGCCCTGGTCCCTCCATCAGCTGGCTGAAGTGTATCCTCCACCCAAGGCCAAACCACGGTGCCCTCCCAGCCTCCCGCACCTCTCAGCCGACCACACCCCCGGCCGCCCACGCCTCCCGGCCTCCCGTGCCTCCTGGTCGCCCTGCGCCTACTGGCCGTCGCTGGCCTCCCATGTGCCCTAGCCGAACTGCGCCAGCCGGAGTGCCCCACACTATGTCTAGCCGAACTGGCCTCGGCCATCCGAGTCATGTGGCCAGAGCCGCACCCCTCGCGGCGCTGGTAGAACAGGCCTCGACCATCCGGGCCGAGCTGCCCAAGTTGTGCCCCTCGCGGCACTGGCCGAACCGGCCTCGACCATCAGGGTCGAGCGACTGAGCCATACCCCACGTGCACCTGGACAAGCCATACTTCCACGCCCCTTGCGGTGCCCTCGGACCAAACCCCCCTTACACTGACCTGTTTCCAGTCCGTAACCTCGCGACTGGTCCGCGTCCTCGCGCTACTTGTGACATTCGCGGCCCGCTGGTTCGGGCCCAGTGGGCTGGGCCAAACCTAATGGGTCAGGCTGGGAAAAACCAGAATCAGGTTAGGCCGGGCCAAACCCAAATTGGGTCAGCCGAGACTATGTCGGGTCGGGTTAGTCTTATCAGGTCATACCAGACCCAGGCCCACTATGACCATTTACTATCTTTTGGCCATATCTTTTGCATTAGACGTCCGTTTGGGGAACCGTCTGTGATGCTGGTATTCTTGGAGCACGACGGTCCCTTTTTTTATACCCCCATTAGATTTTTGAGTATAGCTGAGATAAGGTCAGTTTGGATTGAGCATGAATCCAATCGGGCCCCTGGGACTAAAAGGATTATAAATCACTGACCGGGCATCTAATTGACGTGTCGTTTGTTGCGTTGAGACCCCTAAGATGTGGAAAACCTTTGAAAAACTTCTTTGTGGGACTTCATGGCAGTTGATGTATCAACAATTGGCTTGAGGATAATACCCTCATGGAATCCAGTGTGATTTGTGCGGGAACCCTATGGCTGGATACTTTGTGATAAAGTGATCTTATGTGGGTTCAATAGCTCTGACTACAGTTCCAGGATCCTAATTGGGTTCGACAGCTTGGATTAATATTCCAAGATCCAACCTGGGTTCAAAAACTCTGATTGTTGTACCAGGAACCTACGTGGGTTTGACAGAGTAGATGATTCAGTGGGTACATCTAATCATCTCTATCTCTCTACATAAGATGTATACCAGTGTAAGATGAGTCAGTAACTTTTGTGTTTACATCATGATTGAGATGGATTTATTTTTAACTTAGGTATGTATATGGGCATATAGCTAAGTGGGGTTATCTGTTGATTTTATACATTGTGGTTTATCCTTGTTGGATTTTGTGAGACCTTGAGGGTCTTGGGGTCCCTACTGAGTATCATTATACTGACCCCTGCATGGACTTTTCCCACACCACGTTTTTTTGGTTGCAGATGATGAAAAACGCTGATTGAGGCTATGAGTATTAGGATTGGATGGTACCTGGAGGAGGACCATATGGCATGATGGTACACGAAGGAGACGAAAAGACGTGGAGTTCTAAGGAGGCTATTTATACCTATCTTTTAGGTAGGAATCCCGGAGGACAATCCAACAACTGTTTTTCCTTTCTCCAGTTGTACTTGTTTTTCTAGTTCCTTGTACTTTACAATTGGGCTTGTATTTCTGGCCCCTTTAATTTTCAGCACACTTTTGTTATACATTTTACTTAGTGTATTCTATCCAGATGTGTGCTATGTCGTGTGAATTAACATGTTTTTAAAGGAAATGACTTCCAATATTTAGGGAATTACACCTTTTGTGCTAGTCGCCAGCCCCTAGCCTATGGAAGGTGGGCTCAGGTCCTGGCCCACCAGGTACCACCAGTTGTTACATTTGGTTTCAGAGGAGTCAGTTCTACCACAAAACATAGGACTCTGATCATTCTATTCTGTGAATAAATAGTTTTAGGAGTAGTGAGAGTGGTTCTCAGTTTAGGGAGTCCAGTGTTGGTGTGGCGGCCGACGTATCCATACTCTAGGACCATGACTTCTGATTTCGGGCTCAGCACACGAAAACACTGATTGCTTGTGTGATTCTATTGGAAAGTTTTCTTAGTGATCTCTTTGAGTCGGATCACCCAGTATAACTTATTGACTGTGGTGAAACTATTTATTTTTAGGATGTCCCCATATAGACATCCAGCCAAGGTTCTAGGCCTTCTACTAGATGACAGTCCACCGAGCGACGAGGCCTTGTTGTAGGGACCTATCATAGCAGAGGCACTGGAGGTACCACTACCCGTTGGGCCACTGATGCCACCAGTCCCAGCAGTAAACGATGCACGCCTCTTGAGGGCGTTGCATGAGTTTTCACGCCAGAGGCCACCCAGGTTCAGGGGAGAGATGACCCACATGTGGCTGAGGATTGGCTGGAGGCTATAGTGAGAGTTTTTCTACTGGTAGGGACACAATCTGACCTTATGGTGATCATTGCCATGTGTCTCCTTCAAGCAGCAGCAGGCAGATGGTGAATCATGATGCTCTAGGTGCATGGTGAGGTGACACTTCTCTGGCCAGACTTCAAGAGCCAGTTTTGAGTAGAGTTTGTCCCGGCCACCCTACGTGTAGTGCTGATATAGGAGCTACTTCATCCATAGCAAGGCAACATGACGGTGGAACAATACTATGAATGTTTCACCGACCTCTCGTGTTACTCCACAGATATGGTGTGGGACCCATTCTTTAGGGCCCAGTCTTTCGAGTAGGGGATCAAGTGAGAGATCATTATTTTGATGATCTCCCTTAGCATATCGATGTTGGAAGAGGTGTTTGAGCATGCCCTATTAGTGGAGAGTTTCCATGCTGAGTAGTCGCTAGCAGCGAGACCCACCAACGGGCATCATGTACTGTGGTCTTCTACAGCTGACAGTAGAGAGATGTCATAGAGATCCAAGCAGTCTAGGCCATTAAGTGGATGACCTCAGGATACAGGTTTGATTGTGTGGGGAACATGAGACAAAGCTAGTCAAACGAGGAGCAGGTAGTGCTATGCATATGATGGGATGGGTCACATTTCTCGAGATTGTCTGAACTACCATGAAAATGATCAGCAGACTGTTGAGGGACCTCCCCGGTAGAGGTAGAGGTTTTATCGTGGTGGTTCACATGGAATAGGTGGACGTGGAAGAGGAGCTGGCCGAGCAGTAGGTGGTGGATGACGTTTCGATGCCCTACCACCACCACCACCACCACTAATAAGTCCACCCCGACTGCAGGGAGTAGGTGGATAGGAGAGAGCTCAGCTCCAAGAAGTTGAGGCTTACGAACATGGCCCTCCGAAGATGATTCAAGGTACGATTTCTATCTACTCCCCCTTAGCTGCAGTTCGTATAGACATAGGTGTCAGTCACTCTTTCATTTCCACTACCCTCATTTTGAGCTTGGAGATTCTGATGGATTCGTTGGCTTGATCCTTACTGCTAGAGACTTCAACTAGAGCAGACACAACAATTACACACTGGTGATAGTAGTGTGAGCTTACTCTAGGAGGAGAGATCTTCGGCTTGGATCCCCCCATAGTAGTGTCGAGCCCTTACGATGTCATCTTGGGTATGGACTGGTTATCTACAGTCCATGCATAGATTGACTGTATTTGGCACAATGTGTGGTGTGTCTGCATGGATGGGACCAGGTTTACCTTCACCGGTGAGAAGGGTGCCTTTGAAGCACAGGACGAAATTACTCAGGGGAGGGTGATGTCGATCACTCATCAGTTGGTCTGCCTTACCCTCAAAGCAGTTGATGTGGAGAGTCCCAGCTATCCTGTAGTGGTGGAGAAATACGCGGATGTTTTCCTTAATAACGTTTCATGTCTACCTCCTCACAGAGAGGTGGACTTTTACAGTGACCTATACCCCGAGACCACACTGATATATACAACAGTGTATCAGATGGCTCCCGCAGAGCTTCGTGAGCTGCAGGTACAACTAGAGGACATGTAGGGGAAGTGATTCATCCGACCCAATGTTTCTACCTGGGCTGCCCCGATTCTGTTCACCAAGAAGGCGGATGGGATCTTGAGGCTTTATGTCGACTACCAGCACCTGAATCAGGTGACCATGAAGAACAAGTTCCCACTCCCAAGAATTGACAACCTCTTTGATCAATTGAAGGGATCACGGTGGTTCTCGAAGATATTCCTCATATCAGGCTATCACCAGCTAAGAGTTCGAGATAAGGATGTGCAGAAGAGAGCCTTCAGATGTCATTACAGCCACTATGAGTTATTGGTTATCCCATTCGGCATAATCAACGCTCTAGAAGTGTTCTTGGGACACATGAATAGTATTTTAAAGCCATACCTCGATCTCTTTATCATAGTCTTTATCGAATACATTCTGTTCTACTTGAATAGTGAGGAGGAGCATGTCTACCATTTTAAGGTAGTACTGGACACACTCCAAGAGCACCAGCTTTATGGTAACCTCTAAAAGATCCAGTTTTGGATTTGAGTGGTTCACTTTTTGGGACATGTCATCTCAGAGGCTTGCGTTGCAGTAGATCCATCGAAGATTGAGGCAGTAATTTCTAGGAGCCACTCAGGAGTGTGACAGAAGTACGGAGTTTTCCGGTTTTAGCTAGATACTACAAGAGATTTGTGTTAGATTTATCCAGAGTTGTAGCACCATTATCAACCTTGAAAAAGAAGGGGAAACCATTTGTGTGGTTGGATAGATGCCAGAAGTGATTTCAAGAGCTGATGCAGACACTGAATAGTACCCCCATCTTGAGGCTCCCAGAGGAAGGCGTATGGTATGTAGTTTACTATGATGCATTAAGGACTGGACTCGGGTGTGTCCTAATGCAAGAGCGAGGAGTGATCACATATGGTTCTCAGTAGCAGAGACAACACGAGCATAACTACACTACCCATGACTTGGAATTAGTAGTAATGGTCTTCGCCTTGAATATGTGGTGACACTATCTGATGGGAGAACGTTTTACCATGTACTATGACCACAAGAGTCTCAAGTATATCTTCTCCTAGAAGGACCTGAACCTGATACAGTGACGTTGGCTTGAGTTCCACCAAGACTATGAGTTCGAGATATTCTATACTCTTGGGAAGGTGAACATTGTTGCATATGCACTCAGTAGGATGTCTTGTATACAGCTGCTAGGCGAGGCGATAGAGCAACTGGCTTCTTTATAGATATCTTTTGTGGATAGTGATAGAGCAGTCTTCCTTCATTCTCTTACAGCCACTCCCCCACTTCTTCAGCGAGTCATGGAGGCATCACATGGGGATGCTGACTGCGAGACACGAAGTGATCAGATATCTACAGGGTAGACACCTGATGGATTTTCTGAAGGTGGGGAGCATGTCATCCTCTTCAGAGGAAGTAATATGGTGCCACTGTCACTTTAGGAGGAAGTGTTGAGGGAGTTCCACATATCCCCTCTAGTGGTACATCCAGGAGTGGCTAAGATGATCCCGGATCTCTGGCGAGATCACTGTTGACCGAGAATGAAGAAGCCAGTTGCAGAGTTTGTCTCTCGGTGCCTCACTTGTCAGCAAGTGAAGGGAAAGAACCAGGTACCAGCAAGCATGGTTCAGCCTTTAGAGGTCCCAGAGTGTAAATGGGATGGGATATCCTTGGACTTTGTGATGGGACTTCCATGAACATCCAGAGGTCATGAATCGATATGGGTGATCATCGAATGACTCACTATGTCGGCCAAATTCCTACCGATCAGAGAGCAGGGTTCAGTAGAGAGCATGGGATTCCTCTACGGGTAGTAGATTGTGCAGCGATATGGAGTACCTTGGATGATTTTCTCTGATTGTGATGTACATTTTACTTCCCGTCTATGGAAGGGGTAGTAGGAGGATTTTGGGATGCATCTTCATTTGAGCATTGTATTCCATCCTCAGACGGATGGTCAGAATGAGAGGACTATTCAAATCCCTGAGGACATTGTGTGTTCTTATTTACTCGACTTCAGTTGTATCTGGGTGGATCACTTATATTTGGGGGAGTTTTCCTACAACAACAGCTATCACTCCACCATTGGGATGACACCTTTTGAGGCATTATATGGGCGACCATGCAGATCATCCTTGTGTTGGACTGACCCTGAGGAGTCAGCACTGGTGGGACTAGAGATGGTATGAGATACCACAGAGAAGGTGCAGATCATACAGGAGTGGATGAGGACTACACAGAGCAAGCCGAAGTCGTATGTTGATAGGAGACGGAGGCCTCTGGAGTTTGAGGATGGTGACCATGTCTTTCTATGGGTCTCACCTCGACGAGGTCTACGTAGAATTGGTCTAGGTGGGAAGTTTTCTTTGAGATTCATCAAACCTTTCCAGATCCTCATCCGAGTTGGCGAGGTGGCTTACCGCTTAGCTCTTCCACCTCAGTTGCACTGGGTGCACGATGTCTTCCATGTATCCCAGCTGAGGAGATACGTAGATGACCCTTCTCACATCATCGACTATGGATATTTGGACATTGACATTCAGGAAAAATTCATGGAGGTTCCAACAGAGATTGAGGATCAACAGGAGAGAGTACTTGGTTGGATGGTCGATACCTCTAGTGCGTTTTTGTTGGAAGCACGGGAACCTCCTGGAGAGCACATGGGTGCGAGAGGCTCAGATGTGTGCTCAGTACCCCCACTTGTTCCATTAGATAGAATTATATTTTACGGGGATAAAAATACCTGAGGTGGGAGAATGTAAAGACCCTGAATTTTTGTGGAATTTATATTTCATAAATGCATGGGAATTTTTCAAATCCATAGAATTTTATGGTGCATGATTCCTATTCTTGGTGTTCCCAGAATCAATTTCTGAAGTTTTGTTCGAGTACGTTCAGTAAATGTATAACTTTTTAACCGGTGCTCATAATTGAAATCTAAGGGCACCGTTGAACTCGCAGTGCTGATATTCGCTTAAGAAGACTTTCACCTCGATGGAAAATGGTCGAGAATAAAAGTTAGTTTTGGGTTTTTTTAATAAATTAAATAAAAATAAAGTTCTGTACCTTTATTTTTATTTTTTGGTTAAAACCTGCAATTGGAAGTTGGAAGTGTGGGGACCACCTGACCATAACCTCCCATGTGAGGTTATGGTGGTGGGACCCACCTGAACTTAACTTCCAGTGAGAGGTTAGGATGTGGGGACCACATGGGATTAACCCCCTTAATAATGGTGGGAGTGGAAAACCTATCAAATCCCCTCATTAATGAGGGAGAGTCTCTCTACCCCCTCCTTTAATGTGCCAAATCCTCCTCTTTAACATATTATGCCTACCTCGTGAATTAATTTTGTGGAACCAACATAATTAATTCACCATTTTTCAATTCTTATTCTAATGAAAGATTTTATAATCTATTAACTTTCCTTCTTATTATTTTGGTTTGAAAAAGGTTGGAAAAGGATGATTAGAGCATTTGAGAGAAAATCTCTTGCCAACGAAGAACGATGAATGCTCCCAACGAAGAACACCATCGACTACAATAACGATATCCTTTGACCTTAATCCATGGACTCCTACAGATGAGGGGAATATTTGGCCAACCTTCCCTCCTCATCATCGTCAATGAACCAATTAATGATCTTAGGATTGGAAGTGAGCGGTGGACGTGATGAACTACGACAACTCTGTCTTCTTCCCCGTGACTCCGTCTATGAACAACGATCAAGGTAGGGTGTTTATTTTCATGTTAATGCTATCCTTGATTTTTGTTATGCTGATTGGGAAAGAATAATTGCAGAGGCTATAGAATTTTAAGTTCATCTTTCTCATTTCTTGATAGACCGATGGCTATCACCCAAAACGCGAAGGGTGAGGGCCAAACTAATATTGGCCTGAATCCCTCCGTTGATCTCTTTTGTTATGTTCTTCGGCATGGAGATGAAATGACGAGGTGACGAAGGCAACATGCAATAACCCCACTATCGCGGTCTTCGTGACTTGTGTCGCCTGCTGGCTGCGCCATCCACTGGCCGAACCGGTCCGGGCCGCACCGCGCCCTGGCCGAACCAGCCTTAGCCGTGCTATGCCCCGACCACCCTGTCAGCCAGCAGAATTGGCTCCACCACCCCTGGCCGAACCGCACCGCCCTCCCTGCCGCCCGCGCCTCTCGGCCTCCTGCGTTTACTATCCGCTCGCGGATCTTGACCGCCTACGGCCTCTCGTGTGCCTTGGATGAACTATGCCAGCCCCTACGCCCCATGCTCCCCATGCCACTGCTGGCTGAATTGGCCTATTCCTTCGAGGCTAAGCCGCCCGAGCTGCACCCCTCGCAGCACTGGCCAAACCGACCTTAGTCGTCTGGGTCGAGCTACTAAAGATGCACCCCTTGCGGAACTAGCTGAACTATCCTTGGTCATCCGGGGCGATCCGCCGAGCCAGGCCCTATGCGCGCCTTGCAGAGCCGGCCTTCGGCGCCCCTCACGACACCTCCATGCCAAATCGCCCTTACACTGACCCACGGTCGGTCCACGCCCTCATAACCGGTCTGCGCCCTTGCACTACTTGTGGCCTTCACAGCCAGGTGGGTAGGGCTAAGTGGGCCGGGCCGAACCCAATGGTTCAGGCCAGGCCGAACCCGAGCTGGTTTTGCCTAGACTAAGTCGGGCCAGGTCGGTTCGACAAGGTCGGACCGGACTCATGCCCACTATGACCCTTTAATTTCTTTTGGCTATATCTTTGGCACAAGACATTCGTTTGATGACTAGTCAGCGTTGTTGGTATTCTTGGAGCACGAAGGACCCTTTGTGTATACCCCGTAGGAGTTTTCGGTATAGTTGAGATACATTCAGGTTGGATCGAGCATGAATCCTACCAAGACCCCGTGACTAAAAGTCTAATAACTCACAAACCGAGCGTCTGATTGACGCGTCGTCTATTGAGTTGAGACCCCTATGATGTGGCAGTACATTGTGATACTTATTCGTGGGTTTTATAGCTCTGACTACTATTCCAAGATCCTATGTGGGTTTGATAGCTCCGATTACTTCTCCAGGATCCTACGTGGGTTCGATAACTCTAATTACTGTACTAGGATCCTACTTGGATTCGACAGAATATATGATTCAGTGGATACATCTAATCATATCTATCTCACAACATAAGATGTATGCCTGTGTGAGCTGAGTCAGTAAATTTTATGTTTACCTCCTGATTGAGATGGATTACTTGATAACATAGGTATATGTATGGGCATATACCTAAGTGGGGTTATCTGTTGATTTCAAAATTTGTGGTTTATCCTTGTTGGATTTTGTGAGACCTTGAGGGTCTCGGGGTCCCTACTGTGTATCATTATACTCAAATTGCAAAGGATATGCCCACAACTCATTGGGTTGGTTGTAGACAACAGACAACGCTGATTGAGGAAAAGAGTTTTAAGATTAGACGGTACCCGGAGGTGGACCATATGGCGTGACAATACACAGAGGAGACGGACGGACGTGGAGTGCTGAAGAGGCTATATGTACCTACCCTTCAGGTAGGAATCCAGAAGGATGATCCAACATCTATTTTTCCTTTCTTCAGTTGTACTTGTTTTTCTAGTTCCTTGTACTTTATAGTTGGGCTTCGATTTCCGGCCCCTTTATTTTTCAGCACTCTTTTGTTATATAGTTTACTTAGTGTTTTTTATCTAGATGTGTGCTCTTTAGTGTGCATTTACAAGTTTTTAAGGTAATTCTTTCCCATATTTAGGTAATTATTCCTTTGGTGCTAGTCGCCAGCCCCTGGCCTATGGAAGGCGGTCTTGGAGTAGTTGCGACATGGGCCCTAGGGGACGGGTCGTGACAGAGTCTCTAAGGTTTAATTCTATCATCTCTAACATGCAAAAATAATTAAAGTAAATAAAAGTGCGGCGTCATTGCATCAATTAATGATTCTCATTTAATGGGGCATATTTAATGATCCACATTTAAGGAGTCATTATAAAAATAGCATCATGGTTTCAAATGATCCATTATTGGTTCCCCATTAATGTGCCTCATCGCCGCCTGGTCATTTCACCATAGCGTCGCCATCAGCCTACCAATGGTGAGAAAGAAATAAAATAATTCCTTTAAATTAATTTATTATTTTTCTCCAAATGAATGAAAATTAATTTTTTCACTCAACACTTGATAGCCTAAGATAATTCATTTCTAGGAGAATCCCAGCTTTCTGAATTCAATGGTGTCCTCAAATTATTGATCCATGCATCAGTTTAAAAGATAAAAAATCCCACATGCACGTTTACGGAACGTAGCTTAAAAAAAGATCAAAATTAAATTCCAGGCTCTCTGGACCTCAGAATCATGTGCCGTCGAATTTTCATTTTCGAAATAATTCCATTCAATTAAAAAAATTCAAGAAATTTCCAAGACATTATATATTAGGTTTACATTATAAATTATAATTTTTTAATGTCAAACCCAAAAATACACCTCCACTTAGAGAAACATATGCCCTCCATTCACTTAGAAAATCACTTACTAACCCATTATCAAGGTCCATGATCTTTTAAATGAATATCTATTAATCTCCCTAGTACCCTTTAGGATTTTTTTGGAATAATAAAATTACAATACTTCAAGGTTTTAAGGTCATCTCAAAGGAAGAACCATTATAAACAAGTAAAGCTCGTCCATTTCTTCAGAAAAACGTTTCTCCTTTAATTATCCCACTCAACTATATACCTAGTTGTAAAGACCCGTAAAATTCAAGGGAAATTTTTTCTTAATTTTCTTAAGAATTTTACAAGAGCGCGGTTTCATACGGCACCTGATTCCGAGGCTCAGAGTGCCCGGAATTAATTTCTGAAGTTGGCTCGGGTACGTTCAGTGAACGAACGAGCGGGAATTCCTAACTTTTGATCCGGTGCTCGGAATTGAAATCCGAGGGCACCGATGAACTCGCAGCGCCGATATTCGCTTAAAGAGACATTTTCGGGAGTTGCGTTTGTTGCGGGTTGAAAGTTAGTTTTGGGGATTAAAAGATAAGTAAAATAAAATTGTGTGTGATTTTTATTTTATTCGTGGTGGTTAGACTCTCTCATGGGAAGTTGTTGGTGGGGCCCACAACCACCCAACTTCCCATGTGTGGTTATGAGGGAGGTGGGGCCCACACGAGCCCCCACCTTTTCAAATTCCCTAACCCCTCTAAACCCCCTCTTAAATTATGTGACACTCCCCTACATTAATTCTTGCCAACTTAACTCTTCATTTAATTTTTGACAACTCTAGTTTTTAATTAATGTGTTGAATTCAACTTTTGAATTTTGAAAAGTTGGCAAAGTGAAAATAAAATAAGGTGTAGCTTATTTTATTTTGGAGAGTTGCTGTGTTGTGTGGAGATTTGAGAGAAGAAGAGTTCTACACTTGAAGAACTTCATCTTCCTCCTTGAAGAACGCGAAGAACACCGACACGCCGTTCTATCTTCTCTCCATGTCAAAGAAAGGGAGACACCGCTTCCTCCTCGGTTTACCTTCGTCGACTTGAGAAGTTTCGCCAACGACGTATCGCATCGGACGCATCCATTCGTCAACGGATTTGACGAACGACGATCGCGACGCCCGACCTCCGCGACGTCGTCTTCCGCGGAACGTAGTCAATCTTCGAACCTTATACCAAGGTAGGGGTTGTTGATTTCTTTTGGGTTTAATTATTTTATTCTTGATCGTGAATTTTAGCAAGTCTAACGTGTGGCTTTGAATTATTTAAAGTTGCGTTATTATTTTAACGTGAGGGGGTCGGACCGCACGAACACGGCCGAACCCCCTCCATCGTTCTTGTTTATTCATGAGGGTGGAAGCAAGTGGCGTGGTGCCGTCGCACCACGCGGATAATCGTGCAAATATTTTACGCGGCGCCGTCGCGCCACGCCGAGGAAGAATCTTCAAGAACGCGACGCCGTCGCGCCGCGTTGAAAGGAATCAAGGCACGGGAAGGGGCGCGGTGCCGTCGCACCGCGCCGGATGACGAACACCGCGGCCGGTTCCGGGCCGCGGCGGGACGAGGAGACCGCGGCCGGTTCCGGGCTGCGGCGGGATGAGAAGACCGGTGGCCGGGCCGCCGACGTCGGAAGCCGAAGAGGGGACCGGAATTTCCGGTCCCGTTGGAGAAAACCGGCCGGCCAGCTGGCCGGCCGGATGTCGTTAAACCGGGGGAAATAATTCCCCCGGCCAGCACATAAAACCCCCCTCTTTAAGAGGGGGGGGGGGGGGGGCGGTTCCATGAAGGGGGGGGGGGAAGCAGCCCCCCGGTTTGATTCTCCAAAACCGGCCCCCACGTGGGGGCCGTTTTGTTGCAAAGGCGCGGCACAAAGGCCGCGCCGCCTCCAATTAGCGGGGGAAATAAATTCCCCCCGCGCAGCCTCCTCGCGGCGACAAGCCGCCGCGGCTCCCCGCGCCGCCCCAGGGTGGGGGTCGGGCCGGGTCGGCCCGGACCCGGACCCCCCCGTTTCGAACCAGTTCCGGTCTTTTGGCCATATCTTGGGCCTCGGACCTCCGAATGACGAACCGTCTGCGGCAACACGATCCTTGGATCGAGACGGTCGTTTCGGTATATTGCACTCAAGGTTTGGGTTTACTTTGAGTTTGGCCGGGTTGGTTCGTTCACGAAACCAACCGGGCCTTCGGAGCGGAAGCGCTCATATCTTGAGCTACGGACGTCCGATTGACGTGCCGTCAGCTGTGTTGTGTCCCTCTTAGTGAGACGAATCTTTTGGCATACTCCGCCCGAGGTTTGGACGCAGGTGGAGTACGGTCGGGTTGGTTTTGCCTTAAAAACCAACCGGGCCCCGGAGACGAAAATGCCAATAACTCTCAGACCGGGCGTCCGATCGACGTGCCGTCTGTTGCGTTGAGTTCCTGTTGACGATACGGAACTTTTGGATACATCAACTCTGGTCTTAGTGACAGTTGATGTATCAGCCTCTCGGCTCGTGGAGCGGACCCTCCGAACGAGCTTGCTGTGTGCGGGAACCCTAGTGCTGGCTGCGACTGCTACGACTACTACTGCTACTGTGACTGCGACGACGACAGTACAGAGATCCTGTGTGGATTCGACGACGACGACTTCAGCACTCAGCGATCCTACGTGGATCAGTGCTACAGGTCCTGTGTGGGCCCGATCCTGTGTGGGTCCTTGCGCTCAGCGGTTCTGTGTGAGCCAGCGCCTACAGGTCCTGTGTGGGCCCGATCCTGTGTGGGTCTTTGTGGGGGTTAGTTACCTATCGATCCTTCGTGGGTCCGACGACTTAGATGGATCAGTGATCATCTTTATCGTCCTTGAAGAAGTATACCTGTGTGAGCTGAATCCTGTTGCTTTCCTGTGTGGATTGTGTTGTGCAATCCTGTGTGGATTATGTCTTGCTTTTCCTAAGTGGAATACGTATACTTTCCTGTGTGGACTGAGTTGTACTTGGGCTCGGAGGTTGGAGCGTATTTGAATTGATGACTTAGGTATATGTATGGGCATATACCTAAGCAGTGTTTGTTGTTACTTCGTGATTGTACTTTTCTTCATGGTTTATCCTTTGTGGATTTGAGAGACCTTCAGGGGTCTCGGGGTCCCTACTGAGTAGCTTATACTCACCCCTGCACGGGCTTTGCCCGCACTACGTTGTGTTGGTTGCAGACGACGGACAGCGTTGACCTTAGCTGAGGCTTGCAGAGCGGGACGGTACCCGGAGGTGGACCACTGGGCGGGACGTGCTCGGAGCGGACGGCGGGACCCGTGGAGCAGAGGAGCTATCTGTACCCACCCTTCAGGTGGGATTTCCAGTGGACAGCTCGGAGTAGTGGCTTTTACTTTTCAGTTGCTGTTTTCCCTTTCGAGTTGTACTTTACTTTCAGTTTGGGTTTGTATTCTGGCCCATTTACTTTTCCGCACTTTCAGTTGTACTCTGCTTTTGTTTAGTGTTTACTTTCTGCTTGCTGACTCTGTGGTGTTTGTTTACTTTACAAAGGCAATGCCTTCCCTTTTTACCGGGATTTACGCCTTGGTGCTAGTCGCCAGCCCCTGGCCTATGGAAGGCGAGCTTGGGGTAGTCACGGCACGGACCCCGAGGGCGGGTCGTGACAAATTGGTATCAAAAGAGTTCGGTTCTACCGCGAACTCTGATCTTTTCTATGTGAAGCAATAATGTTTAGCATATTGAGTGTGGTTATCAGTCCAGGGAGTCCAGTGTTGGTGCGACGGCCGACGTATCCGTACACCAGGACCCTGACTTCTGATTTCCGACTTAATGCACGAAAACATTGATTGCGTGTGTGTTTCAAAGTTTTCTTTGTGATTACTTATATCAGCTCACTAGGTATACTGTTCTGACCGTGACGCACCTGTTTCCTTTTCAGGATGGCCCCACGACGACAGCCAGCTAGGGTTCCGAGAGTCGAGCGAGACGACAACCCATCGAGCGACGAGGCCTCGGTGCAGGGCCCTTTTCCAGTAGTGGCACCGGCGGTAGCTTTACCCACCGAGCCCCCGATGCTTCCAGCAGCAGCCGCTGACGATGCACGTCGCCTCAGCGCACTGCATGAGTTTCAGCGCCAGCGACCGCCCAGGTTTCGCGGGGAGTCGGATCCCCAGGCAGCAGAGGACTGGATGGAGGCAGTAGTATGAGTGTTTAGGCTAGTGAGGACACCAGCAGACCTCATGGTGATCCTCGCTGCGAGCCTACTACACGCAGCAGCAGGACGATGGTGGAGCTTGATGCTCCAGGTGCACGATGAGGCATCTCTTCTTTGGACGGACTTTGAGAGCCTTTTCCGCTCGGAGTTCGTCCCAGCCACCCTTCGTGCGGTGCGTATCCAGGAGCTTCTACAGCTGCGGCAGGGCAGCATGACGGTCGCTCAGTACTCGGCGAGATTTACCGATCTCTCGCGCTACTCGACCGACATGGTACGGGACCCATTCTTCTGGGCCCGGACCTTCGAGCAGGGTTTGAGACACGAGATCAGGGCATCGCTGATCTCCCTCAGCATACCGACTCAGACAGGAGTACTGGAGCGGGCTCTTCTGATCGAGAGCTTCCTTGCTGAGTCTACACCAGCACAGAGACCCACCGCAGGGCGGCACATGGCAGAGTCATCTGCAGCAGGCAGTCGACGGATGACTCAGGGGTCCAGACAGACCAGACCTTCGGGCAGACGACCTCAGGACACTGGCTCAGCAGTGCGGGGCACACAGCGCGGAGCCAGTCTTACGAGAGGCAGACAGTGCTACTCGTGCGGCGGGCAGGTCCACATGGCTCGTGACTGCCCGACCCACCGTGCCGAGGAGCAGCAGACGGTTGAGGGACCACCGAGGCAGAGGCAGAGGGTCGACCATGGCGGTCCGCAGGGAGGAGGCGGACGAGGCAGAGGAGCTGGACGAGCAGCCCGTGGTGGCCGACGCTATGAGGCTCTACCACCACCACCACCAGGAGGTCCACCCCGACCACAGGGAGCTGGTGGGCAGCGACAGGCACAGCTCCAGGCAGCAGAGGCCTACGACCACGACGCACCCGAGATGATTCGATGTACTATCTGTGTCTATTCCACCCTTTCTGCAGTTCTTATAGACACAGGAGCGAGTCACTCTTTCATAGCCGCTACCCTTGTTCGGAGCTCGGAGATTCCGACAGAGCCGTTGGCTCGATCCTTACGGCTAGAGACTCCTACGGGAGCAAACTCGACGATTACGCACTGGTGCCGGCAGTGTGAGCTTACTCTAGGAGGCGAGAGCTTCGGCTGGGATCTTCTTGTAGCAGCGTCGAGGCCTTACGACGTCATCTTGGGCATGCATTGACTATCTACGGTTCATGCACAGATTGACTGTTTTAGGCGCAAGGTGCGATGTGTACGCACCGACGGGAGCAGGTTCACCTTCACCGGCAAGAAGGGAGCCTTAGCAGCACAGGATGGACTTCCGCGGAGGAGAGGACAGCCCATCACTCATCAGTTGGCTAGCCTTATCCTTGGAGCAGTTGACGTGCGGAGTCCTGGTTTTCCTGCAGTGGTGGATCAGTTTGCGGACGTTTTTCCCGACGACGTCCCAGGGCTACCTCCTCGCAGAGAGGTAGACTTTTATATTGACTTGTACCCCGGGACAGCCCCGATATCCACTCCAGTATATCGGATGGCCCCCGCCGAGCTTCGAGAGCTACGGGTACAGTTGGAGGACTTGCAGGGCAAGGGGTTCATCCGACCCAGTGTTTCACCCTGGGCTTCCCCGATATTGTTCGCCAAGAAGGCGGACGGGAGCTTGCGACTTTGTGTTGACTATCGTCGCCTGAACCAGGTGACAGTGAGGAACAAGTATCCGCTACCAAGGATTGATGACCTCTTTGATCAGCTCAAGGGAGCACGGTGGTTCTCGAAGATAGACCTCAGGTCAGGCTATCATCAGCTCAGAGTCAGAGATGAGGATGTGCAGAAGACGGCCTTCAGATGTCGGTATGGCCACTATGAGTTCTTGGTTATGCCTTTCGGTGTAACCAATGCTCCAGCAGTGTTCATGGCTCTCATGAATAGGATCTTTCAGCCATACCTCGATCGGTTTGTCGTGGTCTTCATCGACGACATTCTGATTTACTCTACGACAGAGGAGGAGCACGCCTATCACTTGCGAGTTGTTCTTGACACACTCCGAGAGCACCAGCTTTATGGTAAGATCTCGAAGTGCCAGTTCTGGATACGTGAGGTCCACTTTTTGGGACATGTTATCTCTGAGGCGGGAGTTGTAGTGGATCCCGCGAAGATTGAGGTTGTGTTAGCATGGGAGCCACCCAGGAGCGTGACTGAGATTCGGAGTTTCTTGGGACTAGCTGGATACTATCGGAGATTCGTGCCAGACTTCTCTAGAGTTGCGGCATCACTCACAGCTTTGACGAAGAAGGGGAAACCCTTCGTGTGGACAGACAGATGTCAGCAGAGCTTCCAGGAGCTGAGACAGAGATTGACCTGCGCACCTATCTTGAGGTTGCCTGAGGAGGGAGTAGGGTACGTAGTCTACTTCGATGCATCAGGGACCGGACTCGGATGTGTTCTGATGCAGGAGCGGGCCGTGATCGCCTATGGATCACGTCAGTTGAGGCCGCATGAGAAGAACTACGCTACCCATGACCTGGAGTTAGCAGCAGTGGTCTTCGCTCTGAAGACATGGCGACACTATCTGATGGGCGAGCGCTTTACAGTCTTTTCCGATCATCAGAGTCTCAGGTATATCTTCTCGCAGAAGGACCTGAACCTGAGACAGCGGCGATGACTCGAGTTCCTCCAGGACTATGACTTTGAGATAGTCTATACTCCTGGTAAGGGGAACGTAGTAGCCGATGCCCTCAGCAGGAGGACGGGCATTCAGCTACTTGAGGAGGCGACGGAGCAGCTAGCCTCTTTGCAGATATCCTTCGTGGATAGAGATGGAGCAGCCTTTCTTCAGTCTCTCACAGTCACTCCTCCACTACTGCAGCGGGTCAGAGAGGCACAGCGTGAGGACGCTGACTGTGAGACATGGCGTGCACAGATATCCTCGGGACAGGCACCTGATGGTTTCTCCCTTGGAGCAGGGCACGACATCCTTTTCAGAGGACGTACCATGGTACCAGTTGCTTTGCGAGAGGAAGTGCTGAGAGAGTTTCACATTTCTCCTTTGGTGGTACATCCTCGAGTGGCGAAGATGTACCAGGACCTCAGACGACAGCACTGGTGGCCGGGCATGAAGAAGGCTGTAGCAGAGTTCGTTTCTCGATGCCTCACCTGTCAGCAGGTAAAGGCAGAGCATCAGGTACCAGCAGGCTTGGTACAGCCCTTGGAGGTTCTGGAGTGGAAGTGGGACGGCATATCTATGGACTTCGTGACTGGACTTCCACGCACTTCCAGAGGTCACGACTCCATCTGGGTGATTGTTGACCGACTCACCAAGTCGGCACACTTCTTACCCATCAGGGAGCAGGGCTCAGTAGAGAGCTTGGGACGTCTCTACGTTCAGGAGATTGTGCGACTCCACGGAGTGCCATCATCTATCGTCTCCGATCGGGATGCCCGCTTTACTTCCCGGCTCTGGAAGGGGTTACAGGAGGCGTTCGGGACGCAGCTACGTCTTAGCACCGCTTTTCACCCTCAGACGGATGGTCAGACGGAGAGGACCATTCAGACTCTCGAGGACATGCTCCGTGCTTGTGTCCTCGACTTTGGTCGTAGCTGGGAGGACCACCTACCCTTGGTGGAGTTTGCGTACAACAACAGCTACCACTCCACCATCGGGATGGCACCGTACGAGGCATTGTATGGCCGACCTTGTAGATCTCCTTTGTGCTGGACAGACCCTAGGGAGTCAGCACTGGTGGGACCGGAGATGGTCCAGGCCACGACAGAGAAGGTCCAGGTCATCCAGGAGCAGATGAGGACAGCTCAGAGCCAGCAGAAGTCATATGCTGACAGGAGACGGAGGCCACTAGAGTTCGAGGATGGCGTCCACGTCTTCTTGCGAGTCTCACCTCGACGTGGTATTCAGAGATTTGGCCGAGGCGGCAAGTTATCTCCGCGCTTCATCGGACCCTTCCAGATTCTCAGCAGGATTGGTGAGGTGGCTTATCGCCTGGCTCTACCACCTCAGTTGCACCGGGTGCACGACGTCTTCCACGTATCTCAGCTGAGGAGATACGTGCACGACCCGACACACATCATTGACCATGGAGAGCTTGACGTTGACGATGGGGAGACTTTTACGGAGGTCCCGGTGGAGATAGAGGATCGACAGGAGCGGGTCCTGCGTGGGCGATCGATTCCTCTTGTGCGCATCAGATGGCAGCACGGGAATCTCCAGGAGAGCACATGGGAGCGGGAGGCTCAGATGCGTGCTCAGTACCCTCATTTGTTTCCCTAGTTTTTGATGTATCTTTACGGGGACGTAAAGCCCTGAGGTGGGAGTAATGTAAAGACCCGTAAAATTCAAGGGAAATTTTTTCTTAATTTTCTTAAGAATTTTACAAGAGCGCGGTTTCAGACGGCACCTGATTCCGAGGCCCAGAGTGCCCGGAATTAATTTCTGAAGTTGGCTCGGGTACGTTCAGTGAACGAACGAGCGGGAATTCCTAACTTTTGATCCGGTGCTCGGAATTGAAATCCGAGGGCACCGATGAACTCGCAGCGCCGATATTCGCTTAAAGAGACCTTTTCGGGAGTTGCGTTTGTTGCGGGTTGAAAGTTAGTTTTGGGGATTAAAAGATAAGTAAAATAAAATTGTGTGTGATTTTTATTTTATTCGTGGTGGTTAGACTCTCTCATGGGAAGTTTTTGGTGGGGCCCACAACCACCCAACTTCCCATGTGTGGTTATGAGGGAGGTGGGGCCCACACGAGCCCCCACCTTTTCAAATTCCCTAACCCCTCTAAACCCCCTCTTAAATTATGTGACACTCCCCTACATTAATTCTTGCCAACTTAACTCTTCATTTAATTTTTGACAACTCTAGTTTTTAATTAATGTGTTGAATTCAACTTTTGAATTTTGAAAAGTTGGCAAAGTGAAAATAAAATAAGGTGTAGCTTATTTTATTTTGGAGAGTTGCTGTGTTGTGTGGAGATTTGAGAGAAGAAGAGTTCTACACTTGAAGAACTTCATCTTCCTCCTTGAAGAACGCGAAGAACACCGACACGCCGTTCTATCTTCTCTCCACGTCAAAGAAAGGGAGACACCGCTTCCTCCTCGGTTTACCTTCGTCGACTTGAGAAGTTTCTCCAACGACGTATCGCATCGGACGCATCCCTTCGTCAACGGATTTGACGAACGACGATCGCGACGCCCGACCTCCGCGACGTCGTCTTCCGCGGAACGTAGTCAATCTTCGAACCTTATACCAAGGTAGGGGTTGTTGATTTCTTTTGGGTTTAATTATTTTATTCTTGATCGTGAATTTTAGCAAGTCTAACGTGTGGCTTTGAATTATTTAAAGTTGCATTATTATTTTAACGTGAGGGGGCCGGACCGCACGAACACGGCCGAACCCCCTCCATCGTTCTTGTTTATTCATGAGGGTGGAAGCAAGTGGCGTGGTGCCGTCGCACCACGCGGATAATCGTGCAAATATTTTACGCGGCGCCGTCGCGCCACGCCGATGAAGAATCTTCAAGAACGCGACGCCGTCGCGCCGCGTTGAAAGGAATCAAGGCACGGGAAGGGGCGCGGTGCCGTCGCACAGCGCCGGATGACGAACACCGCGGCCGGTTCCGGGCCGCGGCGGGACGAGGAGACCGCGGCCGGTTCCGGGCCACGGTGGGATGAGAAGACCGGCGGCCGGGCCGCCGGTGTCGGAAGCCGAAGAGGGGACCGGAATTTCCGGTCCCATTGGAGAAAACCGGCCGGCCAGCTGGCCGGCCGGATGTCGTTAAACCGGGGGAAATAATTCCCCCGGCCAGCACATAAAACCCCCCTCTTTAAGAGGGGGGGCGGTTCCATGAAGGGGGGGGGGGGAAGCAGCCCCCCGGTTTGATTCTCCAAAACCGGCCCCCACGTGGGGGCCGTTTTGTTGCAAAGGCGCGGCACAAAGGCCGCGCCGCCTCCAATTAGCGGGGGAAATAAATTCCCCCCGCGCAGCCTCCTCGCGGCGCCAAGCCGCCGCGGCTCCCCGCGCCGCCGCGGCTCCCCGCGCCGCCGCGCCGCCCCAGGGGGGGGGGGGGTCGGGCCGGGTCGGCCCGGACCCGGACCCCCCCGTTTCGAACCAGTTCCGGTCTTTTGGCCATATCTTGGGCCTCGGACCTCCGAATGACGAACCGTCTGCGGAAACGCGATCCTTCGATCGAGACGGTCGTTTCGGTATATCGCACTCAAGGTTTGGGTTTACTTTGAGTTCGGCCGGGTTGGTTCGTTCACGAAACCAACCGGGCCTTCGGAGCGGAAACGCTCATATCTTGAGCTACGGACGTCCGATTGACGTGCCGTCAGCTGTGTTGTGTCCCTCTTAGTGAGACGAATCTTTTGGCATACTCTGCCCGAGGTTTGGACGCAGGTGGAGTACGGTCGGGTTGGTTTTGCCTTAAAAACCAACCGGGCCCCGGAGACGAAAATGCCAATAACTCTCAGACCGGGCGTCCGATCGACGCGCCGTCTGTTGCGTTGAGTTCCTGTTGACGATACGGAACTTTTGGATACATCAACTCTGGTCTTAGTGATAGTTGATGTATCAGCCTCTCAGCTCGTGGAGCGGACCCTCTGAACGAGCTTGCTGTGTGCGGGAACCCTAGTTCTGGCTGCGACTGCTACGACTACTACTGCTACTGTGACTGCGACGACGACAGTACAGAGATCCTGTGTGGATTCGACGACGACGACTTCAGCACTCAGCGATCCTACGTGGATCAGTGCTACAGGTCCTGTGTGGGCCCGATCCTGTGTGGGTCCTTGCGCTCAGCGGTTCTGTGTGAGCCAGCGCCTACAGGTCCTGTGTGGGCCCGATCCTGTGTGGGTCTTTGCGGGGGTTAGTTACCTATCGATCCTTCGTGGGTCCGACGACTTAGATGGATCAGTGATCATCTTTATCGTCCTTGAAGAAGTATACCTGTGTGAGCTGAATCCTGTTGCTTTCCTGTGTGGATTGTGTTGTGCAATCCTGTGTGGATTATGTCTTGCTTTTCCTAAGTGGAATACGTATACTTTCCTGTGTGGACTGAGTTGTACTTGGGCTCGGAGGTTGGAGCGTATTTGAATTGATGACTTAGGTATATGTATGGGAATATACCTAAGCAGTGTTTGTTGTTACTTCGTGATTGTACTTTTCTTCATGGTTTATCCTTTGTGGATTTGAGAGACCTTCAGGGGTCTCGGGGTCCCTACTGAGTAGCTTATACTCACCCCTGCACGGGCTTTGCCCGCACTACGTTGTGTTGGTTGCAGACGACAGACAGCGTTGACCTTAGCTGAGGCTTGCAGAGCGGGACGGTACCCGGAGGTGGACCACTGGGCGGGACGTGCTCGGAGCGGACGGCGGGACCCGTGGAGCAGAGGAGCTATCTGTACCCACCCTTCAGGTGGGATTTCCAGTGGACAGCTCGGAGTAGTGGCTTTTACTTTTCAGTTGCTGTTTTCCCTTTCGAGTTGTACTTTACTTTCAGTTTGGGTTTGTATTCTGGCCCATTTACTTTTCCGCACTTTCAGTTGTACTCTGATTTTGTTTAGTGTTTACTTTCCGCTTGCTGACTCTGTGGTGTTTGTTTACTTTACAAAGGCAATGCCTTCCCTTTTTACCGGGATTTACGCCTTGGTGCTAGTCGCCAGCCCCTGGCCTATGGAAGGCGGGCTTGGGGTAGTCACGGCACGGACCCCGAGGGCGGGTCGTGACACTAGTATTCCAAAATAATTTAATTTATATATTAAATTTTTATTAATGGTATTAATTTGATATAAAAATTTGGTCTACTATATATCAATATATTTTACATATATCTACTCCTCTTTCAATAATGTCTTGTTAATGATTGTTTAACCACCCATGAGGATGTGTCAAACTCTTTACATATCACTGCATTCATAGGGGGCTACCAAGAATTATATATAATATATTAATAAATATTTCTATGTTTTTTTAGATTCTATAATTAATTTTTATTATGCTCAAATTTCTTTGAATCAAAGTTACAAAATTGAAACAAAATTGGATAATTTAGAAGAAAACATGTCTTCAAGCCATTCTCTCTTGAAACGAAATAGTAATAAATAAATTCCAATGATAATGATTGAATGAGATTTAAAATATATATATATATATATTTAATTTAATTATTTATTCACATTTTTAGTACCCATATGTTTATTATATAAGAGACATGAATATGAAAAATTAAATTTGGAACTAAGCTAACAAAAATATCAATTAGAACACTTTCTCTTTTGGGTTCATTACATTTTCTCTTTGTTTTCAAAATGATTCTTCTAAATCAATTCCAAATTCCGTTTTTATTTATTTAAATATTTTCTACTTTGGGTATAATATTTGTTACTATTTTTGAAATACTTATAACACCATATCATTGTATCAACCTAGTAAATGACAGAATAAATATTTTTCATATTTACTGGTATTCATGAATTATATTTATATATTTATTATATATTTATTATGTAATCATAAAAAAATAGTTTTACTAAAATCATTTCTTATAAAAATACATTTAAATTTTTAATTTTAGAATTATATAATTTTAATTTTATAAAATAATCTTATTATTTAATTAATCTTGTTAAAATAATCATATAATGGATATTTTATAATTTTTTGAAAATGTTGATTCTTTAATGAATAAGAGAAAAATACTTCTTTTTATTGAAAATTTATTTTATTTTATTAGATTAAAAATGTAAAATTAGGTTTTGGATTATTGTTAAAATTTAAATTATTTTATTTTCATTTTTAATAATCAATTTTTTTAAATGTATTTTCAAAAAATATATAGTAGAAGAACAATTTATATTTAAAAGGAAAATTTTCAGGAAAAAATTGTTATTCATTGCGTTATTCCAATTTAATTATATATTAAATTCTAGAAAATTTTGGTTTTAAATTTTGTCAAGATTGATTACATATTTGGAATCAGTGGTTATAAATTTATAAAAAATTTCCATTTTATGTTTCTTAAATATAAATATTAAACGTAGTAATTTTATTATAATAGGAAATCGTAAATTATATAATTTAGGTTAAAAATAAAATGATAAGAGCCACAAAATGAACTAAAAACATACCAAAATATTATGGTATTGTTTTATATCTACCAAAATCATCAAATTATATAATTTATAACCTTTTGGGATCACTTGGATTGTATTATGACCTTTATAGTATTTTATTTAAAGAAATGTCAAACTTACGAGAGTCTTGTGTTTAAATAAGTGCAATATTTTTAATATGGTGTTATCTAGATGGTATGTTCAACTGTAAATAAAAATATTGATGATATAAAATTTATCATAATCATGGTAGTTTATTATTAATTTTTAGTGAAGAAATAACTACTTTAAATAATTACATAATGTTGATGTATTAATTAACCGATAAATGAGAAAAATATAAAAAATGTCATAATAAATAAAATTTGAGATAAATAATGTGATGAAAATTTATATATTACCATGAAATAATATGGTAATATTAAAAAATTAGTTTTGAATTTTATATATTGTCTTGATATTATTATAATCAGTGTAATCAATTGTTTAAAAAAATGACATTATGAATATTTTATAGTAAATAATATTTTATTAAATGATATAAAATTTCTGAAACTAATAAATTAAGCCAAATTATTATTATAAGGTATAAAATAAAAACGATGGTCTATTTATTATTATTATTTTCATTTTATAGTAATTTTATTAATCCTGAAAGTGTACAAATCCATGAAATCGCAGTTAGAGTTAAATGGGATAAATAAGGGTTAAAACAAAAAGACAAAGGTATAAATATAGTGAAAATTTGTATATTTTTCATTTTATGAGGTTATTTCAACCCATAATCATATTATATTTTAAATAAATCACTTTTTATCAATTTTTCATTGAAAAATAATTTTTATTAAATTAATATTTTGAGAAGTTCCAAGAGTGCCCCTCCCCTCTATTATAAAATGGAACGTCTTCTTCTATTTTATTCACACTTAAATCCACATTTTGATTTTCAATAACTACAAAAATTACATAATGTAATATATCCCAGAATTATAGAGGTCATTTTTATGGAATAAAACCAATCTTAGTGGTCTTAAGGTGTTAAGAGAAAGAGATTATCCGATGAAGAGGTATATTTTTAATCGAGTGTTTCAATTGTATTTCCTATTCCATAAAACTCCAAATTTAACATAACAATTTATATATTAACAAAATTATATTATATAGACATATTTTTTTATATTATTTCACAACTAAAATCCATATCCTCATCCATTAAATGGGAAAAGAAATCATTATTCGTGTGTACGACAGACTACTACCTCATGAAATGATGTAATTTGATTTCCATTATCATCACTAAATATAGGTTATAACAATGGAATTATTATTTATATTACATATTAATGAAATATGAATAATTATTAAAGGATAACATATCTTATATGTTCTTAATTTTCCATGAACTGGAAAATGATAATGTTGTTGTTGTATATGTGTGGAATACCACCACCACCAAGTGATTTGATTCATTTTTTCATTATGAAATCATATTAATGATATTTATATGAATATTTTAAAAAATAATATGATATATATGATATTATTATAAATTGTAAATATAAAATAATATTTTCCTTCTTTCCATAAGGATCATTCACAAATGTAAATGTTACCAATAAATATGTAGAACCTACTATCTCTATGGTTATAACATAGTTCATTTTTCATAACCATATTTAATGAATGGATTTAAAAGTATAATTTATATATTAAAAATTATACTTAAGTCATGATTAATTTTTTTGGTATGGTGCAATAATTACAAATTTTATCATATTCCACATACCTACGTAATTTTGGACTTATGAACCGAAAATCATGATATTATCCAAAGAGAATTTAATTGATTGAGTAATTGTATATAACATAGTTTTAAATAAATTAAATAAATAATAAATATAAATAAGGATACTAAATAATTATAAATTAATTTATGATTATAATTAATGAATATATAAAACCAATGTGAAAATCAAGACTTATGGTTAGGGTCATTCTTAAAAAACATATCTTTTAAAGTTTGTATTTCCACACTTTTTTACAAAATTCTAAAGCAATGGATTTTTTAAATTATATAGAAATAATAGACTTTCCCACCATAATAATTTCCCAATGATTCTATGTTTTCATTATAAGTTTCAAAAATTATTTACAAAGATAATGGTTTCATTATTATGTTCAAAGTTTATGGATTTTAAAATTTATTTTTAAGAAAAAAGGTATTTTATTATCTCAAAGTGTTTTGTATATTGATTTAGAAGTATTTTTAAATGGTTTTATCCCTAATATGGTCCTGGGAACTTTATATAAAGGTTTTATGACCATTATATCTCATGGGTGATCTTGTTATATCATATATGATGGGTTCACATAGATTACCCTCTAATGCATTGGGTAATGATTTTTCTCTCTAATGAATTATATTAAATGTTGGCCATATGATTACAGAAATTTGTATGGGTTCTTGTAGAGGATATATAAGTGATCTATGATGATGATTCCACATAAAGACCTCATTATTTCCTTATTATTTCTAATGAAATTTTCATGTAAATTGTTTGATTTAAAAAAATGATAATGATTTTTAAGGAAAAATGATTCACTTTTAGGATGAAAAAGGTATACTTTTAAGAAAAGGTTGGTTAATGGGTTTTTTTTGATTCGATGAACAAATTTATTCTTTTATGTACCATAATAATCTTTTTGTGCTCATAAAAAATTTTTAAAAAGTTTTTTATAGGGTTTATGGTAGAGTAGGGACAATGATGAGGTCAAGATGACATTGTGATGAATTATCATGAAAATAAACCATGCTTTTTTAAAAAAAGTTTTGTTTCGTGGAAAAAATGGATACTGAGTATATATTTTCATTTTTATTATACGAGTTTACTATTTATGAGTTTTTTATAATATACTAAGAATATAAAATGAAAATAGCCACATAATTTTATGAAATATAATTCAAGATCAAAGACACTTGAATATGTAATGATTATGGTTGGGTCCATATAGTAGGTATTTATAGTGGGTTTAGACTACTTTGAGGAGTATGATTTTTTCATGAGAGGTTATATTAAGAGTGATATGTAAAATAATATGTTTATAATTATAATTTTATCAGATGTTAAATGTTTTAGAGACCCCTTTTGGGGATTTATGTTATGAACTTTTAAGTTGACTAGTGATATTTTTTGAGACAATTTTTTTTGAGGTAACAAATGGTTATTACAATTTTAGACAAATATTGATATATATGAGATAAATTTTGAGGATAAAACATTTCTTTAATGTTAAATATATTAATTTTATTTTAAGGATTTTATCACATTCCTATGAGTATTATAAGTATTGTATTAATATATTTTTATAATGGAAAACCTTATCATGAATGAAAACTCATCACATTTTGTAAGGTCAGGAGTTTTGAACCAAACACCATAAGAAGAAAAGGGTGCATTGCTTACCACTAGACAATATGATTTCCTGGATACTATGAAATTATTTTCATTTATTTGAATGATTTTACAGATAATGTTTGAGTTCATTTTGGGAATATATGATTTATGAGATAAATAATCATGGGATTGGAAATTGATTTGGGGATTAAGTGATTAATTCTATATCAAAACACATTCACTATTTAGGGAACCCAATATTATTAAGGAACTTGGGATACGATGGGATTTTATTTTAGAAAAAATGTATAAATTATATTTCGGTAGAATATATATTTTTATTATGGGTTTATTGGGATTCATGTTATTTTTGGTAGCATATCTTAGATATTTTTGGATTTAGGAAATAATATTATTTGTATGATACATTAAGATTGATCAATGTTATTTTGGGATAAATGACAAAATATATCATGGAATACTATGTGATCTAATCCATCTATTTTTTTGCTTTCAATCTTAGTATAAAAAATTTAGGGAGAATTTTATTAATATTTATTTTTTCAATGATATATGTTTAATTTTTCATTTTACTGATGAGTTAATGAAATTATGGTAGTTTTTCTTAATTTAAAATTTTATTCTTTTTTGGGAATAATATTTTCCAATACTATCCATTTTGGTTTTGATAAATTCCTAAAGCCCATAAAAATATATTATTATTATTTTTTGGATTTTATGATCTATTGAAGATGATTCTAGTGCTTCAATCATGAAAAAAGAACATAAAATACTGAGCTTTTGGATATGAAGATGAAATTGTGGTGAAAATATATTAAAGGATGAATCTTTACTTTTCATGTAATTATATTTTATTATGTTTATACTCAAGTCAGTAAAATAATTCCCCATATGTATGAAAATGATTTTGGAATAAAAACATTATACTTTTTTTTCTAACCCAGAAATCTGTAGCCTTTTAACACATAAAATATTTATGTATTGGTGATGGTTAACATTCTGATGACCTTGTTCTCTATAACTCTCCATCAGTACATGATATGTATTTTTCTCTTCAATATCTATGTTTTCACTTCCCACTTATTCACTATTACTGGGAAACAAACTATGTTTTATTCCATATTCCCTTTATACCTTCCTTTATCTCATTTCAAGAGAAATTTTTATTTTCCCTTTCTACGATGTGAGATTTAAAAAATGGTATTTTGAAAAGTCCACCCCTTGATTTTTTTATCCTAATATAACATTGTAAGTATTCCATTTCCCAATAGGGGAGAATTTTAAACCCATATAATTATATAATTTTTTTAATATTTTATTTTAATTGACGAATTAATTATTTACATTCTTTATAAATATATTATGTAATAAATAAGAAAATAGATCTATAAAACTCGTTTCTCATAAAATTATATTTAAAAGAATAATTTTAAAATTTTAAAATTTTATTTTAATAAAATCAATTTAATTTTTAAATTCATCGTGTAAAAACAATTTCATAATTAATTTTTGATAATATTCTGAAAATATTGACTTATCAATTAACAAGTTAAAATACTGATTTTTATTGAAAACAACATTTTCAATTTGCATATTAAGAAGGTAAAATTATATTTTGGTTTAGTTTTAGTATATTAATTAGTTCATTTTTTTATACAAATCCTATTTTATCATAATGGAGTTTAAAATTGAATTTAGAAAAAAATATTGTATTTTAAAAAAGGTATTTTTTTTTGAAAAAACTCATTTTTCACTGTGTTTTCCTATTTAATTTAAATTAATTTTGGTAAATTTTTTTTAAAAAAATTTAGAATCATTAGTCCCAATTTTAGTAATTTGTTACATTTTATATTTGGTCAATATGAATACTAAACTTAATAATTTTATTACCATTGTAAATTATAAATCAGGTAATTTTGATTAAAAATAAAAAATATAAGAACCATAAAATGTCCCAAAAACATACCTAAATATTATTCTATGAGTTTATATAAATTTAAATTATAAAATTGTATAATTTAATAATTTTTTGGTTCACTTATATGAGATTATGATCATTATGGTATTTTTAAAATAAATATCAAAATTGTGAGACTCTTATTTTTAAATAAGTGAAATATTTTTAATGTGGTCTTATCCATTAGATATTTTTTACTATAAATTTTATTTTTAAGAATAAAATATTTATCTTAACCAATTTAATTTATTTATATTTTTTTAGAATAAAAAAGTAATGTGGATGTTGACATAAACTGATGTAGTAATTATTAAATTAATTAAAAATAAAATAAAGGACACTAAATATATTATAATAGATAATAGTTGAGATAAATTATGATATAAAAAATTATAGAATAACAAGACATGTTTGTATTGTAATAAATTATATTTTACACTTTTATATGTTTTACTAATATTATTAAAGTTAATGTAATGAATAGTTTAAGAAATTAACATTATCAATATTTTAGAGTAAAAAATATTTTATTAAATGATATAAAAATCATGAGAAACTTAAATTCGTCCAAGTGATTAGGATAAGGACTTATATATCAACCATTATACATTAATGGGTTTTTTATAATAACAATATTGTCCCTCAATGTGTAAAAATACAACTTTGTCTCAATAAGAGTTAAGGGGGTCAAATGAGAGTTAAACTAAATGATAAGAGTATAAATAAAGTCAAAGATTAGATAATTTTTATTTGAATATGGAATCTATACCCATACTCATATTTTCTTATAAATAACTCACTTCGGATTCAATTAAAGTTTAAAATTTATTTAAAATAATTTTCTATTTTTTTAAATGCAAAGATTGCCCCTCCACTCTCTTATAAAAGGTAACCTATTAATCTATTTTATTTATACTTAAAAACCCCATTGGGTTCAGTCAAGACCTACCAAAATCCCATAATATAATACCATCCCTCATTATAGATGTTTTTTCAGAATCATACTAATCATATTAGTCTTAATGTGTTAAAAAATTGTATTATCTGAATAATATGTATCATTTTTAATCGAGTGTATCTATTTTATTTCAGCTTCCAAATCCTCAAAATCCATTATAATCAAGACAATATAATAATACCATTATATTACACATAATTATATATTTTATTGTTAATGTAACAACATATATCCATATCCTCTTTAATAAAATGTGATATGTAATTGTCATTCTCGTATACGACAGACTATAGCCTCACGAACTGACATAATGTTTTATCTATAACCGTCTCGCGTGATTGGTTATAATTATGTAATTAAAGATTATATATAATATACATGATATACTTTTATTTTTTTAATATAATATATCATTTATGTTCCTACTTTTCCATTCACTAGAAGTTGATAATAGCATTTGTGTGTATGTGTGGACTACCGCCTCTATAAAGTGATGGGATTATTTTTTCACCATGAAATCATACTAATGATATATATAAGAGTATTTAATGAAATAATATGATATTATTATAATTATGGAAATATAAAATAACATTTAACTTCTTTCTATAATTATCTATGAAAAATGGGAATATTACTCATACAGACAAAAGTTCTACCATCTCAATGGCTGTAAAATAGTTTTTTTTCATACCCATATTTAATGAATGGATTTATAAGTAAAATTGATTTATAAAAATGTTACTTATTTTAATATTATTATTTTGGATATGGTGTAATAATTACTTCTTTGACCATTGTCCACATTCCTATGTCATTTTGGACTTATGAACCGAATATTATCCAAATTTCTAAAGTGAACAATAAAAATTGAGTAATTGTTTATAACACTATATTAAATTAGATAAAGGAATAATGATATTTAAAATTTTCTTTAAATATTTATAAATTAAAATATGTTTATTATTCATAAAGAGAAATAATTTACATGATGATTGTCACGAACCGAATCTGGTCACCACCAAAACCGGCACCAAACCCAGCCCGTGACATGACCCGAAGGGCGTTCCCTATCTCCAAGGGCTGGAACAAGTGCCCGGGTATCATTAATTTAGGTTTGGGAATGATTTACCCGAGTATGAAAGCATAAAATATTAAAAACAATCCATAATATAAATCTGAAATTTTTGAGCCAAACAAGACTTAAGTAAAAACCAGAACTGAGTACATTGGTTTAAAGATAATACAAGTGGTCCAAATAAAAATAATTATAGCATCAATATATCCCTAAGGACACCACACGACTAGGGGTCATCGCCCCCAAGCTATCTCCACAACTCCGCACCAAGGATGAGAACTAACGCCGTGAACCGCCATCACCCTTAGCCTTTTCTTTACCTGAATCAAACATAACCAAGTCTACTTACACCCAAGGGGTGTAAGTAGGGTGTGAGCCTATGCCCAGTAGGATACCACCCAATGATTCCAAAGAGTAAGAAATACAATGTGAAAAAGCAAACGGTTTTCAAACGCAAGGAAAAGTAGTGTTAAAATTTCAAGAAATGAAACCTCTAATTGAAAATAGTTTTCAATCCAAAATTTTCAGAATATTAACATATTAAAATAGAAATGTTATATTCTATGATTTACTTCCAAACACACCCTAAGACATGGGTAAATACTACAAATCCAATGAGCAACAACATTGGGAACACCCCTTGGCACTAGGTTGTCTTGGGCCCTATGTACATCGTACCTCGGTGTAAAGTAACCATAGAAAAATCATTTATCATGCACGAGCCACTAGTAGGGAACATACCCATAACCTAGTGGTCCCCAATAATCATCTACATAGTTTAGTTAGAGTTGTCATTATCCAAATGCTAAGTGAAACAGGGAGAAAACCCATCCGGTCCACTAGCCGTACTAGTACAAATCCGCCCCACCTAGGTACCCGGGCTTCCCCTTTTGTGCTCAATAAATTTCAGCATGCAACATAAATAAATTTTTATATAAAACACCATTACTGGTCAATCACAACCAATATAGTAGCTATCACATTTTATACCACTTAAAACACGCAATAAAACACTTAGATTTGTCATAAATCAATTCCTCAAAATCTCGTAGTGTTTTGGACATAAAACACATTATAAACCTCACTTGCATACTATGTGCACATATTTAATTTTCCAAAACATAAAGGGAATCCTACTATATTTCAGTGAAAACAAAAAATTATTTTTAGGGCAACCCCATATGGTTCAAGAAACGACATCATTGCAAAGTCTCCATTTTTACACAACACAACTCTTAGAATTTCATGTGGTTCACAAACACCATTAAAACCAGATTTTTCAGCAACAAACACAAGGGACCATCATTAAAAAAAGTATTTTTATACCTATTATATTTCAATAAAATCGACTAGTTACTTCTAGGGTAGCCCCAATTAAACTAATAAAACATTTCTATGAAAAAACCCCAATTTCACATGAAATTGGCCTTTAGGATTCATTTTAAATACAAACACCACTAAAACTATATTTTTCAGAAATAATAAAATTGAATAAGCATGAAAATACCCTAAAAAAAGTATCCAATTCACAAATATTTCATACACAATGGAATCTCCTACCAAAACCAAGGAAACCCTTGAATCCTTTGTGCGAAAACTCAAGCGCACCACCGCCGCACCTCAAGGAAGGTAAACCAGACCTAAAACCAGAATTTCAGACCATTAAACACAAGATAAAACCATAATTTTTAAACCCTACTTTCTGGAAATTAGGAACCTCAATGATAATGGAAAAAACCCTAAGTAAATTGGATGTAACCCTAAATAAATTGAAAGAAGAAAGGAGGAGAACAACTTACTTAAAATATCTTGTAGAAATCGCACCCAAAAATACCATTAGATGATTTTAAAAAATACTCAAACCTTCAAGGGAGGTTCAAAAAATGATAGGTAGATCATTTAAGAATTTTAATGGGGGAAAAAGAGTATTAATCGAAGGAGTTATGAAGGAAACAAATTACCTTTATAAATCTGCCTGAAATTTGAGTTCTTCAGAAGTTTCGACCTAAACTGCGATGAAAATGAGCTTCAACGAGTGTGGGAGGATATTGTACGCGCGACTGGGTTCAAGGGGCGTGTTTGGGGCTTGGAATCACCGAAAAACCCTTAAAAATGAATAAGTTATTAACTAATCAAATTTTATTTTTAAAACTGGAATTGGGCTTTCGGGCAGGCACAATCCCTTAAATAAAAACAGATATACACCTTGGTTATGGATTTCCAAAGGCTCCAAATTTTAATTTTGGTGTTAATATATCAGGGGAGGACATTTAGTGTTGGAATGAGTGAAAAATATTAAAAAATGAATAAGTTATAAAAGAAACAAAATTTATTTTTAAATCTGGAATTGAGCTCACGGTTTGGCCCAATTCATGAAAACTCACCTTTTCTCCATAAAACTTTGGAAACCCCCCAAAAAAATGCATTAATGGAAATTAGAATAAAAGTACATTTAAAATACGCTATGTATGTGAAAATTCTCCCCACCATGAAAACTTTCCACCCCAGAAATTCACAGTAAGGCCAAAGTAATAACCAAACCCAACTGAGAAACCAAGAGGTACTCTATTTCCAGGTTTCTCCCCCAAAGGCCATGACACCTACAGTGATTAATGAAGGAAGGAATACTCTCACAAACCTGACATACACCACTTTCCTGAAATAATAAAGCACATTCAGGATTTATCCCAAATTAAAACTCCTCAAACACAATCTGAACAACACTCAATCAATTTACCCAAATAAACAACAACATCGAACATGGTTACACTTTCCCTACTATAACTAAACCATTGGTCACTCTCCAATATCAATGTTTACCAAAGTAAGATGTAGGTAGTTAGATATATATAAATGATAATACCTACTTCAAATACAAAACCAAGGAAAAATATGAGTTACTCGTATGAAGAGACACAAATGGGCTCCCCACCATAAGAGACAACTTAAATTTTTTTTCCCCGAGACAGAATCAAGACACTAATAGGGGGAGGCCCAAACAGACTCCCTAGTACAAGGGGCATACATAAATTAGAAATTTAAAAAATAATATACATGATACCCACAGTGGTTCTTCCCACTGCAAGAACCAACCATCTTAACCGACCGGCATGGGCCGACATGAAAAGACCCCAAAATTAAGGAGTTGGGACGGTCACACGGTTATTCTGCACAGTTTGGAAAACTGTGCGATACTATGTGGATCCTTATATCTGCATGGTTATTTTTTTGTTCACGGTTAGAAATAACCATGTGAAAACCATGTGCTCAACTTGTCTAGCACAATTTCCAACCATTCTCCAAAGACTCAATGGAAACCAAAGGGGGAGGGTATAACATTGTGTGATGACATGGGTACAAGACCCTCCACCTATTTCCACTGAATGGGAACAATATAAGAAACATGATGACACCATAGGTTTAAACTCTTCCTATCTATCATACTAAAGATATGACATTGTACAAGGGTTTAAACGACACTGGGGTTTCCCCTGACTAAGCGCCAGCTTCTCTCCGGGACCTATGGCTGGAGCTCAAAATATTGAAGCATCTTCAGCCACGCAGTTAGGCTGTTGAAACCCCTATGTGGAACTTCTTCTTTCGGTGCCACAAAAAACTACACCTCATACTCCGATGGGTTCATCAAGACATAACACACTTCATAACCCACTTTACCAAAAACAGACATTTCACTGAAACAAGGGATCAGAAGATGCACACACATCGCACCTTGTTTCTTTGGGTGAGAAACAACAGAAGGGAAAGACACGTATAAACACCTTCCTTTAAGATAGAGGATTTGATGTTTTTACCAAGGGAGACATAATCCCAACATAACATAGAACCTTATAGGATTGTGTGACCTTCACCATTATGGTCAAAAGAGCACACAACATCACAATGCATCACCGAACATGACCCTTGCGATTGATAGAAACAATACATGGAACGGGACCATATTCAAAGTCCCTAAACAACAGATAAGTCCAAAAAGTGGACACAATATCCTATCATGACCGAAATATCAAAATTGGTGGTTTAATAATAACTCTTTCTTCAAAGAAACTATAAAGAACCCAGAGGCCCTCTTAGACACCATCAAGACACTCATCCGTACTAACAATGAAAGAACACTCCCACCTTTGATGAATCAGGAAACTTAAGAAACTAAGGTCTCTTTCAACCTTCCACAAGAACTATCCCACTACAAGAGGATCCAAAAATCAGAGAAATGAATGGGTGTAGACTCAATAAAAAAATGTTCGATAAAATATTCTTTATATTAATCAACTGGAGGATTTTCTAATGGAGAAACAAAATGGGTTGCACTTCAGTTGTGCATTAACCCTTAATGGGGGCATACCTTATCCAATGAGAGAACCCAAGGACCCAACCAAGATGGTCTATTGGTTAAAACATGCCACAAACCAGATCCAAACACATGAAGGGAACCACCGTAAAGGCATCCCAATTTTTTTTTCAAAAGAGACCACTTACCGTCCCTACAACACAGCTTACCGACCAAACACAAACCCAAAACACAGTTCAAACAGAAGGGGGTTCTTGAACTCAAAACATCCCACAACATCAACATTTTCAAAAACCCATAATACAAACAATACCAAACTATTCATCAAGACATCATTTTTTTCTTTAAAACCAATTCTTTGAAAACAAACATTTTAGCAGTAAGCGTATCCACCAATGGTACCCCATGGGCCTCACACATGCATGTTTTTGTGCCACACCGGGAACCCTCCTCGTATCCATCCCAACACTCATCCAGTCATGCCATCAACCATCCATCATCATATATAACTCCATGCATGTGGTCACTCATGGAAATACCAAATGGTAAAACAAAACTTCCTTCCACTTTTCAAAAACAAAATGGTCAACCAACCCAACCTTTTTCTCAAAACGGCTAATAATGAGATCAAAATCCCAATTCACATCTTACAAAACATTTCATAAGGACACAACCATTTAGAAAAGAACTCACTTTCAAGTTATTCACATCAATTTCAAAACATATCATCCCATTAAAACACACTCTAATTGTTTAGAAAACTCTATTGAAAACGCTTTTCAAAACCAAATTCAATATAGTTCCTGCTTTCAAAGAGGTGTAAGCACACCATTTTACATTTCAAAACAATTCTAAAAATTCAGTTCCACCATTTCATAAACCAAACCATTCCCTCTTTATTTGAAAATCATTTCATAAAAACTTTACGCTTCTTAAAACCAAGTCACCTTAAAACCAAAGTGCTATGATTTCAAAACTAAAGCACAAAATAATGAAAGAGGAAACTAGTTTCGGTGGGTGACTTGGACATATGGTTGGAATCCATATTCCAATCACTTTTCCATCACATAGAGTATTCTAGGGAAATATCCATGGCTCCACATGGCTTTCTAGGCCCTGCGAGCTCACTGAGATTATTCGCCCAACTCTCTTTTCATTTCCCATAGTCATCATTAAACCAAGAAAACCAAAGGACTCAGATAAATCCATACTTCCCAGGGTGACTTGAATCCCGTCATGAGGTGTGATGGCCAGGCACACTACCCATGACTGAAATTTCAAGTCCCAAAAATCCTAGCTCCAGACTATGCTGACTCTTCCCCAAATAACATGACCCAAGGAGCAAACCTCCTCTGATACCATTTTGTCACGAACCGAATCTGGTCACCGCCAAAACCGGCACCAAACCCAGCCCGTGACATGACCCGAAGGGCATTCCCTATCCCCACGGGCTGGCACAAGTGCCCGGGTATCATTAATTTAGGTTTGGGAATGATTTACCCGAGTATGAAATCATAAAATATTAAAAACAATCCATAATATAAATCTGAAATTTTTGAGCCAAACAAGACTTCAGTAAAAACCAGAACTGAGTAAATTGGTTTAAAGATAATACAATTGGTCCAAATAAAAATAATTATAGCATCAAGATAGCCCCAAGGACACCACACGACTAGGGGTCATCGCCCCCAAGCTATCTCCACAACTGCGCACCAAGGATGGGAACTAACACCGTGAACCGCCATCACCCTTAGCCTTTTCTTTACCTGAATCAAACATAACCAAGTATACTTACACCCAAGGGGTGTAAGTAGGGTGTGAGCCTATGCCCAGTAGGATACCACCCAATTATTCCAAAGAGTAAGAAATAAAATGTGAAAAATCAAACAGTTTTCAAACGCAAGGAAAAGTAGTGTTAAAATTTCAAGAAATGAAACCTCTAATTGAAAATAGTTTTCAATCCAAAATTTTCAGAATATTAACACATTAAAATAGAAATGTTAGATTCTATGATTTACTTCCAAATACACCCTAATACATGGGTAAATACTACAAATCCAATGAGCAACAACATTGGGAACACCCCTTGGCACTAGGTTGTCTTGGGCCCTATGTACATCGTACCTCGGTGTAAAGTAACCATAGAAAAATCCTTTCTCATGCACGAGACACTAGTAGAGAACATACCCATAACCTAGTGGTCCCCAATAATCATCCACATAGTTTAGTTAGAGTTTTCATTATCTAAATGCTAAGTTAAATAGGGACAAAACCCATCCGGTCCACTAGCCGTACTAGTACAAATCCGCCCCACCTAGGTACCCGGGATTCCCCTTTTGTGCTCAATAAATTTCAGCATGAAACATAAATAAGTTTTCATATAAAACACCATTACTGGTAAATCACAACCAATACAGTAGCTATCACATTTTATACCGCTTAAAACATGCAAAAAAACACTTAGATTTTTCATAAAACAATTCCTCAAAATCTCGTAGTGTTTTGGACACAAAACACATTATAAACCTCACTTGCATACTATATGCACATATTTAAGTTTCCAAAACATAAATGGAATCCTAATAAATTTCAGTGAAAACACAAAATCATTTTTAGGGCAACCCCATATGGTTCAAGAAACGACATCATTGCAAAGTCTCCATTTTTACACAACACAACTCTTAGAATTTCATGTGGTTCACAAACACCATTAAAACCATATTTTTCAGCATAAACACAAAGTAAAATCATTAAAAACAGTATTTATATCCCTATTATAGTTCAATAAAATCTACTAGTTACTTCTAGGGTATCCCCAATTAAACTAATAAAACATTTCTATGAAAACCCCCCAATTTCACATGAAATTGGCCTTTAGGATTCATTTTAAATAAAAACACCACTAAAACTATATTTTTAAGAAATAATAAAATTTAATAAGCATGAAAATACCCTGAAAATAGTATCCAATTCACAAATATTTCATACACAATGGAATCACCTACCAAAACCAAGGAAACCCTTGAATCCTTTGTGCGAAAACTCAAACGCACCACCGCCGCACCTCAAGGAAGGTAAACCAGACCTAAAAACAGAATTTCAGACCATTAAACACAAGATAAAACCATAATTTTTAAACCCTACTTCCTGGACATTAGTAACCTCAATGATAATGGAAAAAACCCTAAGTAAATTGGATGTAACCCTAAATAAATTGAAAGAAGAAAGGAGGAGAACATCTTACTTAAAATATCTTGTAGAAATCGCCCCCAAATATACCAGTATCTGATTTTAAAAAATACTCAAACATTCAAGGGAGGTTCTAAAAAGGATAGGTAGATCATTTAGGAATTTTAATGAGGGAAAAGAGTAATAATCGAATGAGTTATGAAGGAAACAAATTACCTTTATAAATCTGCCCGAAATTTGAGTTCTTCGGAAGTTTTGACCTAAAACGCGATGGAAATGAGCTTCAAAGAGTGTGGGAAGATATTGGAAACGTGGATGGGTTCAAGGGGCGTGTTTGGGGCTTGGCATCACCGAAAAACCCTTAAAAATGAATAAGTTATTAACTAATCAAATTGTATTTTTAAAACTGGAATTGGGCTTTCGGGCAGGCCCAATCCCTTAAATAAAAACACATATACACCTTGGTTATGGATTTCCAAAGGCTCCAAATTTTAATTTTGGTGTTAATATATCAGAGGAGGACATTTAGGAGTTTGAATGAGTGAAAAATATTAAAAAATGAATAAGTTATAAAAGAAACAAAATTTATTTTTAAATCTGGAATTGAGCTCACGGTTTGGCCCAATTCATGAAAACTCACCTTTTCTCCATAAAAACTTTGGAAACCCCCCAAAACAAAGCATTAATGGAAATTAGAATAAAAATAAATTTAAAATAATCTATGTATGTGACAATGATTCAGATTTATTTTAAAGAAATTTCTTTTAAATCCCCTCTTTTAATGTTCATCTTGCAACATTTTTCAAAATTATAAAGGAATGTATTTTTAACTTATTCAGCAAGACTTGATTTTCCCTCTATCATAATGCATAAATTATTTGATGTTTCTATTATAATTTTCCTTTTATATTTTAAAATAAAATGGTTTTTATATTATATGCATAGATTATTTATCTTAATTATTTCAATAAAACAGATATTTTGATATTCATAAGTATTTTTTTACATGGGTTTAAAAACGTTTTTAGGTTTATTTTTCATGATATGGTCAATGGATACTATTTAAAATGATTTTATCCTTATTATATATCATGGGTGAGCACATTACAGCTTATATGATGGATTCTCCCAGATATCACTCCAATGTATTGGGTAATGATTCTGTTTTATAGAAAATTATATTGAAATTCAACTATGTAGTTATACCAGTTCATATGGGTTCTTGAATGTGTTAAGAAAAGGTTATGTGATGATATAATCCCATGTAACATACATGAAATTTCTATAATTTCTAATGAGTTTTTATGAAAAAAGTTTTTTTATCAAAATGTATTTTCTATATTATTTTATGAAAAACTAATTCAGTTTTCGGATAGAAATGTGTGTTTTTAGGAAAGGGTTTTCTACTGGGTGTTCATTTTTTTCACTATACTAATATTTTTATTCTATTATGTCCCATAATTAGTTTTTTATTCTCATCAAAAAATTTATAATTCTTTTCAGAAGGTTATAAGAATATTCTGGAAAATCATGTGGTTAAGTTGTAAATTATGAATATTTATCGTGAATAAAAACCATGTTTTATTTTAAACATTCTTTTTGGTAATCATGGAAATTGAGTAGAAGTTTTTTCTTGTAATATATGAGTTTTCTGTGTAATAGTATCACATAATTCTCTAAAAATATAAACTAAAAACAACCTCAGAATTGTAAAAAATGTGAATTATAGCATAATGATATTTGAATATATAATACATAAGGACGAGTCCTTATATTCATGATTAACAATAAAAATTCTAATATCAATTACTCTCCATGATTCCTATAGTTTTTAATCTTTTCCTTTTAGAGAACTGTGATGTTATACTTACTAATAACACTCATTAATAACTAAAATGAAAATGCCTTCATATTTTGGGTAACATCCATGTTATAAACATCTATGTATGACATAAAATTTTATTATGGAACTTATTCAATTTTAATGGGTTTGTTTGATTTCCTGGATTCATCAATAATTTTATTTTAAATTAAATACATGTTTATATTTTTATTGTGATATGAGATGTAAGAAATAAATTATGTATCCTTTTAATGAATTTGTAAATATGATATATCTCATGAGATTATGTGTATTATGTGTGAACATAATGTCATCACTGTTTTCACTTTATGAAATGATGATTCATATGAATATGTTATGGATAAAAATTATTATATCTTTGTTCACAACATATATGAAGGATTTGACCAAATATTTTTGTGTTTCATTGTTACGCATATTCTATATCCTATACGTCCTTAAAATGATTCATTTATTCTTATAATGATGATACTTTTCTTATTATATGATTATGATTATTATTATCAACCATGAAAGATATCGATTTATTTATTTTTTCCTTTCCTATTATACCCCTACTGAAATTACAGAACACCTTTTCCTTGATATCTATATCTAGGTGATTATATGTACTGTATAGGACATGAAAGACAATAGAGATACTTTGATAAGAGAATTAAATAAAGTTTATTTTTTATTACGTTGTAAAAACATAATTTTCATAATATAAGAAATAATTAAATTCATGATCCCATTATTATTATTTTATATTAAAATGAATTAAAAATATTTTTCAGAAGATGTTTGTCAATATAGTTTGAATAAAAATAATGTTTTCTTAATTTTGGAACTATGTTAGTAAAATATATCCTAAGATTAACCTAGGGATCCCATTGGAGAGGAATTTAAAACTGATTCACACATATGAATATGTTATTAACTCAATCTTAATTAATATATATTTTTTATCTAAAAATTCATAATTTAGAAAATTTTTGGGAATTAGGAGAGATCAAGAAATCAACTAGTGTGATGGAAAATGGAATGATTTTATGAATGATATTTCTAATTCACATGGATTTTGAGTTAAAACCACATACAAATACTTTTCACGTTTTCCCAATTTATGAACAATAATCTAAACCTTATAAAACTTCCTCATTTCCCTAAAAAGGATAAATTATCCATCTATACCTTTAAATACCAATGACTACTGAAATTTGGTTCAATTTTAGATCCATTTGTTGTAGAACAATGGATTAACTCAATAGAATAAGTGTTTTCTATTTTTTATTATTCTAAGAGGGAGAAAGTTACTCTAAATATATACTATAAATAAGGGGAAGATGATCAGTGGTGGACATTCATCAAGAATACAAATCAAAAGGATAATATGGAAGTTATCAAGTATGAATATTTTAAGATGATATTATTTTAATATATATTTCCCTAAAAATATTCATAGAGAGATTCATATAATAAAAAATGAGTGTGATTATATCATGACCTATAAGGAAAATTTCACAAAACATGTAAAGTGTGACTTGGGTTTGGTTATAAATAATGATTAAAAATTATCTATTCTTTAGTTATTTAAAATGATATCTTTAAAAATCCAATGATATTTGAGACATTAAGAGTTATAAAAAAGTGGTAGGATATTAATTCATTATAGAAATGAATTTTTGAGATTTTTCCCATGAATATGAATATATTAAATAAAGGATATAGTTTTATTCTCAAGTGTGAAGTGACAAACGAGGAATGAAAATCCAACTACCCACATATAAAATATATGGAAATAAACACCATGGTAATTTTTATATAGGAATAAGGAATTGTATAAATATAGAATTAATGGGAATAAAGATCATGAATATCATAGAAAAATGAAAAAATACAACAAATGTTGTGGATGAAGGGAATGAACTACCCAATGTTCCACCCAAGGTCCAATGCTTTAACAACAAGGAACATTGGAACTATAGAATATGATACACCAAACAAAGGACCTTAATGGGTAATTATCATCAGAAACCACCTTATATGATAGATAAGGAGATATATTACACACACATCACCATAGAGGTAGAGGATGAAAATATGAAATTACAGGGTACACTTATTATTCACTCATGAATGGTGACTATTTTTTATTCAGGTTCAATGAATTACATTATATCCTATCAGTTTACAAGAACTTTGGAATCACCTCCATAATACCTGAAGGTATAAATATCATCAAAATCATCCAATGATGAAATATTTTTAATCCCTGTGTTGGGATCATCCATATTTACTTCATGTAAGAATATTTTTTATGAAAATCTCATAATCCATCCTTTGGTAGAATTTAATGTTATATTATGCATGTATTAACAATAATATTATAGAACTCATATAAATTAATTGCAAAAAATGTATATTTCCATCTCCTAAACCATATTATCCTCTTATACAAATACAAGGATGATTATAAATCCCCTTTAACAAATAACTCAATAGTGTGGGTGTTGATTCCCAATGATGAAGTATATCTTGTTAAAATGGTTGAGTTAAAGGAAATCAAAATACCTAAGATCATTCCAATTATTAGGGATTATTATGATGTATTTATAAAATAATTTTATATGCTTCCCAAAAATCATGATGTAGAGTTCTCAATAGAACTTGTACCCAAGCCACACCAATATCCTAGATTCCTTATAAGATTTACCCAACAAACATGAAGAGTTAAAGAAAAAACATCAAGTATATTTGGATAAAGGGTTTATATACCCAATTGAATCATATTGGGGTGAACTGATTTTCATTTTCATGAACAAGGATATGATAATGTGGGTTTTAATCAGTTACCTGGTTCTCTATAAGGTCACTATAGAGGAAAGATTCCACTACCATGGATTTATGAATTATTCATTCAACTTCTAGGAGATCTGGGCTTCTAAAAAAGGTGGATATGTATTATAATTTCATTCGCTGATGTTCAACCTATAAAAATATTCAAAAAACCCCTGTCTAAATAATATATAGACACTATGACTTTATTGTGATGGAATTTGGAGTGAAAATTCCTCCTGAAATATTTATAGACAAAATGAATTGAGTATTTAGAGATTGCCATAATAAATTTGTGGTAGTCTATATTGATGAAATTATCATATCCCCCAATATAAAGTAAGAAGATAAAGTGTATCAAATGATTGTAATAGAGATTTTATGAATGGTGAAGTTATATTATATGTTTTGAATGTTGGACTTTTAGATGTAGAAATCCATATTCATGGAACTTTTGATCATAAGAGATAGAGTATCTGTAGATACATGAAAGAAAAATGAAATTATGAAATATTATAGACTCTAATGTGTCACAAAAATCTATATATTTCTTAGATTATATGAGTACAACCAATTTTGTGGGAAAATATCATGATTGTCTAGCCCAATAACTATGTTAACATAGAATGGACTAAAATATGTCTATATAGATGAATGTGAGGAAATAATTAAAAATATTAATAAGATACTAATCATTTTACCAATACTCACACTCCTCCCAAGTTGAGAAGGGTTTGTCTTATATAGTAATGCCTTAATGAAAGTCTTGGGTTGTGTACTCATAAAAATGATAAAGGGGTGGTTTTTTACTCTTAAATATTGTTGATCAATGAAAAATAATACCCAAAATATGAATTAGAATTTGAATATTTGATAATTGTAATGAATATTTTTAGGAATTAACTCTTTAGAGAGAAGTGTGACATATATACATATCAAATGAGTTTAAATTATATATTCAAACATATGTTTTTCAACATGTATTACTTGAAAAATTAGATCTAATCAAGGAATATGATTTCCAAATTCACTTTTATCATAGAAAAGTGAATAATTTTGTTTATGTACATATCTGAAATTTACCTATTACCAAATAAATTATGAGGATTGAAAAATAAAAAATATTAATTGATATTTAAAGCATAAATTTGGAAATCATAATAGTAGAGAAGACACACTACCTTTCTCAAATGGTTTCCCAATCCTCTATAAATGAGAGGATCCAAAAGAATAAATGTAAGATTTGTAGCCTCAAAAGAAGGTGAAAAGGCCAAATAAATGGAATATCTATGATTTCAACATTAATAAAAAATGAATCATTTGGTATAGTATTAATACATATGTTCTATCATCACCTGATATAAAAAATGATATATTGGATGATGCATAAATCACATATTTCTCCATCCATCTTGATGTATGATGATGTATTAAGTTATTGAAGAGAAATTATAGTGGTACAACATGAAGAATGTGATCTTTATGTGAACCTAATTTTTTTGGTATGTTATAAAGTCAATGTAGATTATCAGAATTCCAAATGAATGATGAAACCATTACCCATACCAACATATAAATGAGATAACACCGCTATATAATTTCTCTCATTCCTTCTTAAAACATCAAAACAAAATATTACATTATGGGTTTTAGTGGATAAACTCACTAATATATCTCACTTCCTCGCAATTTGGTAATATTTATCACTTTATCAAGTTTCAAAAGTTTATGAAAAGGATGTGGTGAGACTGCATAGTTAACCACTTTCAATAGTATCTAGTTGAGATAAAAGCATCACTTCTATTTTATTTATTATTCTTAAGTATTCCCTAACTATTGAGTTTAAATTAATTATATCATATCACCCATATACTAATGTCCAATATGAAGGGCATATTCCAACACTATAATAATTGTTGATAGCGTTCCAAATAGACTTCAAAAGGGTTTGAGATCAATATATTCTCTTAGTTGAGTTCTCATACAAAAATATCTTCTACTATATTATTATAATGGATATATTTTGTGCTCTCTATAGGAAATTATGTACAAACTATATATATATAGGGATGTTGTTGGTGAATGGAAGATTCTTAAATGAAATCTTGTATAATTATTGGAAGAGGAAATTCATTCCATAATTCAAGATGTTTAAGCTAACCAACGTCGATAAAAGTGTAGTACTGACAATCATCTAAGAGTGTTTTTGTTTGAATTTGTAGATAAATTATTCCTTTGAATATCCTAATATAATATATTCATATTGTTTAGAAATAATTGAATTCTCTACCATAGGTACACTAGCCCCTTTAGATTCTTGATCACAAAGGATCTTTTTCCTATCATCCAGAACTACAATCACACCTAGACTAAGTTCATGAAATCTTATAAGTATCTCTCTAGAGTAATTACATACATGATCCTTCACATGTACTAATTTTGAGAGTTGTACAATATAAGAATGAATTTTCTTATGAGGATAAACTGGTGAAGATACTTTACTATAATGATATGGAATTAGTCAAATTTATGTGGTGGAGGGATTGGTTATAGATATCCCCTCAAAGCATTGAAAGGTCTCATGAGAAAAAAAGTTGAAAAAATTAGTTGGGTATTTAGTGTATACCAACCTATTCATTTAAATTCCTTGCCATATGGCCTTTATGGGAAGTTTTATTATTTATTCCTACATGGTCGTGATGTTAAGATCATGATATCTTATATTATTTAGTTTGTTCACAATCATTTTAGTTATTATTATACATGGTATTATTATATTGATGTTTTCAATGGATAAATTTTTATATATATTTAAGTATAATATATGGTATATATATTGATTATCCACTCTAACATATAATTTATAATAACTCATCACATAATAGTTTCCATTATAATATTTTTCTCGTTGACAATTTAAGAAAATACTTTATTATATTGTCTTTTACCCAAAATATGAGGAATGGATTATTGAATGGTCTTCATGAATGAAAGAGTGATTCGAATAATAAGTTTTATTTTTTCAAATGTAGTAAATAAATCATGTATGTATCATGTTTTCTAATAATTCTAAACTTATCAATCCTTGATAATATGATCCATTATATATGATACAAATATAATAAAGTAAATACTAATTCTATCTTTCTAGAGATGGGTTTGTTACAATTGGTATCATACAAAGTTTATTAGGTACTTTGGGAACTATATTTCAAATAAACATAGTTATAATGATCATTAATATAAATCCCTATAGTTTTCAAAAACATTACGTAAATATTATGTTATAGCTCAATATTCATGATATTTTTAGATAATTATATATATGACCCTATTTAATGATGGATCATAGAGAAAATAAAGAGAAATAATATCATATCTCATAGTAAATGCAGTGATAAACCTTATGACCAAGTTCATATTGTGGATGTTGGAGATAAGTGTATCATGGAAATGATAAGAAAACTAACCATGATTATGAAAAACAATCATTCCAATATAGAGAAACTTTTTATTCCATAATCTGATGCACTAAGGTTGGATTTAATAATGTGAATGACTCCTACATAATTTTATGGAACTACCAATATATTTTTAGTTGAACAATTAATCAATTACCTTCAAAATATATCACTTGCTTTGAGATACAATGAAAGAGAAAAGGATATTTAGTAAGTACAGTATTTAAAGTGAGATATTGATCAATGGTGGTCTTTGATCTATAATACAAAATGAAATGTGGAAATTAAAAATGTAGAATAAATATATTTTCAAGATATATTATTTGATAAATATTTTTCTAGAGATAAATGAGCTGAGATAGAGAGAAATTTATTCAACCAAAATTAGTAGGATGAGGAATGTGCTGTTGAATATGAGGAAATATTCCCAATATTGGAAATGCATGAAATAGACTATATAACATATATGGAAAATAATATTCATCATTTATTTAATGTTATTAAGTGTATCCTCTAAAATTAATTGTTCTCCAAGAGGTTTTCATTATATGGTGATATAATATCATATGAAATAAAGATAAACAAATATTTTGAGAGGCCATACATCTGAAAAGGAAATCAATAAAAGAAGAGGTAATCTGAGAAATAATGAAAAAATAAATATTTCAAATAAGAAGAAAGGATTGATGGGATTTCCAAAATGTGATAATTATAGAAAGAATCATCCTGGTATATAATTTAAAGAAATTTTAGTTTGTTATACATTTTCAGATAAGGGCCAAATGGCTTTTGAATTTAAGGGAACGAAATAAAGGACTATTTTTTGTTGTTTAATTATAGGGATATGTGGAATTATTCAAAAAAAATCCCCAATAATAAAGGGAATAAATCACAAAATAAGAAGATGGGGAGGCCATCCATACCATATTATTATAGTCGATCTTAATGTTTTTAAAGAAGCGGTAGCAAATAAATTGACTATAAACTCAAATTTGAAAAATGTTTTATTTCATTATGTGTCTTCACACTCTTTTATATCATACATGTTTTTCATGAAAATTAAATAATTACATATCACCTATATACTTCAAATAGAGATATATCAGTTAGTCCCCATTGTGATTCATAAACATCCATATTTTGAAGCATTGTTATTTTAACTATGGTTTAATTTTATATAATCCTTCATATGGACATTATTTAAATGTAAAATGAGAAAATTTATTTCCAATATAAGGATATTTTGATTAACCATGGAGTTGTTAATCACTTATCTTAAAAGGGGAGGCTACATCATCAAAATGGTTTTCTAGATCCACCTCTAGTATCCCACCTTAATTAAATTCTAGGAGAATAATAGTTGATACAACCTATAGATGTAAAAGTTAACCTTAGTTTAAAAGATAAACCTATTGTGGAGAAATAAATTTATGTGTTTCCTTAAGAGTTACCTATTAATATAATCAAGCATGATGCTGAGTTTTTCATTGAAATCATAGCTGATGAAAAACCTAAATATAATACACCCCATAAAATGGACATAGTAGAAGTTGTATAATGAAAAAAATAACTACTAGTTTTTTGTAATGATGTATTCATACCCCTAGTGTTTCATATTGGAGTGACCTTTTTTGTTAAGAATAGGGATGGGTCTATAGGGCTATACATAGATTATATGGAAATCAATGACATTAGTATGACGAAAAAGTATTATATTCCTTAAATTGATTACTTGTGTGATCAAATTAAAGGGGATCATTATTTTTCATAGAATAATCTATATAATTGGTATCATAAATTTCATTTAAGGAAGGAGTTTATTTCAAAGATGACTTTTTTCACAAGTTATTGACATTATGAGTATACAGTCATTCCCTTTTGATTAACAAATGAACCCTATGTTTTTATGGATATGATAAAAAATTTATTTAATTATTATCCTGATAATTTAATTGTATTATTTATTACTGAAAACTTTCTATAATCTAAATCTATTATGACCTTAAAATCCTTTTGTGAATAATTCTTGAAACTCTTATAGGGAAGGGGTGATATGTGAAATTTAGTAAGTGTGAATTCTAGGATTTAAAATTTTATTTTCCTGGAAATATTTTCTCCGTGGATGGAATATCACTTAATCCTTCAAATAATAATGTAATTAGATTATGGAATTTACTAAAGAACATAAGAAATATTTGTTTTTCTCATGTATTGGTAGATTTATGTTGGTGTTTTTTTAAATTTTACCTAATTATCATACCCATTAATCAAGATAACATGTAATTTGGTTATGTTAAAATAGTTAAAATATTTTAAATAAAATTTTGATGAATTTAATTGTGCAGTGGTTAAAGAATTGATATTGACATTAGTATCAAGAAGGGATACTTTTGTGATATATTGTTATGTATCGAAGAAATAACTTAGATGTTTCCTTATGCATAATGAAAATTTTGTTCCTAATTCATAGAGAAAATTAAATATCCAGGAAAATAACTATCTAACCCTTGGTTGAATCTTTAATCCTTTCAATTAATATATAGATTCAATATCTCTATAGTGAATGGTGTGAGATATATAGATATAAAAATAGTTCTAAATACATATTTTCAAAAAAAAAACCAATGTTAGACAAATGATATAGCTACAGATACTCATGGACTAATATTTCTTAATAAACTTCCACCCTCGAAAGGTAAATAAAGTGGATTATTCATTGAGTTGGACAGATTATGTTTGTATGACTAAAATGTTGATTGAAAAACTTCATATATTTAGGGATTTCATATAGTTGGATATATGAATCATTATGGAAGGAGATACTTCATTCAATTTCGAAATTGTTTCCAAATCATCATTAATAGAGAATAAAAAAATTTCTTAGAATAATTATAATAGTTTACAGGATAAAATAAATTTTATGAATGATGGGAAATTGGAGGAATTTATATATGAATATGGTGTGCTTAAATTTAGAAAAGTTCCATGTATTTCATCAATACTTGAGTTTTTTAGGGAATTATATAATAAATAACATAACTAAAATTTATCTATACACCCTCATAGAATCATGATGTAAAAGGATATAAGAGAAAAATATTGTTAGGATAATATGAAGAAGTAAATTTATAACTATTTACCAAGATGCTTGGTTTTTTCAACCAGTAAAGGTTGAGATAAAACATCCAAAATAATTCATCAACCCTCTCTTAGTTCTTTTATGTATGTTGGATGATAATATTATAGAATGTATCATTTTATTTCCAAATCCTCCTAAAATAAATGGTTCTATATGGGTTATTATCGATTTCCTTACCAGGGTTTCACATTTCCTTTCTATAAGAAATGATCTACCTCAAAATTTCCTTGAATTACTTTATTTCAGTGAAATTAGGAGACCTAATGGTTCACCTATTTTGATTGTATATGATAACTACCCATAGATTACATTAAAATTCAATATAAGTCTTCAGAAAGATCATGACATCGAGATGTATTTTAGAATTGCTTATCATCCTCAAATAGATGGTTAGTATAAATTGAATATACAAAATTTTAAAGACTTGTAGAATTTATTCTCACTTGAATATAATGTCATATGAAATTAGTATTTACCATTTGTATAATTTTCATATATTAATAGCTTCCATTCATGTATCTAAATAGAACTATATAAATTATTTTAGGAGAAAAGATATCACGCACCAACTTTTAGGGAGGAAATTAGTGAAAGGAATATTTTAGTCCCATAAAATAGTGACGATAAAATGACCAAAGTGATGTAGTTCCCAGTCAGGATCCAAGTATCACTGAGAGGGGGAGGGGAGAATCAGTGATATAAATTTTATTTTTTAGGTTTCCATTTTTTTGAAACGAACTTCGCCTCCTGTTAAATAGTTTCTTCCCTACTGAACACACACAACCACAACAAAACAAGATTTACAATGTTCACTACTCCACAAGAGTAGCTACATACTTGGTATGGTACGCAAATAATCTAGTAGCACACAATCCACTAGAATATAATCCTTTAATGTGGAATACAATGAGTAGGATATGCCCTTACACTCGTGTAGCACTTTGAGAACAATCCAATAGTGTGGGTGCTACCCCTTAGTGCAAATAGGGTAATGTAATGTTTCAGGGCTTCTTAATGAACATTCAAAAATCAAATATTTCAAAAAAATTCTTCTCCTTCATACCCAGAATCTGTTAATAACCTCTTAGTGCAAACCTCTTGTGTGGCACTCCCTTCTTGTGCACCTCCCTCCTTGCAGGACACTCTTCTTGTGCACCTCCCTACTTTAGCACCACTCTACTAGCACGCCTCACTACTTGCACGTTGCCCTGATTGTATGGATTCCTACTTGCACGCCAAAAACTACTTTCAAACCACTCTTTTTCACAACTCACAATTTTTACACCTCTTCAGGATTATACACAAAACACTTCTTTCACACAACTCCCTACTTGTGCACAACTTATAACTTGTGTGCCACTTCGACTTGTGCACTACTTTTGTGCATAAAACACAACTTGTTTAATACATCCACTTGCACGTCAATTAAACTTGCACATCACCTTAAACCACTTGCATGATTAGTGATCAAATTTTCTATTAAGTGTTGAGAATTGATAAATGAGGAGGCTAGTCATCTATTTAAAGGAATTTTTGTGACTTTCATGCCACATACACATGCGCGCCATTCCTACATGCACACCGCTTCATCACTTGTGCGCCACTCTATCACATGAGCTCTACTCCATCACTTTTGTGCCACTTTCTTTCCATTTCCAGATATTGATGTGTGGATGTTGAAATATGACTTGTATGAAACATACACTTGTCCGCTGCTAATACATGCAAGACACTTTTGAACTTACACTCCACTTTATTTACTTTGTAATATTTTGTTGTGTTTATCTTGAAATATGACTTGCGGGAAACATACACTTGCCGCAACATATACTAGCGCACCACACTCACATGCCCTATATACTTTCACGCCACATTCTGTCCTTTTCCAAAAACACTTCACTACTCCCCCTATTCATCATAAGGCTTTCATCAAAATTTCTCGAAACTTATGATGTTTGTGAAAAACATATTAGAAAATCATATTCATAGTTACCATGGTAAGTATTATAACTTCCCTATCTTCCATAAACCACTCATAAAAATTGAATTGATTTCTTTTCCTCTCAAACTTCCATGACAACAAAAGACAATACCTAAAAAGTGTATTCTTCATAATCATCTTGGTCTTAAAAATCTCCCCTTTATATTTTGTTATCAATCACGATTCATAAATCAATGAACATTGTAATCTCAACTAATGGATTAATCATCAAAAATTCTATGCGTACGTGAGCTAACTCATTGTGGGAAATAATAACTATTGATAGAAAAACCATGTGGTCCAAAATTAGTGACTATTAATCCTCTACAAATTTTTTATCCAGCCTTCTCCAAAACATATTGATCTTATTTTTCTTTTGAGACTTATTCTACAACTTCAACTCCTAGTAGAAAATAACAATATTTTTCTTATGAACACTCCAACAAACTGTTAAAGTAGTTCACACACTTACATGCTAAATTCACAGCTTACCCACAACTCCCCCTTTATGCATGAAACCATAAGGATAGATTTGTGAAAAAATTATCCCCATTCAAAACACTATACAAAGGTAAGAAGATAGAGGGGACAAACACACATACTTCAACCTAGATGAGAATGAGGATGGACACTCATGTTCAACATCATTTTAGAAATTGGTTCCTTTGGTAAATGTTTTGTGAATATGTCAGCAACTTGTTCCAATGTAGGAATAAACTCCAGCTTCAATTAATTATTCTCCACCAACTATTTGAAGAAGTGGTACTTTATGTCAATGTTTTGTAAATGATAATGTCGTAACAGATTCCTTTTAAGATTGATTTCACTCTGATTATCACATCCCAAGAGTAAGGGTAGCTTAACTTAAACAATTATATCTTCCAACTAAGTCTTCATCCACATAAATTTGGTAGAAGCTTGATGGGGAGAAACATAATTAACATTAGTTATGCTAAGAGTTACATAATTCTGTTTCGTTGTATACCAAGTAACACAAATTTTACCTAGAAAGAAAACTCTATCAGATTTGGATTGTCTATCATCAACATTTCCTACTCATTCACCATTTTAATACCTAACCAAATAAATATTTTATGTGTTATCATACCTGATTCCAAAAAATTTTGTGCCTTTGATATATCTGATATTCCTCTTTCTCACAATTATATGTGATTCTTTAGGAGCACTCTGAAAACATGCATATAAGGTAACAAAATAGGCAATGTCAAATCTTAAGGAAGTCAAATATAATAAACTTCCAATCATCTTTCAAAACACTTTCTGATCAACTTCCTTGCCTTTTCCATCTTTAGACAACTCGGTTCCCACTGAAATTGGCGTGGAAACTGGTTTACAATTTTCCATACCAAACTTCTTCATAAGATCCTTAGCATAATTCTCTTAAGAAATAAAATGGGGATCTTCTTCTGTAATATTGGAAACCCAAGAATGTATTTCTTTTCTATCAACATGGACATCTCAAACACCTTCATCATCTCTTCAGAAAATATTTAACAATATCATTCATCATTTCCAGCAAAGATGATGTCATCAATAAAATCAATTATAATTTGAGAATAATCCTGAAATTCCTTGATGTAAATATTGCTATCGAATCTTCCTTTCTTCAAAATCATCTTCCTTAAGAAAGTATCGAGTTTGGAATACCACACCCTTGGATCTTGTTTTAACCCATATAATTCTTTCTTCATATTAAAAACATAACTTTCATCTTTCCAGACAACAAATCTACAAGGTTGTTCGATGTAATCTTCTTCATCAAGATATACATTATGAATTGAGAACTTCACATCCATTTGAAAAATATTATAACCATTTTGTGCAGTAATAACAAGAAATATTCGGATTGTTTCCAATGTTACAACTAGAGAAAAAGTATCATCAAAATAAACACCTTCAATTTTTTAGTAACCTTTGCACACTAATCTTTCCTTATTCCTTATCATTTCGCATTCTTCATTCAGCTAGTTCTGAAAAACCTATTTTGTACCAATATCATTATTTTCATCTATGTTGGGTACCATTTCCCAAGTATCAATATTTTCTTTCTGATCAAGATCTTTATCAATTTCCAAAATCCATTTAGGGTGCTCAAAATATTCATTCACATCATTTGGATCCACTTTTAGTACAATGAAGTATGTGTAATAAAATTTGTTGTTATTCTTGTTTGAATCCACTGATGTTGATCACCAATAATGTTAGGAGCCTCTACTTGATTTCTCATCCTTGGAGGAGCTATTTGAATTTCATCCTCATCACTTGAAATTATTGAGTGTGATTATTCTTCATGAGAAGGATTACCACTATAGATAGCATTATCAGAATCATTAACAATACTTTACTTATCATGCTCACCTTCTATATCGTAAAAAGTCTTATTTTCATTCTCAATATTTTCAATAACTTTCACATTTAGAAAATCGACGATTCATTCTATTTTTTTTGAAACATATATATCCTCTTCCTTATAGATTATAGCTAAGAAATATTCCATAATATCTTCTTTGTTCAATATTTCTATGGTTTATACCCTTTTTCATTATGATTTATGGACTCCCAAAAACTCTTAATTGTTTCAAACTTGGAGTTTTTTCCTAAAAAATTTCAAATGGAGTCATACATGAATTTGTCCTTTAGAAACACCAGTTCTGAATATACAGTACTGTACTCATGTCTTGCCTCCAAAACTAATACGAGAGACCATGTTCAAGTAACATAGTTTTAACAATTTCAACTAGACTTCTATTCTTCCATTCAGCAACCCCATTTTTTTGAGGTGTGTATGGTAAACTAAACTCATCCCAATTCCATGATTCTTAATGTAACATTCAATCTCTTCATTATTATAATCTCTTCCATTATCAGTTCTTAACTTCTTCATTCAATACCCTCATTCCTTCTTTTCTTTCCTCCTGAATGTCTTAAACATTTTCAAAGCATCTAACTTATGCCTCAAGTAGATAACACAAGTAATGTGAGTAAAGTTTTCAATGAAATAAATGAAGTAATTATCTCAATTTATTGATTTATTTTTCATTGGTCCATAGATTTCAGAATGTATAAGTCCCAAGGGATGTTTTGAACGAATCTCAACTCTCTTATGCATAGTGTTTGTAATCTTCCCTTTTTCACAAATAGTGAATCACCAATCTCTTTATCTTGATAAATCAGGTATATCTCAGACATTGTCTCGCGATGATAACTTTCACATGTTTCCCAAACAAAGATTTCCCATCCTTTTATGCCATAACTAATTTTATTCCACCATGCCCATATAAAAAGAGTTATGTACTTCACCAACTTGGAACAAGTTCCCTTTTATACGTTGGCCTCTTGTAACTACATTTCCATCATTTTCAATTTTCTCAACAAACCATTATTTTCTAAAGATTACATTGTTTCCCTCATTAAATAGTTATGAGACACTCCACATATTATGTTTCAACCCATCAACATATAATATTTTACTAGATTTGTTTTTTTCTTTCTTGATTATGGTGGTTCCAACACATTTGATCCTCATAGATTCATCATTTCCAAATGTAATTGTTCCTTATTTGAATTCCTTAACATTTTTCAGCAACTTTAAGTCTCATGTCATATGAGAAAAACACACACTATCTAGAATACATGTACGTTATCTTTTTTTATCTTTCAATATAGTTTCAACAATAAGAGAATTTTGTTCTTCCTTTTAATTCTTCACCTCAAAATTTTGAGATTTGTTAAGAACCTTTTGTTGTGCTGGAAACTAAACCAGACATCTGTTATCATGATGTCCAGGTTGTTCACATCTTTCACAAATAGTTTCCAATGGTTGGAACCTATTTTCAACTTTCACATCAGCCTTCTCAGATTTATTCAAAACATCCTTCTCGTACATCACTTTTTGAGAGGACTGAATCCCCCTAAAACCTTGTCTTCCATAACTTGTGGAATAGTAATAATGATGTTAATTGAACCAACACATTTTTCTAGTGTGTCTGAAACACCACAATAATAGTAGTAACCATAGAATGAATATTTTCCTCTGAAACTTCTATACTGACTGGAGTGGTGAACATGCTTCTTAACAACCTTCTTAATATAACTCTACTGACCATCAACCATCATGTATTCAATCATAAATATCTTCTTCAACTAAGATTTCTGTTTTGACTTATCAATACTAGATATATTTGAAATTTTTCTGAACTTAGGATTTTTATGTACATAGATTTTTAGCATTTCTAAATTAGGCCACAAACATAGAGTTTTTGGCTATGTTCTTATAAGAACCAGTTATGTATTTCCTCTCAACATTTGAAGGTATCTTTTGTGGATACTTATTTGTTTCATTATTACTAGAACATTCACCAACTTCTAATATAGATAGATTGAAATTTATATTTATTTCATTATCTTTATAAAGTTTCTATTAGAAAAGTCCCAACTCTTCTTTTTTCCTTCAGCTTTACATCAATATGATCATTACCATTCTTTGCATTCTGAAGAGAATTATTCAGATCATCAATCCCCTTTTCCATACAAATTTTATCATCATTAAAACCATCCTGATTGTTTAATGTGGAGTTTTCATTTATCATGTTCTAGATTTCCTTCTCATGCCTTTTGATCTTCCTCAAACATTATTTCAACTATTCTTTCAGATTATATTCATGTTGAGTTTCTTCTTCATCAAAATTTTCCCTCCAGTAATCGTCATTATTCATTGCATAAAGAAAAGTATTCTCTCTAGATTTCTCTGAAAATTATTTCTCGGATTTAGCTTCTCTATCTTCTTCATCTACATATTTAGATAAAATGATTCTTCTTTTTGATTTTAATAACTTTTTATCCTTCCCCTTTGAAATTTTTTTTATATTTTTCAGCTTGTTTCATCTACAACATTCTTGGCCTTCTATCATCATCATCATTGTCTTCTTATTTATCATTTTGAGGATAGTTAGTTGCAAAGTGACCAATGGCTCCACACTCAAAATAGTTTAAGGGATGTTTAACCATGTATTTTTCTATATCTCATTTCACATTCATCAAAAACAAGGATAAAATTTCATCAATATTTTTTCATACCACATCTTCTGAATTGGATTCACCATTATCATCTTCAATTAGAGTCTTCTTTGACTTCTCTCTCTGCATCCTTGAATGAAATTTCTCTATCATCTTTTCTGTTCCTATTCATATTCGTCTCCATTATAATTTCATAAGTAATGAGAGTGCTTTGAAAATCATACAGATATAATGTTTTAGGGTCTCTATCTTCTAATGATGACACTTTAGCATCAAACTTGTCAGGAAGAATTCTCATGATCATTTCAACAACTGTAGAATCCTCTAACTTTCAACCAAGACATCTGGTTGTACTGACAATGTCATTTATCCAAGTAAAGAATTCCCTAACAGATTCAGATTCTTTAACATTCATATCATTATATTTCAGGCTCAAAATTTATATTTTTTCCTTCTTCACTTTTCTATTTCCTTCATAGATGTTCGTCAACTTATACCAGATGACTTTAGCTATAATGACATCTTTTTATCTAAAAACTAACTCTCAGAAAGAGATGAGAGTAATGCATTTTTAGCTATTACATAACTCTCAAGATTCTTCTTATCGATAGGTGTAAGAGGAACCATGTCTTTAATAAGATGAAATCCATTTGTTAAAGTTTCAATAACTTCATACCCAAAATAAATAAGATATGTCATCATTTTATCTTTCTAGATATGATAATTAATTCTATAAAATATCAGAATCCCCTTAATATTCACACAATTCAGATTTTCCATCCCAACTTCTCTTAAAAATTTCAGCAAAGAACAAATGAAGGTATCCTTCACTCTAATAACAATTTTAGTTCCCAGTAAGGATCCAAGTATCACAGAGAGGGAGAGTGGTAAATTAGTGATATCAATTTTCTGTTTATGCTTACTTCTTTTTGAAACAACCTTGTCCTCATATTAAAGAGTTTCTTTCCTGCTCAACACACTCAACCATTGGAATAGAATATTTACAAGGTTAACTAATCAACAAGAGTATCTAAGTCCTTGGTATGGTATAGAAACAATCTAGTACCACACATTCCATAAGAAAACAATCCTTTAATATGGAATACAATTAATATGATATACCCTTACACTTATGTACCACTTTGAAAACAATCCAATAGTGTGTGTGCTCCCTCTTAGAAAAAATAGGGTAATGTATTGTTTCATTTATTATTAATGATCCTTCACAAATAAAATATTCCAAAAAAATTACTTTCCTACCCAGAAGCTAGTAAGAACCTCATGGTGAAAATAACTTGCACTCCACTCCCTTGTTGCACACCACCCTGCTTGTGCACCACTCTGCCTAGGTGCTTCCCTACTTGAGCACCTCTTTTATTGTGCACCTCACTACTTGCACACAACCTTTCTTGTGTGGCTTTCTACTTGTGCACCAAAAACTACTTGCGTGTCACTCTTGTTCACAACATTCAATTTTTGCATGATTTCAAGATTATACACAAAAATCTTCTTGAGAAAAACTCCCTACTTGCATGAAACTTGTCACTTTTGTGTCACATCTACTTGTTTTCATATTTGGTTCATAACAAACTACTTGTCTGACTCTTCAACTTTCAAATCACTTCAACTTGCACGTCACTTTGTACCACTTATGCGTCAGTGTCTACCACTTGCGCGACAAAAGATCAAATTTTCTAATAAGTGTTGATCACTGAAAAATGAGGGGTATAGTCATCTATTTATAGGAATTTTGGTGACTTGTGCACCAGATACACTTATTTTTTATTCCTACTTGTGCATCTCTCCACCACATGTGTGCCGCCCTATCACTTGCACACCGCTCCATCACTTGCTCGACACATTCCTTCCTTTTTCATATTTTTATTTGTTGGTGTTGAGATATGACTTGAGTGTGACATACACTTGTGTGCTATTGATACTTGCATGACACTTACTACTTTTTCATCACTCCTGAACTTATGTACCACATTATTTCATTTGTCATATTTTGATGTGTTGGTATTGAAATATGACTTGCGTGCAACATACACTTGCGCTCCACATATACTTGTGCACCACACCTTCTCACCCCTTATACTGCATGTCGCAATCTTTCCATTTAAAAAACTTATTTAATCCACTTATCCATCATAAGGCTTTCATCAAAAGTTCTCCCATCTTCTGATATTTATGAAATTAAAATTAGCAAAGCATCGTAATAGTTACCATGGGTATATTGTAACATCCCTATCTTCCATCAACCACTTATACAAAGTGATGTGATTTCTTATCTTCTATAACTTCCTTGAAAACAAAAGTCAATACCTAAAAAGGGTATTCTTCATAATCATATTTGTCCTAAAAAGCGAGAGATATTTAGATTCATATCAACAAAAACAAGAAAAATGATCTGTGTAGATAATATAAGGATATGAAATTTCATGTAGGGGATCATGTTTTCATAGAGGGAACTTCATTGAAGGTTGTTTCGAGATTTGGAAATAAATTAAAACTAAACCCAAGATAAATAAATCCTTTTGTGGTTTTATTATTAATTGGGGTTATGGGTTGCCATTTAGAAGTGGTGTGTAATCTCTCTAAGGACATGATGTCTTTGAAATATTCTTATTTAGTAAGTATATATCATATTGAACTCCTAAAACCACCAATTAAGAAATATAATTAAAGTTAAATCTACATATTATGAGGATCCCATCCATATTCTTGAAATTTGATTACAAGTGTTGGGAGGTTGGATGACATGGATCGAAAAGGTTCATTAGAGAAATCATAATATAGAAAATGAAACATGGTAACCTTAATAAGTTTTGATGAATAACTAACCAAATTTTTCCAAGAGGTTACATTATGTAAATTTCAACAATGAAAGAATGTAACACCCAATCATCAATTATAGTAAGAAAATATTTCATTCAAAGGAAACTATGGAAAATTCAACTAAATTTATTCAAAAAAAATTAGAATATAAAATATGAAATTTTATAATTTTAATTTGATAATATTATTTTCCTCATGAATGAGACATCTTAAAATTTACTTGGTGTGGTTTTTTGTGATTCTTTTAGAAATTACGTTATTTTTTGAGTGAATAGAAAAAATCAATATTATACAAATACTATCAGTTGTATAAAATTATTATTACATAATAATGACGTAAAAGGATATAAATTATTTTTTGTAAAAAATTATATTTAATATGTAATATAATTAATTTAAAAGTATAACTTCGTAATTATAAAACTAGTTTTATTATTTTTGGAAATCTAAGAAATATTTTTATTCAAATAAAAACTATTTTTGGTTAATCTCTCTTAATAAAGTATTCAAAATAATCCTTTTAGATTTAATTTGGTTTTAAATTCAAATAATTCTCCTTTTATTTACAATTAATTATATGGGAGTAAATATTTTACTAGATTTTGCGGTAAAATCAATTTCATTCCTAAAAAATAGATTTTTCTATAAATGGTTTTTATTTCATTTTGGAATCTTATATTTAAATTAATTTTAAAAAATTATTGAATTTGAATCATTTGTGTTGTATTCTAGAATTTTAATCATAAAAATTAATATTAGGTAATATTTTCTAATTATTTTTAGTTCATAATGAATAGTATTAATTGTAAATATTAATCACATTCATTGAGGGTAAAAAGAGTTAAAACAGATAAAATAAAGAGATTGGACTCAATATAAATCAAAAAAATTCTTAATTTAATTAGTTGATTTTATTTTTACCTTACCCGTATCTTATTTGAATCTATAAAAATTTTTATTTTCTTTACTTGAGTAAGAAATATATTAAGTAATAATATTCCAAGTATTTACAAGTTTTCCACTCACCTTATGAAATGTCACCTCATACCCTTACATCCCCACACATAGTAATCTTGTTTGATAAAAAATATATGCAAAAATTCATTCCCAAATTTATTTTGTATGAACTAGATTAATATTTCTCCCTAAAATTATAAGGCCCCAGCCTTAAACCTTACTTAATCTTGAGTTATTACAAGATTACACATTGAGGATCTTTTCAGGTTTAGAGTTTTAGAGAATTAGATCATGAAACTTGCATTACATTCCACATTTAAACAAAGTGGTTACATAAAAGACAATATTCATTCTTCCCATCAACGAGAACATATTTAAAATATAACACGGATTCTTTCTTGACACATACTTGACACTATCATCACATCATGTACCTTTCCCTTGACCTGTGAAAAACATTTCAAAAACTTGGGATGAGCATAAAAAGCTCAGTAAGAGTTATAAAAATATGGAAAGGAAACATGAGTTCATATATACATAAGAATGAAATCATACTTTACCCATAAAACAAAGGCACTTTAACATACCTCATCAAACCATGAATAAATCATAGAAATCATAAGAAATAAAGGTAACTTGAGGCATTCATAACATTCTTACGTAGGGAGTAACCCTCTCGGTTACGTTTGGAATACCCATCACAGTATATTCCCTAAATCTCTTCGGAGAAACCTTAACGTTTCACTCCTTCGCGTTACCCAATGCATTGGAGAGCTATATCGGGCTCACCCGCCCTTAGTTTATCACGGAACCACCCGTTCTTCATAACAATTCCCAAGAACCATAACATAATCGTATCACATAAAACATGAATAAAGGAAACATAACATTTCCACATTTCAATCACAATATAACATTTTAGGATATTGAAATAATGAATGCAAAAAAGAAACCATTTCCAAAACCATTTAAAACATTTAATAAAGAGATTTTTGAATCAAAGTGTCCCATACCACCTTGAAGCTTTTAACATTTTAAACCATTAATATCCATATAAATAAATCCTTAAAACCATTTTGAAAAACATGGATATTAATAAGAACAAATAATTAAAACATTTAAAACGATATTCTGGTAAAAGGGGTTTCACCAAAATTAGAGACACTTGAATACAATAATTGAGGAATAACATTTAGTCAGAACTTTATAATATCATGAGAATAAAAGTATTCATGATATAATACTCCAAAGGACAGTATATACACCATATAAGAGTGAATTGGTGCATAACAACAATGAACCCTCAATAGAAATGTCAAATGTGATGAAATCCCTTATAAAGAAGGTATCCTTAAATTAAGGACAAATCAATCTCAAAATATGTGTGACAAATATAAATACACCCAATATAAGTGGATATTAAGTGTAAAACAATAAAAGGTCATTCACACATATTCAATGGATGACATATTCAATGACTACATGTTGAACCCAAAGAAATCGAAATTGGGTTAAAAAGTTCCCTTGACAGCCTAACGGCATCACATCAAAATGAGTTGATGAGAGATAAAAAGTGTATCTCATCACTTGGACATAAAATTTACATCAATAAGGATATATGAGAACATATCCCAACATAACAATATTTAAATTAAAAGACCCATCAAAAGAAGTCTTTTAAAAAAAGGAGGGTGAAAGGTTCCCTTACCGACGTGGGTATCTTTCAAAACATACACCCCATGAAAGAAGGACAATAGATCATTGATGTAAATACTCATAAATGAATGTATATTACACAAATAGTATAATAATGGGCAGTACATACACCACTCAATGGAATTTGTGGCAAATGTAGCATAAATCTCACGAGAATAAGAGTGAGATGAAAAATCCCTTACGAAAATTCGGCAGCCTAACGGCGCCACTCAAAACTTCCAAAATGGATTGATGAGAGAAAATAGGGTCTCTCATCATATGAACATAATAAGTACAGTAGGATTAATATAAAAGAACATCCCAATCATAAGAAAGATGAGATTTAAAAGGAATGACATAAAAGTGTGTACTTAAAAAGAAAGAGAGGAGTAGGATCCCTTACCTCGGGTCCGACTTGACTCGATCGTTCTTTAATCTCCTGAATAATAAACTTGAGTTAATTTCTAATTCCTTAAGAACCCTTTTTCAAGTTCATTATTACTTTTATACCACTTATTACCATGTCACAAACATTATGTAATCATTTAAGTTAATAATATTTGTTTTGCCGATATTTGGTTCTTAAGTCGAAAGTGGTCTTCTTACAATTACATGTTGTTCGTGTGGCCAAATGTTTATTATATCCAGAATTGTATTCATTATGTAGATATCATATATGTCATATATATCCAGTACATTCATGCATTTATAACATTACATAATCATTTAGAGGTAAGAAATGAAATGCACCGTTCATGGAGACGGTAAGCCGTACGTACGCATGAACGCTACTTTCATTTCTATTTCGTATTTTATAGAATGGAATAATAATTATATAAAGGTATATTATAATTCCAGTATAATATCATATATAATATCATATTTCCATACTTTATACGTCCCACATATGGTATTTAACGAATCAAATCACTTTGAGGGGGCGGTAGTCCGCACTTCCTTAAATGAAGATATCACGTATACCCATAATGGAAGCCATAAAGGTAAGACAAAAATGAAAAATACAAAAGAATAAATAAAACATAAACATATTATATATCATATATAAAAATATTGACATCATAATGGCCACCTTTGAAGTGAGTATTGAACAATCATCGTTTCGGGAGGCAGAATTTCACCATCCACAGAAACCGTATGTTCTTTAACCATTTGATGTAGTTGTGTGAGAGTGTAGCTCGAATAAATATTATAACAACATCCTAGTATATTGAATATACTGGTGTTGTTACAAAATAAGTAAATAAAAAGAGTTTAGGGGGTTGTAGAAGCAAAATAAAACAAATGAACATGAGAGAATGGATTACCTTTAAAAGTGTAACTCCTTTTGATTTAAGCCTAAAGGCTTTCTTTGAAAGGATTATGCCCAAAGGGAGTCCTCTAGGATGAGTAGAGGGATGTGGAGAGAGTAAATGGGCAGGAGTTGGCCGAGACAAAGGCTTGAGGAGTATGTTAAATGAGGTAGAGGTGTGGGCCTTTTATAAGAGGAGAGGAGGGGTACTTTTGGAAAGTAAGAAATATTACTTTATTTGAAAATGTGTTTCGGTTTTAAAAGGTCCCACATTGATATAATTCGTGGATAAGGTGATAAGTCTTCGAAATACACTCATCCAATTGGTTTTGGACATGTGTAGTTCTTAGATTTTACATTATCTTTCCATTTTATTTAAATCGTCAAATAATGATGTCATCGCTCCATCATTATTATGTCATAAATAATTTATTTTTTTTGATGTCTAAAAATTATACAAAAATTACTATGTTGTAGGAAATCTTTTTAGCTTTCCAATTAATATTTATAATCAAAATTTGGACTTGTGTAACCCCACTTAAAAACTGTTTTAGTAAAACAATTTATGTTAGTGTCATTTTCACTTTAACATTAAATAAAAATATATTAATGTCATTTTCCAACTAAAGTGGCTCCATGGGGTCCCCAAGTTGTCCCATGGCTTGTCTTGGTCGGCCATGACTCACCCAATAGGAGTAGGACAAGTGTCATGGTGTTTTCACATTCTTATAATATCATTTTTACCTTAAACTACACTAATTACCACTAATCGCGATTAAAAACTTAATAAGTTACTATTCACCGAAAAATTATTTTAATCTCATTGAACCACATTTTACTTTTTAATGACAACCATGTATGTTGGATTTTTGAAAATCAAAACACAATTATGGCAAAATTTCATTTAAATGAAAAATCAGTTTTTATAAGTACCACTTAGTGGTTTCACTATTCATCAAAAATTGAAGTTTTTCAGAAAATTACCAAAAATTCACCCTAAGCTATATTTGATATTCTGAATTCAAAAATGAAATATATTTTACAAAATTCAAAACATATTAGTCACATTAATTAATTTAATAATTAATTCCCGCTGTCAGAGCAAATAGCGTGTTTTTATAAAACAATAAGTATCAAAAGATTGACACTAGTTTAAGTCTGATTTCAAAGTGAAATTAATTCCAATGACCACTATTGGATTTAATGGTAAAAATATTTTCTAATTTCACTTTAAAACCAATTCAAAATATTATCTAATCATATAAATAAATTAGATTAAAAAGTGGTTTTGAATTAAAATACAACATTTTTCACTATTCATTAAAAAAAATGAACTTTATCAGAAAGATACCAAAAATTTACACAAAGTAAATTTTGATGTCCCGATTCTTAATAAGAGTTTTATTTGGTCCAAAAGAATGTTTAAGAGTTAACAAAACTATATTTAATGACGGTTCTCCATCAAAAGGTAATAAGTGAACCTTTAGTGAAAACTAGGGCATATACGCCAAAAATTGAATTCTTTCCGTATTTTAAGCCTTTATCTTTTATTGTATAAATGTAAAAATATTTAAGAACATATATAATCATATTTTAGTTATTTCTATCCATTCCCGCCAATACAACGGCTACATGTTAACTACCATTTAAAATAATATTATTTTATTATTAGAGTGCAACGTAAGATTCCCAAGAAACTCATTGTTGCGTGTTGGGTACGCCATCGAGCATAGTGTCCCCTTTAAAGTCATATTAATATTTTATTCACAAATATGGATAAATATGAAAATTTCATATTCATTATTTACCTGGGGTGTTACATCCTTCCCCCCTTTTGGGAATTGCATCCTCGCAATTTTAAAATTGCGCTTGGAAACATCCTTGAAAGTCCCACATCGGAACAAAAGTCGGTAAAACAAACACTTTAAAATAAAGAAAGATAAGTACAAAGGTCACCCGAGTTAACCCATACTAGGATTCCAAGTATGAAAATATGGACATGGAGGAAAAAACAAAGGGTCATGTTCTGATGAAGAGTGATAGAAAACATGTTTAGGAGAAAGTTAACCACGAGAAAATCACAAACTTGTGATGGGTTAAACGGTCTTCGATTCCCCAGTAGGAAAAGTTATTAGACAACATTTTTGTTTTAAGTTACTTTTTATTGAGGAATTTATTCATAAGGAAACATAATCACTTATCATATTGACTTTCAACCTTTATTAGATTCCTTACACAAACTCATATTTTCTCCAAAAGATGAGTATTTAGGAAGACTTGTTCACATTAAGAGTACTATAAACAACTTCTAGAGGAGCACCTAAAAAAAAGAACTATACATTTCCCATGTCTTCAAACCTTAACCAAAACTAAAAACAAAAAGGTTACTACAAGATCAGATAATCCAGAAAAGGATAACCCTTTATAAAAAGAAAATCTATTCTTAATCTCAAAATTTGTCCAAAAAAACACAAAGTTCAACGAGGACCATCCGATAAACAATTTGTCCATAAAATTCTTCAAAGTAAACCTAATATAATATTGAAACCCAAATATTTTAAGGATTTAGTCACATAGTCTTCCATGTTAAATCGTAACATTTATCTCCAAACAACATTAGTTGCTCCTAAAGTCTCGTATTGAAAAGTAATTAACCTAATCACATATCCTCCATGATAGGTTAATCATTTTTATAAATAACCCAAAATCAACTTACTCTTAATTCATAAAATCATATAACTAGAATGAATCAGTCAAACTAACCAGGGACTTCACGTAGTCCAGTGGTAGGCGATAAATACCAGTCGCACTTTGGTTGTGGGTTCGATTCTCACAGCTTTGTCCGACGCGACGGGTTGTCACACGGTCTGCGTGTTGTCCTTTTTTCAAAACTATATAATTCTCAAAACATTCCCCAAAACGAGATAAAATATTCAAAAATATTCATAAATTATTTTAACCTCAATTTTATCTCATGCCTTCCGCTTCAATCATAACATTTAGTAACCCATAATTTCCTCAAAAGTAAGGATCATATAAACCCAAATGGTTATTTATAACTATGTCCACAAAAGAAAAGATAACTATTACTTGGATAAAATTTGCCTATATTAAACATCAGGGTTACACATAATATAAAAAATCTTCTAATGTAACCCCATCATCAAAAGAGACTTGATAATCTTAAGAATTTCACCATAACTCTTGAAGCCCTTATATGTTGACATCTTACTCATTAAACATTCTTCATGATCCATTATCCATTCCTTTCCAACCTATTCCGAAATACCTCTTTCCTACAAACAAAATCATGAATCATATCCTAAGATTCCAAAATAGGAAAACAATAGTCATGAAATAGTACATACCTTTGATTGGTCATTGTCAGTTTCTTCATCCTAAATAGGAATGGCATTAGGTATTGGTAAACGAACATTTGTACGCTCTTGGTGAACGCATTCACAAAACTTCTTCATAGAACATGTGTTTGCATAATGACCATGCACACCACATTTAAAACATTCAATTGATCCCTCAGAAAGAACTTCTTTCCCTTTCCTCGAGTCAGCTGGATGCTTCCTTTTTCCATGGCAGGTTCTTGCTTTATGACCTTCATTTCCACATCTATAGCATATTTCTGTCCCTTTGAAACATTTTCCTAGGTGTTTCTTTCCACATCTTTGACACATAGGTTTTTGAACACACATACCTTTATGATTATTACCTGTACTTCCATAGGGATTTGTTTCTTGCATATATGATGCCTTAGAGAAAACTCCAAGGTTTAGGTGGTCAATCATGACTCCAGATAGTTGGTTGAGGATAATCAGAAGAGTTCTCATTGCAGCTCCCATATCATTCAGTTGCTTGCTCAAAAAGCTGTCACAGTTTCCTTCACATCCACTGTTACTTTGGTGCCTGCTAGATCCAGCCATTTACTAAAACCAAAAAGGTCAGTGTGAGTATATCAACAAAACCATCATGTACTAATGAGGAAGATAAACACTATGATACACATACTCATTCACTTTATTTAAAACTAGGACTCTTTCTGAAATCCTAACCATTATGGTAATGTCACTTATGCTTAAAGAGTACCCTAACCTCTAAAGTTATCTAAACCGACCTTTGATACCAACTATAAGGCCCCAGCCTTAAACCTTACTTAATCTTGAGTTATTACAAGATTACACATTGAGGATCTTTTCAGGTTTAGAGTTTTAGAGAATTATATCATGAAACTTGCATTACATTCCACATTTAAACAAAGTGGTTACATAAAAGACAGTATTCATTCTTCCCATCAACGGGAACATATTTAAAATATAACACGGATTCTTTCTTGACACATCCTTGACACTATCATCACATCATGTACCTTTCTCTTGACCTGTGAAAAACATTTCAAAAACTTGGGATGAGCATAAAAAGCTCAGTAAGAGTTATAAAAATATGGAAAGGAAACATGAGTTCATATATACATAAGAATGAAATCATACTTTACCCATAAAACAAAGGCACTTTAACATAACTCATCAAACCATGAATAAATCATAGAAATCATAAGACATAAAGGTAACTTGAGGCATTCATAACATTCTTACGTAGGGAGTAACCCTCTCGGTTACGTTTGGAATACCCATCACAGTATATTCCCTAAATCTCTTCGGAGAAACCTTAACGTTTCACTCCTTCGCGTTACCCAATGCATTGGAGAGCTATATCGGGCTCACCCGCCCTTATTTTATCACGGAACCACCCGTTCTTCATAACAATTCCCAAGAACCATAACATAATCATATCACATAAAACATGAATAAAGGAAACATAACATTTCCACATTTCAATCACAATATAACATTTTAGGATATTGAAATAATGAATCCAAAAAAGAAACCATTTCCAAAACCATTTAAAACATTTAATAAAGAGATTTTTGAATCAAAGTGTCCCATACCACCTTGAAGCTTTTAAAATTTTAAACCATTAATATCCATATAAATAAATCCTTAAAACCATTTTGAAAAACATGGATATTAATGAGAACAAATAATTAAAACATTTAAAACGATATTCTGGTAAAAGGGGTTTCACCAAAATTAGAGACACTTGAATACAATAATTGAGGAATAACATTTAGTAAGAACTTTATAATATCATGAGAATAAAAGGATTCATGATATAATACTCCAAAGGACAGTATATACACCATATAAGAGTGAATTGGTGCATAATAACAATGAACCCTCAATAGAAATGTCAAATGTGATGAAATCCCTTATAAAGAAGGTATCCTTAAATTAAGGACAAATCAATCTCAAAATATGTGTGACAAATATAAATACACCAAATATAAGTGGATATTAAGTGTAAAACAATAAAAGGTCATTCACACATATTCAATGGATGACATATTCAATGACTACATGTTGAACCCAAAGAAATCGAAATTGGGTTAAAAAGTTCCCATGACAGCCTAACGGCATCACATCAAAATGAGTTGATGAGAGATAAAAAGTGTATCTCATCACTTGGACATAAAATTTACATCAATAAGGATATATGAGAACATATCCCAACATAACAATATTTAAATTAAAAGACCCATCAAAAGAAGTCTTTTAAAAAAAAGGAGGGTGAAAGGTTCCCTTACCGACGTGGGTATCTTTCAAAACATACACCCCATGAAAGAAGGACAATAGATCATTGATGTAAATACTCATAAATGAATGTATATTACACAAAGAGTATAATAATGGGTAGTACATACACCACTCAATGGAATTTGTGGAAAATGTAGCATAAATCTCACGAGAATAAGAGTGAGATGAAAAATCCCTTACGAAAATTCGGCAGCCTAACGGCGCCACTCAAAACTTCCAAAATGGATTGATGAGATAAAATAGGGTCTCTCATCATATGAAAATAATAATTACAGTAGTATTAATATAAAAGAACATCCCAATCATAAGAAAGATGAGCTTTAAAAGGAATGACATAAAAGTGTGTACTTAAAAAGAAAGAGAGGAGTAGGATCCCTTACCTCGGGTCCGACTTGACTCGATCGTTCTTTAATCTCCTGAATAATAAACTTGAGTTAATTTCTAATTCCTTAAGAACCCTTTTTCAAGTTCATTAATACTTTTATACCACTTATTACCATGTCACAAACATTATGTAATCATTTAAGTTAATAATATTTGTTTTGCCGATATTTGGTTCTTAAGTCGAAAGTGGTCTTCTTACAATTACATGTTGTTCGTGTGGCCAAATGTTTATTATATCCAGAATTGTATTCATTATGTAGATATCATATATGTCATATATATCCAGTACATGCATGCATTTATAACATTACATAATCATTTAGAGGTAAGAAATGAAATGCACCGTTCATGGAGACGGTAAGCCGTACGTACGCATGAACACTACTTTCATTTCTATTTCGTATTTTATAGAATGGAATAATAATGATATAAAGGTATATTATAATTCCAGTATAATATCATATATAATATCATATTTCCATCCTTTATACATCCCACATATGGTATTTAACGAATCAAATCACTTTGAGGGGGCGGTAGTCCGCACTTCCTTAAATGAAGATATCGCGTATACCCATAATGGAAGCCATAAAGGTAAGACAAAAATGAAAAATACAGAAGCATAAATAAAAAATAAACATATTATATATCATATATAAAAATATTGACATCATAATGGCCACCTTTGAAGTGAGTATTGAACAATCATCGTTTCGGGAGGCAGAATTTCACCATCCACGGAAACCGTATGTTCTTTAACCATTTTATGTAGTTGTGTGAGAGTGTAGCTCGAATAAATCTTATAACAACATCCTAGTAAATTGAATATACTGGTGTTGTTACAAAAGAAGTAAATAAAAAGAGTTTAGGGGGTTGGAGAAGCAAAATAAAACAAATGAACATGAGAGAAGGAATTACCTTCAAAAGTGTAACTCCTTTTGATTTAAGCCTAAAGGCTTTCTTTGAAAGGATTATGCCCAAAGGGAGTCCTCTAGGATGAGGAGAGGGATGTGGAGAGAGTAAATGGGCAGGGGTTGGCCGAGACAAAGGCTTGAGGAGTGTGTTAAATGAGGTAGAGGTGTGGGCCTTTTATAAGAGGAGAGGAGGGGTACTTTTGGAAAGTAAGAAATATTACTTTATTTGAAAATGTGTTTCGGTTTTAAAAGGTCCCACATTGATAGAATTAGTGGATAAGGTGATAAGGCTTCGAAAGCCACTCATCCAATTGGTTTTGGACATGTGTAGTTCTTATATTTTACATTATCTTTCCATTTTATTTAAATCGTCAAATAATGATGTCATCGCTCCATCATTATTATGTCATAAATAATTTATTTTATTTGATGTCTAAAAATTATAAAAAATTACTATGTTGTAGGAAATCTTTTTAGCTTTCCAATGAATATTTATAATCAAAATTTGGACTTGTGTAACCCCACTTAAAAACTGTTTTAGTAAAACAATTTATGTTAGTGTCATTTTCACTTTAACATTAAATAAAAATATATTAATGTCATTTTCCAACTAAAGTGGCTCCATGGGGTCCCCAAGTTGTCCCATGGCTTGTCTTGGTCGGCCATGACTCACCCAATAGGAGTAGGACAAGTGTCATGGTGTTTTCACATTCTTATAATATCATTTTTACCTTAAACTACACTAATTACCACTAATCGCGATTAAAAACTTAATAAGTTACTATTCACCGAAAAATTATTTTAATCTCATTGAACCACATTTTACTTTTTAATGACAACCATGTATGTCGGATTTTTGAAAATCAAAACACAATTATGGCAAAATTTCATTTAAATGAAAAATCAGTTTTTATAAGTACCACTTAGTGGTTTCACTATTCATCAAAAATTGAAGTTTTTCAGAAAATTACCAAAAATTCACCCTAAGCTATATTTGATATTCCGAATTCAAAAATGAAGTCTATTTTACAAAATTCAAAACATATTAGTCACATTAATTAATTTAATAATTAATTCCCGCTGTCAGAGCAAATAGCGTGTTTTTATAAAACAATAAGTATCAAAAGATTGACACTAGTTTAAGTCTGATTTCAAAGTGAAATTAATTCCAATGACCACTATTGGATTTAATGGTAAAAATATTTTCTAATTTCACTTTAAAACCAATTCAAAATATTATCTAATAATATAAATAAATTAGATTAAAAAGTGGTTTTGAATTAAAATACAACATTTTTCACTATTCATTTAAAAAAATGAACTTTATCAGAAAGATACCAAAAATTTACACAAAGTAAATTTTGATGTCCCGATTCTTAATAAGAGTTTTATTTGGTCCAAAAGAATGTTTAAGAGTGAACAAAACTATATTTAATGACAGTTCTCCATCAAAAGGTAATAAGTGAACCTTTAGTGAAAACTAGGGCATATACGCCAAAAATTGAATTCTTTCCGTATTTTAAGCCTTTATCTTTTATTGTATAAATGTAAAAATATTTAAGAACATATATAATCATATTTTAGTTATTTCTATCCATTCCCGCCAATACAACGGCTACATGTTAACTACCATTTAAAATAATATTATTTTATTATTAGAGTGCAACGTAAGATTCCCAAGAAACTCGTTGTTGCGTGTTGGGTACGCCATCGAGCATAGCGTCCCCTTTAAAGTCATATTAATATTTTATTCACAAATATGGATAAATATGAAAATTTCATATTCATTATTTACCTGGGGTGTTACATCCTTCCCCCCTTTTGGGAATTGCGTCCTCGCAATTTTAAAATTGCGCTTGGAAACATCCTTGAAAGTCCCACATCGGAACAAAAGTCGGTAAAACAAACACTTTAAAATAAAGAAAGATAAGTACAAAGGTCACCCGAGTTAACCCATACTAGGATTCCAAGTATGAAAATATGGACATGGAGGAAAAAACAAAGGGTCATGTTCTGATGGAGAGTGATAGAAAACATGTTTAGGAGAAAGTTAACCACGAGAAAATCACAAACTTGTGATGGGTTAAACGGTCTTCGATTCCCCAGTAGGAAAAGTTAATAGACAACATTTTTGTTTTAAGTTACTTTTTATTGAGGAATTTATTCATAAGGAAACATAATCACTTATCATATTTACTTTCAACCTTTATTAGATTCCTTACACAAACTCATATTTTCTCCAAAAGATGAGTATTTAGGAAGACTTGTTCACATTAAGAGTACTATAAACAACTTCTAGAGGAGAACCTAAAAAAAAGAACTATACATTTCCCATGTCTTCAAACCTTAACCAAAACTAAAAACAAAAAGGTTACTACAAGATCAGATAATCCAGAAAAGGATAACCCTTTATAAAAAGAAAATCTATTCTTAATCTCAAAATTTGTCCAAAAAAACACAAAGTTCAACGAGGACCATCCGATAAACAATTTGTCCATAAAATTCTTCAAAGTAAACCTAATATAATATAGAAACCCAAATATTTGAAGGATTTAGTCACATAGTCTTCCATGTTAAATCGTAACATTTATCTCCAAACAACATTAGTTGCTCCTAAAGTCTCGTATTGAAAAGTAATTAACCTAATCACATATCCTCCATGATAGGTTAATCATTTTTATAAATAACCCAAAATCAACTTACTCTTAATTCATAAAATCATATAACTAGAATGAACCAGTCAAACTAACCAGGGACTTCACGTAGTCCAGTGGTAGGCGATAAATACCAGTCGCACTTTGGTTGTGGGTTCGATTCTCACAGCTTTGTCCGACGCGACGGGTTGTCACACGGTCTGCGTGTTGTCCTTTTTTCAAAACAATATAATTCTCAAAACATTCCCCAAAACGAGATAAAATATTCAAAAATATTCATAACTTATTTTAACCTCAATTTTATCTCATGCCTTCCACTTCAATCATAACATTTAGTAACCCATAATTTCCTCAAAAGTAAGGATCATATAAACCCAAATGGTTATTTATAACTATGTCCACAAAAGAAAAGATAACTATTACTTGGATAAAATTTTCCTATATTAAACATCAGGGTTACACATAATATAAAAAATCTTCTAATGTAACCCCATCATCAAAAGAGACTTGATAATCTTAAGAATTTCACCATAACTCTTGAAGCCCTTATATGTTGACATCTTACTCATTCAACATTCTTCATGATCCATTATCCATTCCTTTCCAACCTATTCCGAAATACCTCTTTCCTACAAACAAAATCATGAATCATATCCTAAGATTCCAAAATAGGAAAACAATAGTCATGAAATAGTACATACCTTTGATTGGTCATTGTCAGTTTCTTCATCCTCAATAGGAATGGCATTAGGTATTGGTAAACGAACATTTGTACGCTCTTGGTGACCCCATTCACGAAACTTCTTCATAGAACATGTGTTTGCATAATGACCATTCACACCACATTTAAAACATTCAATTGATCCCTCAGAAAGAACTTCTTTCCCTTTCCTCGAGTCAGCTGGATGCTTCCTTTTTCCATGGCAGGTTCTTGCTTTATGACCTTCATTTCCACATCTATAGCATATTTCTGTCCCTTTGAAACATTTTCCTAGGTGTTTCTTTCCACATCTTTGACACATAGGTTTTTGAACACACATACCTTTATGATTATTACCTGTACTTCCGTAGGGATTTGTTTCTTGCATATATGATGCCTTAGAGAAAACTCCAAGGTTTAGGTGGTCAATCATGACTCCAGATAGTTGGTTGTGGATAATCAGAAGAGTTCTCATTGCAGCTCCCATATCATTCAGTTGCTTGCTCAAAAAGCTGTCACAGTTTCCTTCACATCCATTGTTACTTTGGTGCCTGCTAGATCCAGCCATTTACTAAAACCAAAAAGGTCAGTGTGAGTATATCAACAAAACCATCATGTACTAATGAGGAAGATAAACACTATGATACACATACTCATTCACTTTATCTAAAACTAGGACTCTTTCTGAAATCCTAACCATTATGGTAATTTCACTTATGCTTAAAGAGTACCCTAACCTCTAAAGTTATCTAAACCGACCTTTGATACCAACTATAAGGCCCCAGCCTTAAACCTTACTTAATCTTGAGTTATTACAAGATTACACATTGAGGATCTTTTCAGGTTTAGAGTTCTAGAGAATTATATCATGAAACTTTCATTACATTCCACATTTAAACAAAGTGGTTACATAAAAGACAGTATTCATTCTTCCCATCAACGGGAACATATTTAAAATATAACACGGATTCTTTCTTGACACATCCTTGACACTATCATCACATCATGTACCTTTCCCTTGACCTGTGAAAAACATTTCAAAAACTTGGGATGAGCATAAAAAGCTCAGTAAGAGTTATAAAAATATGGAAAGGAAGCATGATTTCATATATACATAAGAATGAAATCATACTTTACCCATAAAACAAAGGCACTTTAACATACCTCATCAAACCATGAATAAATCATAGAAATCATAAGACATAAAGGTAACTTAAGGCATTCATAACATTCTTACATAGGGAGTAACCCTCTCGGTTACGTTTGGAATACCCATCACAGTATATTCCCTAAATCTCTTCGGAGAAACCTTAACATTTCACTCCTTCGCGTTACCCAATGCATTGGAGAGCTATATCGGGCTCACCCGCCCTTAGTTTATCATGGAACCACCCGTTATTCATAACAATTCCCAAGAACCATAACATAATCGTATCACATAAAACATGAATAAAGGAAACATAACATTTCCACATTTCAATCACAATATAACATTTTAGGATATTGAAATAATGAATCCAAAAAAGAAACCATTTCCAAAACCATTTAAAACATTTAATAAAGAGATTTTTGAATCAAAGTGTCCCATACCACCTTGAAGCTTTTAACATTTTAAACCATTAATATCCATATAAATAAATCCTTAAAACCATTTTGAAAAACATGGATATTAATAAGAACAAATAATTAAAACATTTAAAATGATATTCTGGTAAAAGGGGTTTCACCAAAATTAGAGACACTTGAATACAATAATTGAGGAATAACATTTAGTCAGAACTTTATAATATCATGAGAATAAAATGATTCATGATATAATACTCCAAAGGACAGTATATACACCATATAAGAGTGAATTGGTGCATAACAACAATGAACCCTCAATAGAAATGTCAAATGTGATGAAATCCCTTATAAAGAAGGTATCCTTAAATTAAGGACAAATCAATCTCAAAATATGTGTGACAAATATAAATACACCCAATATAAGTGGATATTAAGTGTAAAACAATAAAAGGTCATTCACACATATTCAATGTATGACATATTCAATGACTACATGTTGAACCCAAAGAAATCGAAATTGGGTTAAAAAGTTCCCTTGACAGCCTAACGGCATCACATCAAAATGAGTTGATGAGAGATAAAAAGTGTATCTCATCACTTGGACATAAAATTTACATCAATAAGGATATATGAGAACATATCCCAACATAACAATATTTAAATTAAAAGACCCATCAAAAGAAGTCTTTTAAAAAAAAGGAGGGTGAAAGGTTCCCTTACCGACGTGGGTATCTTTCAAAACATACACCCCATGAAAGAAGGACAATAGATCATTGATGTAAATACTCATAAATGAATGTATATTACACAAAGAGTATAATAATGGGCAGTACATACACCACTCAATGGAATTTGTGGCAAATGTAGCATAAATCTCACGAGAATAAGAGTGAGATGAAAAATCCCTTATGAAAATTCGGCAGCCTAACGACGCCACTCAAAACTTCCAAAATTGATTGATGAGAGAAAATATGGTCTCTAATCATATGAACATAATAAGTACAGTATGATTAATATAAAAGAACATCCCAATCATAAGAAAGATGAGCTTTAAAAGGAATGACATAAAAGTGTGTACTTAAAAAGAAAGAGAGGAGTAGGATCCCTTACCTCGGGTCCGACTTGACTCGATCGTTCTTTAATCTCCTGAATAATAAACTTGAGTTAATTTATAATTCCTTAAGAACCCTTTTTCAAGTTCATTATTACTTTTATACCACTTATTACCATGTCACAAACATTATGTAATCATTTAAGTTAATAATATTTGTTTTGCCGATATTTGGTTCTTAAGTCGAAAGTGGTCTTCTTACAATTACATGTTGTTCGTGTGGCAAAATGTTTATTATATCCAGAATTGTATTAATTATGTAGATATCATATATGTCATATATATCCAGTACATGCATGCATTTATAACATTATATAATCATTTAGAGGTAAGAAATGAAATGCACCGTTCATGGAGACGGTAAGCCGTACGTACGCATGAACGCTACTTTCATTTCTATTTCGTATTTTATAGAATGGAATAATAATGATATAAAGGTATATTATAATTCCAGTATAATATCATATATAATATCATATTTCCATCCTTTATACATCCCACATATGGTATTTAACGAATCAAATCACTTTGAGGGGGCGGTAGTCCGCACTTCCTTAAATGAAGATATCGCGTATACCCATAATGGAAGCCATAAAGGTAAGACAAAAATGAAAAATACAGAAGCATAAATAAAACATAAACATATTATATATCATATATAAAAATATTGACATCATAATGGCCACCTTTGAAGGTGTTAAATGAGTATTGAACAATCATCGTTTCGGGAGGCAGAATTTCACCATCCACGGAAACCGTATGTTATTTAACCATTTGATGTAGTTGTGTGAGAGTGTAGCTCGAATAAATCTTATAACAACATCCTAGTATATTTAAGATACTGGTGTTGTTACAAAAGAAGTAAATAAAAAGAGTTTAGGGGGTTGGAGAAGCAAAATAAAACAAATGAACATGAGAGAATGAATTACCTTTAAAAGTGTAACTCCTTTTGATTTAAGCCTAAAGGCTTTCTTTGAAAGGATTATGCCCAAAGGGAGTCCTCTAGGATGAGTAGAGGGATGTGGAGAGAGTAAATGGGCAGGGGTTGGCCGAGACAAAGGCTTGAGGAGTGTGTTAAATGAGGTAGAGGTGTGGGCCTTTTATAAGAGGAGAGGAGGGGTACTTTTGGAAAGTAAGAAATATTACTTTATTTGAAAATGTGTTTCGGTTTTAAAAGGTCCCACATTGATATAATTCGTGGATAAGGTGATAAGGATTCGAAATCCACTCATCCAATTGGTTTTGGACATGTGTAGTTCTTAGATTTTACATTATCTTTCCATTTTATTTAAATCGTCAAATAATGATGTCATCGCTCCACCATTATTATGTCATAAATAATTTATTTTATTTGATGTCTAAAAATTATAAAAAAATTACTATGTTGTAGGAAATCTTTTTAGCTTTCCAATGAATATTTATAATCATAATTGGGACTTGTTTAACCCCACTTAAAAACTGTTTTAGTAAAACAATTTATGTTAGTGTCATTTTCACTTTAACATTAAATAAAAATATATTAATGTCATTTTCCAACTAAAGTGGCTCCATGGGGTCCCCAAGTTGTCCCATGGCTTGTCTTGGTCGGCCATGACTCACCCAATAGGAGTAGGACAAGTTTCATGGTGTTTTCACATTCTTATAATATCATTTTTACCTTAAACTACACTAATTACCACTAATCGCGATTAAAAACTTAATAAGTTACTATTCACCGAAAAATTATTTTAATCTCATTGAACCACATTTTACTTTTTAATGACAACCATGTATGTCAGATTTTTGAAAATCAAAACACAATTATGGCAAAATTTCATTTAAATGAAAAATCAGTTTTTATAAGTACCACTTAGTGGTTTCACTATTCATCAAAAATTGAAGTTTTTCAGAAAATTACCAAAAATTCACCCTAAGCTATATTTGATATTCCGAATTCAAAAATGAAGTCTATTTTACAAAATTCAAAACATATTAGTCACATTAATTAATTTAATAATTAATTCCCGCTGTCAGAGCAAATAGCGTGTTTTTATAAAACAATAAGTATCAAAAGATTGACACTAGTTTAAGTCTGATTTCAAAGTGAAATTAATTCCAATGACCACTATTGGATTTAATGGAAAAAATATTTTCTAATTTCACTTTAAAACCAATTCAAAATATTATCTAATCATATAAATAAATTAGATTAAAAAGTGGTTTTGAATTAAAATACAACATTTTTCACTATTCATTAAAAAAAATGAACTTTATCAGAAAGATACCAAAAATTTACACAAAGTAAATTTTGATGTCCCGATTCTTAATAAGAGTTTTATTTGGTCCAAAATAATGTTTAAGAGTGAACAAAACTATATTTAATGACGGTTCTCCATCAAAAGGTAATAAGTGAACCTTTAGTGAAAACTAGGGCATATACGCCAAAAATTGAATTCTTTCCGTATTTTAAGCCTTTATCTTTTATTGTATAAATGTAAAAATATTTAAGAACATATATAATCATATTTTAGTTATTTCTATCCATTCCCGCCAATACAACGGCTACATGTTAACTACCATTTAAAATAATATTATTTTATTATTAGAGTGCAACGTAAGATTCCCAAGAAACTCGTTGTTGCGTGTTGGGTACGCCATCGAGCATAGCGTCCCCTTTAAAGTCATATTAATATTTTATTCACAAATATGGATAAATATGAAAATTTCATATTCATTATTTACCTGGGGTGTTACAAAAATTCCCCTTTAAGATGGTTTAATGTGTATTCCAAAGGATATTACCAAAGAAAGTGGTATATGTTCTTATTGTGTCTTTTAAAGATCCTTTATTCTAAAACCAAATCCAAATAATCGATAACAATATTATCTTGAAAAAATAAATATATTTACTATACTAGTATTTGTTTTATTATTACATCCAATTTATATTTTCTTTCCATCCTATGGAAAATTAAAACCACGTTCATGCATAGGTACAGACTGTCATCTCCACAACATGGTGGAACTAGTTTTTCATCACCAACTCACTTGGATGGTTATAAAGATATAATAAATAAATATAAATATATATAATTAATGACATAATTATTATTAAATAACTATAATATTTCATCCACCTTCTTACCCTATCATTCTTTGAAAAATGATAACTTCGCTCATATGTACGTGTGAACTTCCACCTCCACGAAGAAATGTGATTCATTTTTCATTTATGATTTATATGGAAAATCATAAGGAAAAATTTAATGAATATATATTATATTTATGATATAAAATTATCTTTTAAAAATTTTATTATTTCATTCTTTCTTTTTATATAAACCATTAAGAAAATAAAAATGTCATCATGTGTACATACAGAATACCGCCTCCATAAACGACGTATTTAATTTTTCTATTAACTCATTACATGATAGTTATAAAACTATATAAAATGAGTAATAATTATAGTAATGAAATTATTAACATTATATAAATAATTTAACCATTTCATAAATCCTTTGACAATGGTCAATATGCTGTTGTAATTTTTGATATATTGACGGAAGAACTTAAAGTGGTTGAAATAAACAAGAACTACTAAATAAATGGATTTAAAATGACTATAAAATGATGATAAAAATTATAATATAGATAATAAATTTTATTAATAAATTATTTATTAATCATAAATTGATTATATAGAAGTATAAAATACATCTAATAGAGCATGAATCCCTGGTAATGTTTTTTCATCTGATTTCATCACCAATAAGACATATATTACATTGTGAACAAATTTTCATTTACATGGTGCATATATATCCAATCTGAAGTATATTTTTATGAGTTATTATTAATTCATGGTATTTAATTTTGTAATTTAATTTTTATCTTTTAATGGTTTGTCAATTAAAATTTATTGAATCTCTAATGTTTTATTTTACAATCTCACTCTTATTTAGGATTGTTCGTGTTAAAATTTACATTAGAAGAATTATATATGAATTATCATTGTAAAATGTGTCTATTATATAATATTAAGGATATATATAGGGTTACCACAATTTTAATCCAAATTTACTTCTCTTTGTTACACATATTCTAAAAAAATGTATTTATGAAAAGTCAATCTTATTTCCTCTTATTGGTCCGGAATAATTTTCTTCCATATACATATTTTTTAATTATATCATAAAAATTTTTATCTACTTTTACATTATTTCTCGAGGTAATTTTAAACTACCCTTTACTCTATTTATAATGTTATGAAAATAATAATTTTAATTTTTTTCAAAAAAAATGATCATGATTTCTTAAAAAAGTGTGGAAGAAATTTTTTTAACATATATTATGTGAATAATTTTTCCCATGAACTTGACTATTATTTATTATTTAACTTCCAAAAAAATTATATATAAATTTTCAAATAAATTAATTTTCAATAATTCTATGAATTTTTAGTTTTTATTTTAAAATAAAATATTCACTATTTTTTAAATGGTTGAAACGAATTTTGGAAATAGTTGATAACTTCATTTTTATAAAAATAGATAAAAAATCCTTAAGGGATGTTCTATTAAATGGTTCAATTCCATTTTCCTCTCTAACTCTAAAAATCAATCCCTTTTTCAAACCATATTTTTTAAAGAATTAATGGAATTATTTCATCATTTAAGGATTTAAAGATTATATATTATTTTGATATAATTCACATTCCTTAGGTCATGTTCAATATAACTATATATTATTTATTGGAAAATATTTTTATCATTCAGATCCATATTATTATGCATCATGGATATATCGATATTATGGATATTTTATTAACCATATAACATAAATCCATATAATTTTAGTTTGGGTATGCTTATTAATAATGTTATTTCATTTATGGGGGAAATAATAATGAATTGTGTTCTTGATTTAATATGAATATTTATTTGTAGGTAAAGAATTTTGATTATATATTTTTGATTAACTAAATAAGGACTACATTGGACATTTGTAAGTGATGGGTGGGGCCTAGTTATATATATCCACATATGCATTGAATGGTCTCATGAGACAAAAACTTGACCAAATTAGTGGGGGTATTTGGGGAATACCTACCCATTCATTAAAATGTCTTTCTACAAGGCTTTGACTATAAGTATCGTGATGATTTGGATTGAGGAATTGATTGTATGATCATAGAGTCCAATATTTTGAATTTTCTTTAGTAATGTTTTAGTTATTATTATCCTTGGGGTAGTTTTCTTGATATTTTCCATGGATATATTTTGAAGATAGTTTTCTTGATTACAAGTAATTTTTATTGACTATCCACTGTATCATATTTTTAAAACCTTATATACTCCTTATAGATTTTGTGGTAATATTTCCATTATTGAGAATTTGAGTTCTCCCTTTATTAAGATTTATTTTCCTTATGAAATGAAGAATGAATATTTAAATAATCATAAAAGATAAAATAATTTTTTTTCATTCTATCTTTTATATTTCTAATGAAATGTGTAAATCATGTTTGTATCTATTCTACTAAAAAATATAAATTGATCGTTCATTGGTGATATAATCCCTTGTATATTGTAATGATATAATAAATTAATAACTAGTTCTGGGTTACTAGAGATAGGTTTTCTACACATTAAATTTTAGATTATTTTATTTTTATGTTTTTTATTAGAAAATGTTATAACAATAATTTTTTAATGATTCAGGTTACTATATTTCTCTTAACGACATTTTCCACCGAGAAGTAGATATTAAAACATCATTAAGGAATATGGGTGATATAAATGAATTTAGTTACTTCAATGATTGGGATAAAACATTGTATTCTAAAAGTATCTAGTTGTTTATGAGTAAAATTCACAAGGAACATTAATCATCTAATGGTAATGATATATTTTGAGGTTCACATAATTTTATGTTTATGAATTTTGAAGCATTTATTCCTCACACAAAAGATATTAATGTTTGTTTATTTTTATTCCACTATATTTTTGTTTATTTTATAACAATAAAATCATTTAGTGGTATCAGATATATGGTGGAGAAAAATTAATAAGATAAAGTTGCAAAATTTTAATGAGATACATATTTTTCAATAAAAATGGATTATTATTTTTTGTGGGGTATTTCATATTGTATATTTTCATTGAACCCATGTTATATCATATATAACTACACCACGATATTTCATATTAAAATAATAAAGTACCATAAAACCCATATTTTACACATCAAAATTTTAGTCTAATACGATATGTTCTGTGTATCACCTAGAAATATGAATTTTAAAACACAACAGTGTGGTTAAATGTTTCACATTATAGTAAAATTAATGTTATAAAGGAATCTATATGACAATATGTATTATTTATTTATATAATATGTCATGTTTTATGAATGATAAGAATATTTTATGGTTTGTGTCACCACATCCTATTTTGATTTAATTAAAAAATTATTATAAATTATTTATTATTTATCAATTTATAAATTGTTCATAAATATTTATATATAATTTATAATTTTTTTTTAATATTTTATTATATAATTTAAATCCCAATTTAATATTCATTTATATGATATTTATATGCTATGAAAATTTGATTTATTTAATTTAATGTTTTAAATTACTTCTTATAAATTTTTACGATATGAGGGAATGATAAATAATATTTATCTTTAGTTTAATATTGACTATGATTGGTTTTTTTATTTTTAAATTCAATTATTAATATATTTATGATTTCTTCATATTAGGTGTGTGGGTTATATTGGAATTAAGGTCTCACTTATGTTTTAATCATCAGATATTAATACATCAGGTTAGAATTCTTGTCTATTTGCAATCTTTGCATTGTTCTAGATATGCGGGGATTATCTAATTCTCACACTCTAATTTCTGTTATGAGTATTTTGGTTTCATATAATTCAAAATTAGTTACAATGAATTGTTTCATGTACCATATCCATTTGATTAATTTCAATATGTGTGTATATATTTAGATTTTATTTTTAAGGTAAGAAAAAAATTGATGAATTGTATATAGTGTTATATATTAATATGTTTTATAGGTACATGTGAGCTTAATAGGATTATATTCCCATATTACTTTAATATTTGGGTAAAATTTATCATGGTGACCCCATTAGGATTAGTTTTCTTGTGGAATAGAGTTAGGATAGTAAGTATGATGAATTTGTAATGGAGTTATCCACTATGTTACCCAAGAGTCATATGAAATTATTTGAATAATGGGACACATCAATAACTACGTTCTGGGATGAATTTTTGGGAGAGGTGCTAAAAATACTCTAAAAGATGAAAATTTTGAATGTTATAAGGTTGAAACAAACATCATAACTTCGTTCACTAGAAGTTACCCACTAACCTTCTTGTAATAGATTATAGGAATAAAATAATCACCCTATGTCACCACACTGAGTTGACCCACACACGATCTCATAAAAACATAGACATGGAAAAATTTGATTACATGGTTTATCCATCAATTCTAATATCTAATTTCATTTTTCATTTCTTCAAAATTTACGACAACTACAATCACTTTGGTATGGTCAAACAATTGGATCCCTAATTAAATATAATTTAAAAATCAGACCGTCACACATATACAAGTGTTCCCACATACTTATAGTAGGTCACGTAAATTCATCATGGATTCACTAATTTCTAATATTCATGGAAGTCCCTCTGTTGAGCCCCACACACCTCTGATTTTCTATAACAATCTATACATAACCTATGACATATAGTGAATAGGGAAAGTTACTCTTGTGTATCTTTTATTGAACCTTACATTCCAACCCCTTTTATATATGGCCATGGGGAGATGAATCTTATGTGTCATCATTATAACACCCAAAGTAGTCCCATATATTCTATTGTAATATTTTATACCACTTACCAATATTTTATGTCAATGTTATATTCTTTTGAATAAATTGACTCCAAAGAAGTTGTTGATGAAACTAACTATATTTATCCATCTACAATCTTGAGGAATCTATATTTTTGGATAACATGGTCATAGGATAAATCTTTATTCACATTATGAACAATAAACCATTGATATATTTATTCAAGGAAACCATGGAAACCTCTATCACAAATGTTAAAAAACAGTCCTTCCAATTCCATAGAATGTAGTGTCTCTGTCCTCCTTCCATCCCCAGAAGTCCAAATGAGGAAAAATATTTCCTCAAAATATCTTGGAATAACACCTTATGGAAAATATCTCCTTGATTTATTTTTCTAGCTATATTCTTCTTATTTTTATCCAAGAACATGAATATTTTATGGATAAAATGGTATTTCAGGTTGATGTGATTACTCGGATAATGATTCACATGATTCTTTTCTATGTGTATTACACTTTGACTATAAAAGTGGAGAAATCATTCCACCTATATTATTTAAATCCATTTCAAAAAAATTTAACTATATCAATTATTTCCATGTATCCTTCATTACTATATATTATTCCTCTATTATATAAAATGCTACTATATTATAAAATCCTGACATCCAGTTAAATGTAATACCTCTTAATGTGAACACATAACTTGTTTCATTATTAAAAGTATCTAAATCTCCCCAAAGATATATGTCCCATATCTTTATAAGAGATCATCATTTCCAAATTAATGGCTATATCTTATTATCCTTTTCATAATGAATTATCCACTTTAAAAATTCCCATTATTCTTTTCCCAAATTATACATGAAATAGTTGAAACCTTACACTAAGAATGCAATTCTCAAGTGACTACAAACCAAGGCCTACATCTCCCAAATTATCATTGGTTAAAGTGAAACATTACCCAAATATATCAATCTATATACCTTTTTCACCATTATATCCTTAGATAATTTCAAGTGTTATGCCAAAGTAGATATGAATCAAATACATCATAACATTGAAAACATTAGATTATCTTCTAATTGTACTCCATATTATAGAAAACTAGACTTATATCTTTATTATATCTCTCAATTATTATCCCCAAGATTTTCCTGGCCCTCCTATGAAATTTCATCTTGAATCTTCTAAATAAGTCACCTAATATCTTCTGAACCTAACTAATTTCTTATCCTTCTAAAAAAATGACACCTATATAACAGAGTAAAATGTCGATGACCTAATCTAAATATTCCTTATAATATAAACATTGTACTATATTTCTTTAAATGAAACCATTATCTACCATGAATTTTTCAAAATTTGGGTTCCATTATCATAGTGTCTGTTTTAATCTATAGAGGCCTCGTAAAAAATTATATACTAATTCCATATTCCACTCATCCCAAAAACCAACTACTAACATTATTTAAATTCTATCATCCATGTCATCTAAATGGAACTCTATTTTTTCATCCACTAGCTCCTAGTTTAACAAATTGTTATAAAACATGATAAAAAACTATTGGATGGTAGTGTACATAACAATAAGTGAAAAAATTTAGAGAATTCAATTCAGAACTTCTACTAAACTCCATTGACAACATGAATAGACCTGTACATTACTCTACCACTTTTTATTTTATCTAGGGTTCCCATTTATTATCAAGTTATTTCCTTATTTGTGGTTCTTCTACTACACCCCATAATTCATTAAAATTTAATCATTCTAACATAACCTTCACAGATAACTCCCACTTTCTTGAATCAGTGAGACTTTCCCCTTATTCCATGATCACAGGCTCTCCACCATCAATTCAAAGTAAGAAGTTCTCATATGTTCCAAAACATTATACTGACCATCTAGACATAGTTTATATTTATGGTTTAACTAGTGGGGTTATTATTTATATTATAACACCTTCAATATATTCCATTTCTAAAGATCCCATTCAATGTTTAGTAGACCTAATGCACTCAGAGATGACTTTTTCTAATCTAATTCTTAGAAAATACATGTACTCTAAACTCTTCAAAACTTACATCCTATCAAAATTATAATTCAACTAATCTTTGCAATATTCTTATGATTATTTTTCCCACTATCCATCATATCCAAGTTATGTTTTTCTAGATGAAATTCTAATAACAATGAACAATCCATCTTTTGATTCCTTGTCTCTTGTAATCATCCTAAAGATAAAACCCTATGTTTTTAACATTGTATCCAATAAATAATCAAGCATGGGATTATGATTCTATTTTGTAGATTTATATGGAATCTATATTTAAATTTAATAGAAGAAATAAAAAATTATTATGGATAACCTCGATCAGTTTTTCGAACCATGGATGCCCAGGAATATCCTCCCCCATCAATACTGATAGACTATGTTTGACTATGTATGATTTATATTTGATTAATTCAATACAAATTTCATTTGACATTCTATAATATAGCCCCATGATTTATTATTTTCCCTTTAATATATGATTTACGAGTTTATCCACACTGTTCTACTTATGCTTCCTCATTATATTATTATACATCATTTTTATCTTCCTCAAAATATAGTTATAAAAATATACCTTATATTGTATTAAACACTGTTATTATATGATATGAACTTAATCATTCTACCAGTTTACCTTTCAACCATATCATTTAATTAAAAAAAACACTTTGATTAACCCAGTCTTGTCCTTTAGAAATAAACATATAATTTCCATGGTGATTTATTAATTAATGTGATAAATTATAAGGATACACTGTGGGAAATTGAAGGTATGGATCTTAAAAAACTATATAAACAAGTTTTAACTTTGTAGATCTTGATATCAATAAGATTAAATGGAATGCTACCATTCTAAAATTCCTTTTATATAATTCTATTTTTTAAAATGGTTATGTGATTGTGATTTAGTAAAAAATCATCTAAAACCATAATTTTCATTTCACTGAATTGATTGAGTTGAAAATTAAAAAACTATAGACTATAAAATTATTTTTAAGATGAAAATTATCACCCCATATAATCTTATGAGTAGATATAGGGTTCTATTATACACTCATATATCCATGGACATGTAACCTTGAGTAACATTACATACTCTATGTTTGAAGCATGTTTTATATCCAACATCATCCATCAAATCAATGGGAATTAAATTTTGTAAATTTCCCAGCCTTACCAAACCTGATTACCTTTAACAAGATCACATTCAAAATTCTGATATTCACATCACCAATTCCCCTAAATTCCATATATTCATCATTAAAAATGTTTTCCTTACTGAACCTTACAAATATGTAATTTATTATTAATCCTCAATCAACCATAGAATAGAATGATTCAACGAAATCAATCACACATGGTTCTATAATAATGTTAAATATCTTTAGTAATATGCAAGTACCTTTAACTGAATTCATAGAACCTAAACATATAGAATATTTCATTCTATATTTCACCCTGTTATCCTTGTATTTATTCTTGAGATATAATTCTTTCATATATTCTATCATATGGTTCTAGGTAAAGTTAATTTAACTCCACTCATATATGTAGGATTATTTTAATATTTAAAAACAATTTTCATCTGATGAGTTGATCATCATTTAACATTATTTTTTTCCATATTCTGGTAGGTGGTTGGACATTTCATCTTCTAAGCTCTTCAATCATAATCAAAATATGTGAATCCTAAAACACCATGTTGGGTTTCAAGAAAGAATTATTTACACTAGTTACCATAACATATGAAAAATTCAGAAGAAATTATAATAATAACACATCAATCCCATCATCTAAGAACATAGAATTGGTTGATTTGATATTATAGAGTCCTAAAAATTCCACCAAGGAGAGAAAATACCCCCATGAATTCTTTCCCGAAGGAAGAAAGTACTTCTACAAGTCTAGGAAGGTGAATGGACACAAAATATGTTTCAATATTTAGAAGAAACGTGAAGGAATTCAAGTTTTCAAGTAATTTTAAGTGGCTCGTGTACCATCACCGGGAAAGGTACATGGGCCATCTGTATCGTGAACCATCAAGAATGCGGGACAATCCGCGAACCACTGTCCCACAAAGCGATGGATAGCGAGAAAGGATGACTGCGAACTGAGTCTTCGGCAGATTCATATGTGTGAGGATTATCTGTGTACCATTCCGTGAACTCATCAGTTTGCGGATGAAGAAAATCAGAAGGGTTTTGTGAACCATTATCGGAACTGAAGCCTCCAAAAACCCCTATTGACCATGTCTTTTGTGGGTTAGGATATTACTTCAATCAGCCTCCGCAAAAGTTATTATATGCCCAAAAGATAGGATTTCTCTGATTCTTTATTAGAGGATCATTGTAGAAGTAAAGAAAGACACATAGAGAGGGAGGCATACATAGACAAGGATGGATGATGAAATCTGGATAGAGACTTAGAGGTTTCAATCTGGCTTCCATATTTTTTCATTGGCAAAGCTTTAAACACATACTATGTGGGTTCTGTAATATGACCACCAAGAGGATCTGGAGGAGGAAACACCAGAGAATATTATCTCCAAGAGGACTTTTCTAGACAGGAGGGATTGTCCTTCAACCTACTATGTGGGGATAGTACCATTTTGGTGGTACTCTTTGACCAGTGTATTGGATACCCAACGTTGAAGATGATGGGTAGAAGAGGGGGTCCAACTCTATGTTGGGTTCTGAGTCAACTGTGGGATCACTAATGTGTGTGTCTACATGGGTCGTTGGCATGTCATTTGGATCTAAGGTTGCTATTAGTGAACCGACAATATACATATAGTACATAGAGACCACAACACATCATCAAAGTAGCATTATTTAAAAAAAATACATATTTAGAGATTTAGCTTGGCCCCTTCCCCTATTCTTTCACTGCCGGGTGAAGATGAATGAGTGAGGTGAGACCGCCACCTTGGTTCGTGATTCACTTTGGGTTCACCATTTTTGTTCTTCCTCAAAGGTGACACGTTTATGGGTTGTGCGAATACAACATCATGAGGGCTATCACTCCTCCCTTTTTTTGTAGAGACTGGTCCTCATCAAATTTACCATTCCTTTGTTTTATCCCATTCAGAGTCATTGTCCTTTAATGAAGGTTGAATTAGCCCAATAGAAAATGTTGGTCCCAATGGGCAGTTGTGTGGGGTTCAAGCACTCATTCAATTAGTCTTTCTCGGATATAACATCCTCTGATGGTCTCCAATGGGTTTATTTATGGATCCAAGAATTCCCAATGGCCCTAGTATCCATGATTCATGGGCCTTCTTTCTAAAGGAAATTTCTCGTTGGGTGATGATTTGGCAAATGACACTTAAGGACACCATTGGTCGAGAGGATGGGAGGTCAGGCTCACTAAACCCTTATAGGGGAGGATTGTTTAATGTTTTGGGACTCTCTTATAGATTTAAGTCATGTTCATATGTTCATGAATCCCTGGTTCATTCCCGGAGAGTGTGTCCATAGGCTACCCTTGGTTTCCAAGATTGTCATAAGCAAGCATATATTTGACGCTACGGAGGTGACGCTAACTTGACCCATATTACAAGGTGCTCTGGAGTATATCGTCATCCAGGGGGGGAAGAAGGTGACTTGATGTTAGGAACAGACCCACAAGGAGGGATTCCTACATATCTTTGGGAGGGAATCAAAACCCACATAGTTCGGATGGTGTGGGACTTATGCATGGGAGCTGACCATTTGATGGGAAATGATCGGGTGGACCCTTTCGGGTGGGCACCATTTTGATCCCTTATCAAATACGCTTGGAAATCTAAGAGGTTTTCTTGTATTTCTTTGACAGCATGGGGGGTAGCTCTAGAATATGATCACCAAGAGAATATGGAGGAGGAAACTCCCAAGAAGGGTTTATGATAACTGCTTCAATATGTTCTTGATCTATGGGGGATCCTTCCACTATACACCCTACCATTGAGGGGGCATACTCCCCAGCAACAGTACCGCCGGGAGAATAAGATAGCAAAGAATCCATTTCCCAATATCCAGCATGTCCCTAAAGAGTAAAAGGGAAAGGGGAAAACTTTCAGTATCTTAATAATAAATGAATTTAAGTCCAAATGTTGTAGAAAAGACCTCCCCCATTAGTTATAGAAATACATCCATCAACGCCACGCGGTCTGACCAGTAACTCCTGTCTGTAGGAGTATGAAGTCACCTATCAATTTCAGCCAAGTATGTTACCGCCTCACCATGCTCTTCAATGGCTGAAATATAGGTATGAGAAATGGATCCCCCAAAATCTGGAGATCAAAGCGTTCACTCTAAAGAAGCCTCCATATATATTCATCTGAAGTGCTCAACCTCGATTCATCCCAGAAACTCCAAGATTGTGGTGATGTGGTTGTAATTGGGATTGATATTTCTGGAAAGATGGTACAGGGGAGCAGAACAGGTTTTGACAACATCAAATGTTTCCCAAGTGTCCCTACAAACTCAAAATCTCAAGAGGAGGAATGTTTATGAGATGATGGAAGTATGTAAGAAACATTCTGTATGGAGGCTGCAGTTGGAAATCGAACAAAATCATCCTCCTCGCACATATTTTATGGTTTCAGTAGGGAAAGTTCCCAATGATAGTACTTACGGTGGCCACTTTGAGAGTGAATGAGGGTCTCAAGGACCTTAAGATATCAACTCACCCTATTTATATCCTCATCAATATAAATTTCAGTTGGTGCTAACATGTATCCAATGCTAGTAAGGGACACTTACCAAGTATAGAAGAGCTACCATATATCACGTGGGGACTGGTCATGAGTAGATGATTGACCTTTCAAAAGGTCTCATTGCCTCCAGGCCATTAGAAAATCGGCCTCAGAACGAATGGATGATGGATTCCTGGAAACATCTCCAGCTGTTTGTTTGGCCACCCATGATGTCATACCTCCATCTTTCGCAACATTCCTGGGGGGTCGAACAAAACTTTTAATGGCTTTTCTCAGTCGAGGTTGTTCTGAAAATCAATTTTTCTTCCCCTTTACATTCACTTTAGATGACTTGGAAGTCGTCACAATAGGCACCAGGCCAGCTAATTGACCATCCGGATATGACATAACCCATGCCTCAGTATAGTTCTTGGTAAGGAAGGGTACAAAATCCATATAATCAAGATCTCTAAAATAACTCTAGGTGTCCTACCGGGTGAAAATTATCCATAATTGGTGATCTATCATCAGATGTTTCTTCATAAGAGCATATCTAAGAGCAAGAGGGCACAACTTCTGAATTCAATTGGATTGTCGACTAAATCTACTAGGTGCATAGCCCTCACAAATAAGTTCCCCTCCGATATAGGCAACTAGGATGCCTTATCGCAGAGAAAAGAAGTAATCTACATTGATGAAGTCTTTATATGCATTATTTGTAATAATACTAGTGTGGGAATCATATGAGTGGTAAGAGAAACGTTTGTGAACATTGAGACAAGCCATTAAGTCCAGCTTGTTCCTTTCAGTCTCCTCCTCTTTCTTATCTTGTGACGACCAAGCTTCTAGCAAGACCCCACTAGTGCCTTGAAGGTACGGTCGGAGGGTAGAATGTGGAATTGGTAGGGAATTGACGATGGAATAACCCCCTATGTGGGATCCCATCCAACCCAGAAGGATTTGGAATGGGCCAACCATATGGTAGGGTGGCCCCCCTTCGCTGATTCATCCCAATAGGTAGTATATCTTGGCCAACACTAGGATATAGAAATTGATGCATTTTTTGATGGCTAACTGAGTTTCCATGACAAATGTTGAGGCTCTTACACCACCATATTCTCACACTGGTAGGATCCACCCGCTCAAGAACATGGCCAAAAAGTCCACCAGTCAAAATAACTGATCAATGTCAGAGATGATCCCCCATTTTCATTTATCAAAATCCCCCTCTTCTAATGTGGGACTGTAAATACCCACTCGACTTTGGTGTCTTTGGTAGGACAAGACCTTGGTCTCCGCAGACCAGGCTCAAGACCATAATGATTAGAAAAATTACCAAAATAGTCATCAAAGAGAACATCCTGCTTTGGATAGGAATCACTTTCCTTAATAAGATTATTTGCATGGATGATGAGTTTCCTACCCAAAGGGGGTTTGTTCTTTCCTCATTATCCAAAACATTTAAGGAAATTAGAAATTTATCATACATGTACCCAATGATAGGGACTCCCAAAATTAGTTGTATGCCCCAAAGGCTAATGCCAACCTCTCATTGGGTCAGATGGAAAGTGTTGGTATCTGGACTCCACCTTCTTAAGAGCTATGAAATAAGGGTGGTTGGACGATGGGTGTATTTTTAAGAAACCCATAAATCCTCGTACAGTCCCATAGCCTGTATCTCAGCTCAGAATTCAGCACAACTTTTCAAAAACCAAAAGGGCCACCCCTTGTCCAAGCCAAATGGGACTCCCAGACAAAGGTCCCATCGAGATGAATAATTCTAATACTCATTCATTGAATCCACCCTCACGATGCTCTGGTAACAGGGGGCTGTTTGATCAGGATTCTGCTGCACTCCCTCTAAGGTTCGAGGTGCGTAGTGCAGAAAAGGCCTGGAGGAAGTATATCTCGGAAGGTACCTCCACTTGGAATAAATAAATGCCTTTGGAATTGATGCATTAATTATCTAGGATGTGGGTGATCAATCGGGTTTAGAGCCTGGATCTCTGTTCCAGAAAAAAGGTCAAACCTATAAGAAGGAAGCCTGTATGAAACCAGTTTCTCCTATTGACCAATTGTGAGCAGATTCACAAGGGATTGGTGAAAAATATTTACCATAGTTTTTTATTCAACCAATGTAGCCATATAATTAGATCTTTCTTCATTAGTAGAAAAAGGGGAAGCAATATTAGCCTTAGAAGAAGTAGCGACGTCAGAAGCAGCCTGTGAATCATCCATTGTAGCCTACAAAAGAAGACCTAGAAGATGATGATAATTAAGTCTGTTAGAAAAATTGTTGGATAAAGGCTATGAAAGAGTGGTTAATAGACTCAAAATATGTCCCCATGAAGATCTATGTATGGATTCTGGAAACAGTATGCGATAGCCACATCCCGCGTACTATATGATACATGGAAGTAACCCGCCTATAGCTATGGTAGGCGGTCGCATCCCACCACGTACAGCCATGGTACATGACACAACTCTGAGGTGTTTGTCTGGAGATCATTGGATTATGAACAAAAAAGGTTCATAGAAGATGGAATACAAACCTAGGCTTTGATTAATTTCATGTTCATAAATTTAAGGTTAATGTTTATGTTTGGATTGTAAATATTCTAAAAGTCTGGTTGCCGATCCAAGTGTGGTATGTGATAAATCCAGCCACCTAGCATTATCCCATGTGGAATCTAGATTTTAGGTCATGAAATTTTATATTCTCAGTTGGAAAATCCAAAATATGGTATGCGGTCAGAGAAATGGTGAGGAAATCAGTTCACAAAATGTATGGAGTAGTTTTCAAATGGGATTTTTGCAAGAAGCACAGTACGTGGGAGAAAAGGATTTCAGGGAAATCGAGAATAATTTTCACTGTGAGAAATGGAAAATGAAAAATGACATGGGCCCCAATATATAGTTGTGGTCCCCTGTTACTGGGTCCATCTATTATACCGTGAAATATTTCAGTTCAGAACTGCTTCTACATCCGAATAGTCCACTTTTAATTCCGAACAGACACCATTCCTATGGGGGCATTGGTAGAGTATAGAAAATTATGCCTTGGGGATAAAATACTCCAATGAATGCTTTACAGAAGGACAAAAGTTCTTCTACAAGCCTAGAAATGTGAATGGACTCAAAATGATTTTCAATATTTAGAAAAAACATGAAGGAATTCTAGTTTTTAATGAATTTTAAGTGGCCCGCATACCATCATCGGGAATGGTACGTGGACCAGCTGGATCACTAACCAACAAGAATGTGGGATGATCCACGGAAATCTCTCCCACGAAGTGATGTCCAGTGAGCAAGGCCAGCCGGGAACTGAGTCACCGAAAAATTCATACGCGTAAGGACTGTCCGCGTACTGTGCTATGAAACTCATCAGTTCATGGACTAAGTGAATCAACATGGTTCTATAAAACATTACCATGAATCGAAGCCTCTAAAAACCCTGGTTGACTGACTCTTCCATGAGTCGGGATATTGTTTCAATGGGTATCGCGTTCCAAATAGATACGATTGGAATACTATGTAATTGTTTCCTTGTTAACCATTTATTTGTTTCATGAGTTTTCATTACATGATTAGTTGAATAAAATTCTTATTTATAATCATTGGATGAAAATAGTATTTATTTTTTAATAGGAATTTTATTAATTGATGCCTCATAACAATAATAATCAAAATAAAATCATAAGCATTTCATTATTTAAGGTAACTATCCAAGTAGGATGATTCTATATGTTTATATGTAAAACTATATGAGAAAATAAAGACATGTTAAAAGATAATTCCACTAGAATAATCATACCCCCATGGGATTAATCACTGAGGTATAAAGGAAAAAAGGTGACCCGCAATGTTCTAGTAAAGTAAGGAAAAAGAGAAACCTATAAGGCCCAATAATTTCAAACCAAGTTGAATTAAATTCAACCCTTAACGGTTTATATAAAGGAAAATTTGAAACACCCTTAATGGGTTTATCTCATAAGAAACACACCATGAATGGCCTGCTTGGGTCAATACTAATTTATCTAAAATGTAACATGCCCTAATTTACCAACTTCGGTCTAGTTTGGAATTTAATATTTTAGACATATATATCATAATTAAAAATGGTAGGGGTATAATATTTTATATGGGTGGCCATTTTTTTAAGAAAATAATTTTAGCATATATAATTATGCATCATGGTACAGTTAGATGAATTACCATTCATATAAGGCCCCAGCCTTAAACCTTACTTAATCTTGAGTTATTACAAGATTACACATTGAGGATCTTTTCAGGTTTAGAGTTTTAGAGAATTAGATCATGAAACTTGCATTACATTCCACATTTAAACAAAGTGGTTACATAAAAGACAGTATTCATTCTTCCCATCAACGGGAACATATTTAAAATATAACACAGATTCTTTCTTGACACATCCTTGACACTATCATCACATCATGTACCTTTCTCTTGACCTGTGAAAAACATTTCAAAAACTTGGGACGAGCATAAAAAGCTCATTAAGAGTTATAAAAATATGGAAAGGAAACATGAGTTCATATATACATAAGAATGAAATCATACTTTACCCATAAAACAAAGGCACTTTAACATACCTCATCAAACCATGAATAAATCATAGAAATCATAAGACATAAAGGTAACTTGAGGCATTCATAACATTCTTACGTAGGGAGTAACCCTCTCGGTTACGTTTGGAATACCCATCACAGTATATTCCCTAAATCTCTTCGGAGAAACCTTAACGTTTCACTCCTTCGCGTTACCCAATGCATTGGAGAGCTATATCGGGCTCACCCGCCCTTATTTTATCACGGAACCACCCGTTCTTCATAACAATTCCCAAGAACCATAACATAATCGTATCACATAAAACATGAATAAAGGAAACATAACATTTCCACATTTCAATCACAATATAACATTTTAGGATATTGAAATAATGAATCCAAAAAAGAAACCATTTCCAAAACCATTTAAAACATTTAATAAAGAGATTTTTGAATCAAAGTGTCCCATACCACCTTGAAGCTTTTAACATTTTAAACCATTAATATCCATATAAATAAATCCTTAAAACCATTTTGAAAAACATGGATATTAATAAGAACAAATAATTAAAACATTTAAAATGATATTCTGGTAAAAGGGGTTTCACCAAAATTAGAGACACTTGAATACAATAATTGAGGAATAACATTTAGTCAGAACTTTATAATATCATGAGAATAAAAGGATTCATGATATAATACTCCAAAGGACAGTATATACACCATATAAGAGTGAATTGGTGCATAACAACAATGAACCCTCAATAGAAATGTCAAATGTGATGAAATCCCTTATAAAGAATCTATCCTTAAATTAAGGACAAATCAATCTCAAAATATGCGTGACAAATATAAATACACCCAATATAAGTGGATATTAAGTGTAAAACAATAAAAGGTCATTCACACATATTCAATGGATGACATATTCAATGACTACATGTTGAACCCAAAGAAATCGAAATTGGGTTAAAAAGTTCCCTTGACAGCCTAACGACATCACATCAAAATGAGTTGATGAGAGATAAAAAGTGTATCTCATCACTTGGACATAAAATTTACATCAATAAGGATATATGAGAACATATCCCAATATAACAATATTTAAATTAAAAGACCCATCAAAAGAAGTCTTTTAAAAAAAAGGAGGGTGAAAGGTTCCCTTACCGACGTGGGTATCTTTCAAAACATACACCCCATGAAAGAAGGACAATAGATCATTGATGTAAATACTCATAAATGAATTTATATTACACAAATAGTATAATAATGGGCAGTACATACACCACTCAATGGAATTTGTGGAAAATGTAGCATAAATCTCACGAGAATAAGAGTGAGATGAAAAATCCCTTACGAAAATTCGGCAGCCTAACGGCGCCACTCAAAACTTCCAAAATGGATTGATGAGAGAAAATAGGGTCTCTCATCATATGAAAATAATAAGTACAGTAGGATTAATATAAAAGAACATCCCAATCATAAGAAATATGATCTTTAAAAGGAATGACATAAAAGTGTGTACTTAAAAAGAAAGAGAGGAGTAGGATCCCTTACCTCGGGTCCGACTTGACTCGATCGTTCTTTAATCTCCTTAATAATAAACTTGAGTTAATGTCTAATTCCTTAAGAACACTTTTTCAAGTTCATTACTACTTTTATACCACTTATTACCATGTCACAAACATTATGTAATCATTTAAGTTAATAATATTTGTTTTGCCGATATTTGGTTCTTAAGTCGAAAGTGGTCTTCTTACAATTACATGTTGTTCGTGTGGCCAAATGTTTATTATATCCAGAATTGTATTCATTATGTAGATATCATATATGTCATATATATCCAGTACATGCATGCATTTATAACATTACATAATCATTTAGAGGTAAGAAATGAAATGCACCGTTCATGGAGACGGTAAGCCGTACGTACGCATGAACGCTACTTTCATTTCTATTTCGTATTTTATAGAATTGAATAATAATTATATAAAGTTATATTATAATTCCAGTATAATATCATATATAATATCATATTTCCATCCTTTATACATCCCACATATGGTATTTAACGAATCAAATCACTTTGAGGGGGCGGTAGTCCGCACTTCCTTAAATGAAGATATCGCGTATACCCATAATGGAAGCCATAAAGGTAAGACAAAAATGAAAAATACAGAAGCATAAATAAAACATAAACATATTATATATCATATATAAAAATATTGACATCATAATGGCCACCTTTGAAGGTGTTAAATGAGTATTGAACAATCATCGTTTCGGGAGGCAGAATTTCACCATCCACAGAAACCGTATGTTCTTTAACCATTTGATGTAGTTGTGTGAGAGTGTAGCTCGAATAAATCTTATAACAACATCCTAGTATATTTAAGATACTGTTGTTGTTACAAAAGAAGTAAATAAAAAGAGTTTAGGGGGTTGGAGAAGCAAAATAAAACAAATGAACATGAGAGAATGAATTACCTTTAAAAGTGTAACTCCTTTTGATTTAAGCCTAAAGGCTTTCTTTGAAAGGATTATGCCCAAAGGGAGTCCTCTAGGATGAGGAGAGGGATGTGGAGAGAGTAAATGGGCAGGGGTTGGCCGAGACAAAGGCTTGAGGAGTGTGTTAAATGAGGTAGAGGTGTGGGCCTTTTATAAGAGGAGAGGAGGGGTACTTTTGGAAAGTAAGAAATATTACTTTATTTGAAAATGTGTTTCGGTTTTAAAAGGTCCCACATTGATATAATTCGTGGATAAGGTGATAAGGCTTCGAAATCCACTCATCCAATTGGTTTTGGACATGTTTAGTTCTTAGATTTTACATTATCTTTCCATTTTATTTAAATCGTCAAATAATGATGTCATCGCTCCATCATTATTATGTCATAAATAATTTATTTTATTTGATGTCTAAAAATTATAAAAAACTACTATGTTGTAGGAAATCTTTTTAGCTTTCCAGTGAATATTTATAATCAAAATTTGGACTTGTGTAACCCCACTTAAAAATTGTTTTAGTTAAACAATTTATGTTAGTGTCATTTTCACTTTAACATTAAATAAAAATATATTAATGTCATTTTCCAACTAAAGTGGCTCCATGGGGTCCCCAAGTTGTCCCATGGCTTGTCTTGGTCGGCCATGACTCACCCAATAGGAGTAGGACAAGTGTCATGGTGTTTTCACATTCTTATAATATCATTTTTACCTTAAACTACACTAATTACCACTAATCGCGATTAAAAACTTAATAAGTTACTATTCACCGAAAAAGTATTTTAATCTCATTGAACCACATTTTACTTTTTAATGACAACCATGTATGTCGGATTTTTGAAAATCAAAACACAATTATGGCGAAATTTCTTTTAAATGAAAAATCAGTTTTTATAAGTACCACTTAGTGGTTTCACTATTCATAAAAAATTGAAGTTTTTCAGAAAATTACCAAAAATTCACCATAAGCTATATTTGATATTCCGAATTCAAAAATGAAGTCTATTTTACAAAATTCAAAACATATTAGTCACATTAATTAATTTAATAATTAATTCCCGATGTCAGAGCAAATAGCGTGTTTTTATAAAACAATAAGTATCAAAAGATTGACACTAGTTTAAGTCTGATTTCAAAGTGAAATTAATTCCAATGACCACTATTGGATTTAATGGTAAAAATATTTTCTAATTTCACTTTAAAACCAATTAAAAATATTATCTAATCATATAAATAAATTAGATTAAAAAGTGGTTTTGAATTAAAATACAACATTTTTCACTATTCATTAAAAAAAATGAACTTTATCAGAAAGATACCAAAAATTTACACAAAGTAAATTTTGATGTCCCGATTCTTAATAAGAGTTTTATTTGGTCCAAAATAATGTTTAAGAGTGAACAAAACTATATTTAATGACAGTTCTCCATCAAAAGGTAATAAGTGAACCTTTAGTGAAAACTAGGGCATATACGCAAAAAATTGAATTCTTTCCGTATTTTAAGCCTTTATCTTTTATTGTATAAATGTAAAAATATTTAAGAACATATATAATCATATTTTAGTTATTTCTATCCATTCCCGCCAATACAACGGCTACATGTTAACTACCATTTAAAATAATATTATTTTATTATTAGAGTGCAACGTAAGATTCCCAAGAAACTCGTTGTTGCGTGTTGGGTACGCCATCGAGCATAGCGTCCCCTTTAAAGTCATATTAATATTTTATTCACAAATATGGATAAATATGAAAATTTCATATTCATTATTTACCTGGGGTGTTACATCCTTCCCCCCTTTTGGGAATTGCGTCCTCGCAATTTTAAAATTGCGCTTGGAAACATCCTTGAAAGTCCCACATCGGAACAAAAGTCGGTAAAACAAACACTTTAAAATAAAGAAGATAAGTACAAAGGTCACCCGAGTTAACCCATACTAGGATTCCAAGTATTAAAATATGGACATGGAGGAAAAAACAAAGGGTCATGTTCTGATGGAGAGTGATAGAAAACATGTTTAGGAGAAAGTTAACCACGAGAAAATCACAAACTTGTGATGGGTTAAACGGTCTTCGATTCCCCAGTAGGAAAAGTTAATAGACAACATTTTTGTTTTAAGTTACTTTTTATTGAGGAATTTATTCATAAGGAAACATAATCACTTATCATATTGACTTTCAACCTTTAGTAGATTCCTTACACAAACTCATATTTTCTCCAAAAGATGAGTATTTAGGAAGACTTGTTCACATTAAGAGTACTATAAACAACTTCTAGAGGAGCACCTAAAAAAAAGAACTATACATTTCCCATGTCTTAAAACCTTAACCAAAACTAAAAACAAAAAGGTTACTACATGATCAGATAATCCAGAAAAGGATAACCCTTTATAAAAAGAAAATCTATTCTTAATCTCAAAATTTGTCCAAAAAAACACAAAGTTCAACGAGGACCATCCGATAAACAATTTGTCCATAAAATTCTTCAAAGTAAACCTAATATAATATTGAAACCCAAATATTTGAAGGATTTAGTCACATAGTCTTCCATGTTAAATCATAACATTTATCTCCAAACAACATTAGTTGCTCCTAAAGTCTCGTATTGAAAAGTAATTAACCTAATCACATATCCTCCATGATAGGTTAATCATTTTTATAAATAACCCAAAATCAACTTACTCTTAATTCATAAAATCATATAACTAGAATGAATCAGTCAAACTAACCAGGGACTTCACGTAGTCCAGTGGTAGGCGATAAATACCATTCGCACTTTGGTTGTGGGTTCGATTCTGACAGCTTTGTCCGACGCGACGGGTTGTCACACGGTCTGCGTGTTGTCCTTTTTTCAAAACTATATAATTCTCAAAACATTCCCCAAAACGAGATAAAATATTCAAAAATATTCATAACTTATTTTAACCTCAATTTTATCTCATGCCTTCCGCTTCAATCATAACATTTAGTAACCCATAATTTCCTCAAAAGTAAGGATCATATAAACCCAAATGATTATTTATAACTATGTCCACAAAAGAAAAGATAACTATTACTTGGATAAAATTTTCCTATATTAAACATCAGGGTTACACATAATATAAAAAATCTTCTAATGTAACCCCATCATCAAAAGAGACTTGATAATCTTAAGAATTTCACCATAACTCTTGAAGCCCTTATATGTTGACATCTTACTCATTCAACATTCTTCATGATCCATTATCCATTCCTTTCCAACCTATTCCGAAATAAATCTTTCCTACAAACAAAATCATGAATCATATCCTAAGATTCCAAAATAGGAAAACAATAGTCATGAAATAGTACATACCTTTGATTGGTCATTGTCAGTTTCTTCATCCTCAATAGGAATGGCATTAGGTATTGGTAAACGAACATTTTTACGCTCTTGGTGACCCCATTCATGAAACTTCTTCATAGAACATGTGTTTGCATAATGACCATGCACACCACATTTAAAACATTCAATTGATCCCTCAGAAAGAACTTCTTTCCCTTTCCTCGAGTCAGCTGGATGCTTCCTTTTTCCATGGTAGGTTCTTGCTTTATGACCTTCATTTCCAAATCTATAGCATATTTCTGTCCCTTTAAAACATTTTCCTAGGTGTTTCTTTCCACATCTTTGACACATAGGTTTTTGAACACACATACCTTTATGATTATTACCTGTACTTCCGTAGGGATTTGTTTCTTGCATATATGATGCCTTAGAGAAAACTCCAAGGTTTAGGTGGTCAATCATGACTCCAGATAGTTGGTTGAGGATAATCAGAAGAGTTCTCATTGCAGCTCCCATATCATTCAGTTGCTTGCTCAAAAAGCTGTCACAGTTTCCTTCACATCCACTGTTACTTTGGTGCCTGCTAGATCCAGCCATTTACTAAAACCAAAAAGGTCAGTGTGAGTATATCAACAAAACCATCATGTACTAATGAGGAAGATAAACACTATGATACACATACTCATTCACTTTATCTAAAACTAGGACTCTTTCTGAAATCCTAACCATTATGGTAATGTCACTTATGCTTAAATAGTACCCTAACCTCTAAAGTTATCTAAACCGACCTTTGATACCAACTATAAGGCCCCAGCCTTAAACCTTACTTAATCTTGAGTTATTACAAGATTACACATTGAGGATCTTTTCAGGTTTAGAGTTTTAGAGAATTATATCATGAAACTTGCATTACATTCCACATTTAAACAAAGTGGTTACATAAAAGACAGTATTCATTCTTCCCATCAACGGGAACATATTTAAAATATAACACGGATTCTTTCTTGACACATCCTTGACACTATCATCACATCATGTACCTTTCCCTTGACCTGTGAAAAACATTTCAAAAACTTGGGATGAGCATAAAAAGCTCAGTAAGAGTTATAAAAATATGGAAAGGAAACATGAGTTCATATATACATAAGAATGAAATCATACTTTACCTATAAAACAAAGGCACTTTAACATACCTCATCAAACCATGAATAAATCATAGAAATCATAAGACATAAAGGTAACTTGAGGCATTCATAACATTCTTACGTAGGGAGTAACCGTCTCGGTTACGTTTGGAATACCCATCACAGTATATTCCCTAAATCTCTTCGGAGAAACCTTAACGTTTCACTCCTTCGCGTTACCCAATGCATTGGAGAGCTATATCGGGCTCACCCGCCCTTAGTTTATCACGGAACCACCCGTTCTTCATAACAATTCCCAAGAACCATAACATAATCGTATCACATAAAACATGAATAAAGGAAACATAACATTTCCACATTTCAATCACAATATAACATTTTAGGATATTGAAATAATGAATCCAAAAAAGAAACCATTTCCAAAACCATTTAAAACATTTAATAAAGAGATTTTTGAATCAAAGTGTCCCATACCACCTTGAAGCTTTTAACATTTTAAACCATTAATATCCATATAAATAAATCCTTAAAACCATTTTCAAAAACATGGATATTAATAAGAACAAATAATTAAAACATTTAAAACGATATTCTGGTAAAAGGGGTTTCACCAAAATTAGAGACACTTGAATACAATAATTGAGGAATAACATTTAGTCATAACTTTATAATATCATGAGAATAAAAGGATTCATGATATAATACTCCAAAGGACATTATATACACCATATAAGAGTGAATTGGTGCATAACAACAATGAACCCTCAATAGAAATGTCAAATGTGATGAAATCCCTGATAAAGAAGGTATCCTTAAATTAAGGACAAATCAATCTCAAAATATGTGTGACAAATATAAATACACCCAATATAAGTGGATATTAAGTGTAAAACAATAAAAGGTCATTCACACATATTCAATGGATGACATATTCAATGACTACATGTTGAACCCAAAGAAATCGAAATTGGGTTAAAAAGTTCCCTTGACAGCCTAACGGCATCACATCAAAATGAGTTGATGAGAGATAAAAAGTGTATCTCATCACTTGGACATAAAATTTACATCAATAAGGATATATGTGAACATATCCCAACATAACAATATTTAAATTAAAAGACCCATCAAAAGAAGTCTTTTAAAAAAAAGGAGGGTGAAAGGTTCCCTTACCGACGTGGGTATCTTTCAAAACATACACCCCATGAAAGAAGGACAATAGATCATTGATGTAAATTCTCATAAATGAATGTATATTACACAAAGAGTATAATAATGGGCAGTACATACACCACTCAATGGAATTTGTGGCAAATGTAGCATAAATCTCACGAGAATAAGAGTGAGATGAAAAATCCCTTACGAAAATTCGGCAGCCTAACGGCGCCACTCAAAACTTCCAAAATGGATTGATGAGAGAAAATAGGGTCTCTAATAATATGAACATAATAAGTACAGTAGGATTAATATAAAAGAACATCCCAATCATAAGAAAGATGAGCTTTAAAAGGAATGACATAAAAGTGTGTACTTAAAAAGAAAGAGAGGAGTAGGATCCCTTACCTCGGGTCCGACTTGACTCGATCGTTCTTTAATCTCCTGAATAATAAACTTGATTTAATTTCTAATTCCTTAAGAACCCTTTTTCAAGTTCATTATTACTTTTATACCACTTATTACCATGTCACAAACATTATGTAATCATTTAAGTTAATAATATTTGTTTTGCCGATATTTGGTTCTTAAGTCGAAAGTGGTCTTCTTACAATTACATATTGTTCGTGTGGCCAAATGTTTATTATATCCAGAATTGTATTCATTATGTAGATGTCATATATGTCATATATATCCAGTACATGCATGCATTTATAACATTACATAATCATTTAGAGGTAAGAAATGAAATGCACCGTTCATGGAGACGGTAAGCCGTACGTACGCATGAACGCTACTTTCATTTCTATTTCGTATTTTATAGAATGGAATAATAATGATATAAAGGTATATTATAATTCCAGTATAATATCATATATAATATCATATTTCCATCCTTTATACATCCTACATATGGTATTTGACGAATCAAATCACTTTGAGGGGGCGGTAGTCCGCACTTCCTTAAATGAAGATATCGCGTATACCCATAATGGAATCCATAAAGGTAAGACAAAAATGAAAAATACAGAAGCATAAATAAAACATAAACATATTATATATCATATATAAAAATATTGACATCATAATGGCCACCTTTGAAGGTGTTAAATGAGTATTGAACAATCATCGTTTCGGGAGGCAGAATTTCACCATCCACGGAAACCGTATGTTCTTTAACCATTTGATGTAGTTGTGTGAGAGTGTAGCTCTAATAAATCTTATAACAACATCCTAGTATATTTAAGATACTGGTGTTGTTACAAAAGAAGTAAATAAAAAGAGTTTAGGGGGTTGGAGAAGCAAAATAAAACAAATGAACATGAGAGAATGAATTACCTTTAAAAGTGTAACTCCTTTTGATTTAAGCCTAAAGGCTTTCTTTGAAAGGATTATGCCCAAAGGGAGTCCTATAGGATGCGGATAGGGATGTGGAGAGAGTAAATGGGCAGGGGTTGGCCGAGACAAAGGCTTGAGGAGTGTGTTAAATGAGGTAGAGGTGTGGGCCTTTTATAAGAGGAGAGGAGGGGTACTTTTGGAAAGTAAGAAATATTACTTTATTTGAAAATGTGTTTCGGTTTTAAAAGGTCCCACATTGATAGAATTCGTGGATAAGGTGATAAGTATTCGAAATAAACTCATCCAATTGGTTTTGGACATGTGTAGTTCTTAGATTTTACATTATCTTTCCATTTTATTTAAATCGTCAAATAATGATGTCATCGCTCCATCATTATTATGTCATAAATAATTTATTTTATTTGATGTCTAAAAATTATAAAAAAATTACTATGTTGTAGGAAATCTTTTTAGATTTCCAATGAATATTTATAATCAAAATTTGGACTTGTGTAACCCCACTTAAAAACTGTTTTAGTAAAACAATTTATGTTAGTGTCATTTTCACTTTAACATTAAATAAAAATATATTAATGTCATTTTCCAACTAAAGTGGCTCCATGGGGTCCCCAAGTTGTCCCATGGCTTGTCTTGGTCGGCCATGACTTACCCAATAGGATTAGGACAAGTGTCATGGTGTTTTCACATTCTTATAATATCATTTTTACCTTAAACTACACTAATTACCACTAATCGCGATTAAAAACTTAATAAGTTACTATTCACCGAAAAATTATTTTAATCTCATTGAACCACATTTTACTTTTTAATGAAAACCATGTATGTCGGATTTTTGAAAATAAAAACACAATTATGGAAAAATTTCATTTAAATGAAAAATCAGTTTTTATAAGTACCACTTAGTGGTTTCACTATTCATCAAAAATTGAAGTTTTTCAGAAAATTACCAAAAATTCACCCTAAGCTATATTTGATATTCCGAATTCAAAAATGAAGTCTATTTTACAAAATTCAAAACATATTAGTCACATTAATTAATTTAATAATTAATTCCCGCTGTCAGAGCAAATAGCGTGTTTTTATAAAACAATAAGTATCAAAAGATTGACACTAGTTTAAGTCTGATTTCAAAGTGAAATTAATTCCAATGACTACTATTGGATTTAATGGTAAAAATATTTTCTAATTTCACTTTAAAACCAATTCAAAATATTATCTAATCATATAAATAAATTAGATTAAAAAGTGGTTTTGAATTAAAATACAACATTTTTCACTATTCATTAAAAAAAATGAACTTTATCAGAAAGATACCAAAAATTTACACAAAGTAAATTTTGATGTCCCGATTCTTAATAAGAGTTTTATTTGGTCCAAAAGAATGTTTAAGAGTGAACAAAACTATATTTAATGACGGTTCTCCATCAAAAGGTAATAAGTGAACCTTTAGTGAAAACTAGGGCATATACGCCAAAAATTGAATTCTTTCCGTATTTTAAGCCTTTATCTTTTATTGTATAAATGTAAAAATATTTAAGAACATATATAATCATATTTTAGTTATTTCTATCCATTCCCTCCAATACAACGGCTACATGTTAACTACCATTTAAAATAATATTATTTTATTATTAGAGTGCAACGTAAGATTCCCAAGAAACTCGTTGTTGCGTGTTGGGTACGCCATCGAGCATAGCGTCCCCTTTAAAGTCATATTAATATTTTATTCACAAATATGGATAAATATGAAAATTTCATATTCATTATTTACCTGGGGTGTTACAATTCAAGGGTTATAATGGTACATGAATTTATAAGATAAAACTCGATTCATGTAACTAAATCCAATTTTTTATATGTGGTATAATATTAGAACGGTTAATATATTGTGGTTCAATTACACATGTCACTATTTGGAAATTAATAATGGAACAGACACTTTATAAATTGGATGATTAGTTCCCATTTTATTACAACCAGATTACTACTTTTTTTTTCCAAAATATAGATAGTATATATGATATATTTTGACTATATAGGTCACCATTTATCAATTTATAAACCTCTCATACAAACATAAATTGAAAATCAGTATCCCAGTTAATCGAAACAATAAATATTTCATCTCATACATCATGATTCATTCATCAAACATTTTATAATCAATTAGTTAAATATAATTCCCCCATCATGATATATGGGAAAACTATATTTAGTTTTATGTATACCCTTTATTTATCTGACCATATATTGTAATTAAGGATAAGGAATGTCAATAATCATGAAAGTATGGAAGTAGTCCTGGAAAACTACAATTGAATTAGAGAAAACATGCAATCTTGGGAAAAAATCACCCAAATAGGTTATACATGAAAACATGATATATATTTACCTAATAAGGGATATGAATTAGAATACTCATAATTACAAAACCATGTTATACAGATCATCTTTTGTCTAGAATCCTACAATGAAATCTACATTGCATGGAATATGAATGGAATGTGAACTATATGTTCCTATAATGATGCATGTACCAACACTTCCATTCTATACTAGGCCATGGGTAAACTTCCAAACCAATGAATCAACATCCAGTGGATATATAATAATCATCCAAGGAAAAATAATAATCAATTGTAATATAGAACAATAGTCCAATCCCAGAAAACATGATCTTTACCTCACGTGTGGGTTCGTTGGACCCAGCCACAAGATACATACAAAGTACATAAAAAATCATAGTATCCAATATTCCATAACAAAAATACTAAGACCAAATAGGAAAAGAATCCTCTAATACCAATTTTGAAATATTTTGACTCGGGTCCACTAAGACGGTTCCCTGAGCCGGTGGGCTACATTACCTCCAGTGAAACTCCCAGTATACTAGAGACTACCGACTATAAGAGAGGGTATAAGGGAGCTATAATGGGGTGACTATACCCTCTTAATTTTTAATAAATAAATAAAAAATAAAAAACTGAATAAATTAAAGGGAATTTAACAGCAGTTGAAAAAAATAAATGAATAATAATCATGTAAGAACATGCTATTGCATAAATATAGGTAGGTAAACATAGTACATTTAAATCAGAAAAAAGTAAATAAATAAATGAATTAGTATCTATCTATAATAGCATCATGGTAACGTTCTCAGTCATCTACTCTCGTACTATATTTTAGCTCAAAATGACAATAGGAAGAAAGTACAGTCCATGACCCCGATTCTACAATGTGAGGTCTATTCAGGAACACTAGTGAAATGATGACTCTAATATGGTGTGAGATATACTCAGTAGGTCACCACCAATGGTTTATTCACTAATCCAAGAGTTTAATATAAAATAAGAAGTGTGTAGGTATATCAAAATGAAGTGCCAAAAAATAAATAATAACACGTCAGACATCGGTCCCTTAAAGACACACGGTCAACCATACCAACGTTATCCAAATATGAAATGTCTTTATACACCTACCATCATGTAGATATATAAAAAATTAGAAAATAAGTTTCATCAATATAGATGAATCACTATGGACCCCTTTTTTAGTGCCCAGATGTTTATATAGCGTGTCAATATGTCATGTGTCTCCGAACTCTAAATTGATCATCATAATATAGAAAATATAATTGATGAATCTTAGGTGAGACTTGGGTATCCATGACCATAGGGTTAAATCCAAATCTTAGTAATAACTCATATAGTCCAGCTATCAATTTCTCATTGTAATAAAATGAGTTTTCCCAATTCAATCCATGGAAATAGATTATAACTTAGTCCATGGAGATCTTCCACAGTAATCTTAGGCTAAGCATTAATGGTTCCAATGGGTAAATCCATTATTCTTCATGTTAGTAGATGTCAATATTAATCCATGATGTCTATCCAAGTCATTATAATATCTAGTTGATAAATTAGTGAATCATTGGTACAATGTAGAGGAACTCACATAACAAAATAAAGACCAAATTCTATGGGGGGTATCTCCTAAGAAATTGGATCAATGAATCAGATTTGAATCTTATGAGTTTTAAAGGAATTCCCTCAAGAATCCAAGGTGATTTCAAGTCTAAAAACAATTATAAAAATAAAAATGTTCCATAATAAGGGAACCAAGTATGTGAATATGATTTGTAACATTGTTCATCTAATAATCATTCTAATTTACTACATCCATTTAAATCATGTCATTTCCTTTCATTTATTGATGAAAAGGTCTAAAATGTGTAATATTTGGAACCAATTATATTAATATAAATTGTAATATTTTCCATGTAATAACCATTCAAAATTACAGCTTATATTTAATTTTTATCAGTACCTTTCATTTATTTTTTAGAGTATAATGGAGGAAGGGTAATATTTTCCTTGTGAAAAAACATGCCAATTTACCATGTCCATTTACAAATTTAATTATTGATTAAATATTTTCGGTAAGTGTGTTATCCATTATATAACACTATAATTTATCAATCTATATAGATGATATTTCAATTTTGAAGTCAATCCAAACAAACAGGTGGGAGTTTTAGTTATAAAACAATAGAGGTCAAATAAGAATATAATGGGAACATCTAAAGGGGCAGATCATGTTGATTTTGATGACCTCCAACATCATTATGGATATAAAATATCCATTTAGTTCCAAAATAAGACAACCAATTCAAGGAATATTAATTTTAGGGGGAATTCTATGTGAAAATATTGTGTTGAAAATCAAAAACAAATATAAAAATAAAGAATTTTTTAGAAAATTCATGAACTGCATATCTTGTACTTAGGATGATACACTCATACAATATCAATATTTGATTTGAGATAAAATTGAAGAAATCAGAATATTATAAAAACACAATGAAAATAGATAGAATTAGTTCACACAGATTTAGTATTCTTTATGTTGAGATAATTAAAGGAATATGAGACATAGTCTTACTAATGGCTATAAAATGTGAGTCTAGGCAATTGATTTGGAGTTTTTATGAAGGAGATCAATCAATGTATATGAGGACTATAAATGAATACTCCCATGTGAGGGGTTTTTTTCATGGAGTGAAAAGAATATAGGGATGAGACTTAAAAAGGATGTGTGAAACAATATTTTTATAGCTCTGAAAAGAACTAAAGGGTTTAGTCACATGGTTAAGATAATTGTGCACTTACCATTCAGTTTCCACTTTCCAATACAGCCACCTCGCATGGCCTATGTACAGGATTTGACATTCCATGTGTGGCATGTACACACCCTCTGTCTAAAAGGGACCCCCATGATTGGTTGTAGTGCATAGTCCGAAAAACTATGCATTGGTTATGTGGTTCATCTTTTTCCTATTTCCCAAGACACATAGAGTCTAGGTCACCTCTCATGAATTATAAAAATAGCGACCCATAAAGAAATGTTCCACATGATTTATCTTCATAGTTAAAAGAACCATGTGTCAATAATGTACCTATATCATTTCCCACTAAAATTGAATTTTTGGAGCCTGACACTTCCAAAAAATATCTAAACACTCAATAAAACACCCAAAAAATAAAAATATTTGGAATTAAACACCATAGATTGTTCCCGAACTCTAAATTATGATCTGAGCCTTAGTTAAATATGTTTACTATTCAATTGCTGAAATGTTTCAAAACCATTTGAGAAATAAGTCCATCCAAAAAAATGGTTCCTTACACCATGTACTATAAACATGTTTACAAATGGTGGACATACCAAAAAAGTGTTATATATAGATTGAAAGTTATTTTTCTAAAAAAATAAAATTTATAGTAGTGTTTCTACCTATAAAACATACATATTAGTAAAGGGGGTAAATAAATTCATAATATTTACTATAATAAACCATTTTCATTGGTAAGGATGATAAAGTGGCCTATTTATGGTTTGAAGAAATATTTTCATGATATAAAAATATTATTTGATGATAAAATCAAATGTTTTGGTTTTATTAGGAATCTCGATGAATTTTTTGTATACATGTACATAAGTGGTAGTGTTATGGTTTTTCTAGTTTTGTATATAAATGGTACACTATGAATCCAAATGATATTTCATATTTATATTTTTATAAAGTCATGGTTGGGAAAAATATTATAAATATAATAGATAATTTATGTGTCTTAGATACTTGGTATGAATATATATTGAGATAAATTCAATTGGTTTCCTAGATTGATTCAGAACATGTTCATTAATAATTTTATAAATATTTTTGGCATAATGAACTCCATGAAGGGGTCTTCACCAATTTTTTTATGGTGAAATTATTTCAAAGACTCAATTTCCTTCTAATGAGTTAAAAAGAAAACTCATCGATAATATTTCTTATAGTTTGATAACCGAATCAATTATGTATTTCATATTCTGAACACATCCAAATTTCATAAATGTTTTGAGCACTGTCACAAGATACAAGTAAAATTTGAGAGAGAGTTTCTTGATTTTAGGGAAGAAAATAATTATGTAATTAAAAATAAGTAAGTATATTAAGGTTTTTAGTGTTAAAGAAGTTCTTATTGATATGGGTTACAATGATTATTTCTTTCTAACTAACAATAATGGCTCAAGATCTCAATGTATCTTCATATTTTATTTTAATTGTATAACCACTATTTAGAAGATTTCTAAAAAACCTACAATGGAAGACTCAACAATATAGGTATAGTATACTGTTTCATCAAATGTTGTGAATGAATCTATTTGGATTATGAATTTCATCATTCTACATGGGGTAGTTCCTATAATTTTAGGATATAATTGGATTTATATTGGTAAGGACATAACTATTTATTAGTGAAAGTAAACTAGTCCTCTTTAGAAGAAAAAATAAATCCTTTAAAAATATCATATCATTTGAGAAAACATTATGAGGGGTAATATAAAAATACGTCGACTGTATAAAGTGAATAATGTACTAAATCCATAAAAATTTATAAAAAAAGAATAAGAATGATTTTTATTTAATTTTTTGGCATTTTAAACATATTGGATAATGTGTAATTATTTTTATCAATTTAAATGAAATATGTTTTTATAATAAATGTGAGCTCTATTTATCATAAATTTATGTGTTTTGAAAATGTTACATGAAAATTGGAATGATAAAAACACTCAATGAATTAATTTTTTTCCCTTAATTAATGAACAACATGGAGTAAAATTGGTTGTGATGATATGGTATGATTAAATTGAGTGGGGTATCATATATTATAAAGGAAAATATCATGATCTAATAAGTAAAGATATATTATCTTTCCTAGCCTACTAAAATTTACCACATGGAATATCATATTGTATTTTATATACATCAATTTTAATGATTTATATGAATCACCATTACTCGATATTGAAAATATTCTTATTATATGTAACTAAATTCATGGATACTGTATCCATATGACTGTTCTAATAAGGGGGGAATTGGGAATGTTTATAGCATTTCATCAATTTATTTAAACAAACATGGGATTTTTCTTGTTTTATGAAGATAATTATATTTGTTTTCTTAATTGAATTCAACTGAAAAAAGTATAAACATGATTAATTAATGTATTTTTAATATAAATATTTATTTTAATGAATGATATGTGGTGTTTTAATTAAATATGGGTAGTTTATATATATGTGTCAAAATATTTTGGGATGGACTAAGATATATTAACTTTTTCCATGTATACTGGTCACTATATTTGTTATACAATGGTATTTTATAAGTATATATAACATATATAGATATTCTTATATTGGTGAACATGTTCAAATGAATATGTGAGTGTGTTTAAGGAAGATCAAATAAAAACACTTTTTATCTTGAGTAGAAATAATTTTTTTGTAAAGGGACCTCTTTGCCTATAATTATGCATTTTAGATTTAATAATTATTGTAAATTCTATATGTTCTTATAATTCTATATATTTATTTCATTGAATAAGTATTAATTTTTGTTCAATGTGCCTATCTAAAATTTGTAATAATATTTGATTATCATATCCTATGAAGATTGATTGCATTTAAGTAGTTTTAATGTTTTTCAAAAATTATATTAGGGTTTAGAATAAGAAGAATATTTTTGGATATATATATTAAAGTAAAATACTAGAATTTGGGGATAGTCCCCACATTTGTTTTCTATTGTGAAAAACCATGTCATGGTGAAATCCACCACCACAGTATTCAGGGTAATTATATGAATATTTTTATGGTATGTCTAATTATATAATATTATTATCCTTATTCTTCATCATGTAATTAACTATTAATATTAAATGGAGTTTACTATTTATTTTAAAAATTCGGATTTAAAAAAAAAATTGAAACATTAAAAGTAAAAAATGTTATTCAAGTGTTATGAACACTTGTATTAGCATCATAAAATGAAGCATAATTATAAAATTATGTGTTTCCTAACGTTTCTATAGTTTATAATGATTTCAATGTGAGACACTAAACAATAAAAAATTATCTCTCCCTCTCCCCTCTTACATTACCTTCAATATTGAGGTTCTAATACACCAATGAAGTATAAAGGGACATATCGAAGCGACTTGTGATTCTAGTGGATGGTGTATACATTTGAAGGTAAGGAACACTCATTTATTTTTAAGTGACATATTAGAACCTCAATGATTAAAAAAATGAAAATATACTACCAATACACATAATTTTAGGTTTATGAATTTTGTACTATTTATTTCAAAAAAAAATATTGGTGTTGAATTATTTTTATTATATATAATTTATATATATTTTATGCCTAATAAAGCCCTACAAACATTTAAAATAAACCTTTTCTAGGTAGTATACCATTTAAAAGTCGTCAATCTAATAACTTTTCATATTGAAACCATTTATTGATGAATAAAATAATAAAATATTTGATGTTATTTTAAATTCTAGAAAATTCATTTAACTACCGGTAAATGTTATTTTTTTTGGGTTTTTGTGAAAATAAATAAAAAATAAGCAAAATATATAATTTTTAGTGTATGTGTATTTGGTATAGTAAATCACTAATCATCTATCTATAAATATTTCATATAATATCTAGTACACTTCAATTAAATATAGCACTCAATAGTACTTAGTGAAGTAAAAATAATTTAATCATTTTCTAAGCCAAAGTGTTTTTAAATATCATGGGTATATGTGTTCTCATTTACAATGGATCTTTAGAATTTCTATGAAATTTTAAAATCAGGAATGTTTTTAAGTTCACATATCATACTTATTTGAAATTTTGTTTCCATGTGTTTTGAGAGTCATTGTGAAATTTATTTCTTTTGAAATCTAAAATAAAAAACAACCATGTAGATCTATATAATACATGTGGCTGTAAAATAATAGCTGATGAAGAGTCACCATGCTTGTGTGATAGACCATTGGAATATATTTATATTGTATGATGGACCAGAAAAATGGATTTCTTTTTAAACAAGATTATGTTGAGTTATGGAAAAATCCATGGGATTAAATAGACAGAGCATAAACTATGTGTGTCAACCTACGGTCCAGGAATAATTTTTATGTTTTTAATTTTTATTTTTTTTAAATTTATTGTATCATTTTTTATGAAAAAATTATATATATATATATATCTGTGTGTGTGTAAACATTTTTATGATAAATATTATGTGCATAATATTTAATATTCTTTACTAATTTTTTTAATTTTTAAAATTATTTTTAATCCTAATTAATAATGTGGTCAGATCCATAGTCCATCGACATTAAAATTAGCATTGGATGAAACTTAATTTTCAAAGCCTGTATTAAATATAGACTTAAATAGAAGAGGAATTTATAGGCCATGTCTATTGAGACTTGGCATGCTCCACCCAAGTCCATCCTATTAAGAACACCTACTTAATCCATATTTATAGAAAGATTTGGATTTAATATTTTAATTATAAAACCATCTTGAAAAAAATTTATATTAATGATCAAACAAAGATCATATATATTTATTTATTCAATTATAAGGAATATTATATTTAAAAACATGGCTTAATAGGTTTGGATTTTCAAAACATGTAAGTCAGTTAATATAAAATTAATGAAGAAAAAAGCCTTTTAGAAAATTATTTTTTGCTTCCATTTTAAAGAACATGAGATTTAGATGTGTTAAAACGTTGATAAGATCTTTAAATAATTATGTCTAGGTACTCAGATAAAAATTGTCCTCATGATCTATCTATTCATATTATTTATCCATTTTCAATTGATCTTATATTATTATTCATAATTAAATTTCATTAATATTTGTAGTTTTATAAAACCCACATGATTTATTTAACCAAAAAGTCATAATATTTACTAGGTAATAAATCTTGTTTCATTCAAATTTTTTGAGATATTTTTTCAAACACATCAATGAATTTTTATCACTTAAAGAATCTTGTTCAATTATTTTCTCAAATGATAATAGATTCAAAATATTATCATATGTATTTCATAGTGACATTATTATAGGGATAAAATTGTCAATATTTCATAAGACATTCTCAAAATTATTATCCTTCAATAATATTATGTTCATAAGAAAAAAAAATTCCACCATATTTAGTTATTTATAGTTTATATCCTCAATTATAGATTTTTAATTCTTAGTATTGTACTTTTTTAAGTTGGATATAGATTTTGAAATATCAGTTAGATATCCATTATTGATATTCATTAAAACATGTTCATCATAATTATATGTCTTATCATATTTCATAATCACCCTTTCTATAACTATACACACAACTTTTAATGATTTCCTACTACTCCTTTCATATTGTGGAGTAAATTGAAATGTTTGTTTGAGATTTTGTATCAAATTTAATATCACTATATTTTGTATTTTAAATTAATACTTTATATATAAAAGCTTAAAGTATTCAACGTTTTCCTTACAAACATTTCATTATTCATAATATATTTTCCTTTAATCCTGAGAAGGTAAAAAAAGTAAGTGTACCTATAAGTATGACAATATCCATAAAAAGAGAATTTTGAATCTATATATTCACAAATCACTTTCAAGGATAACCCATAAAATTATTTTTTCCATTGCTAGACATTCTCATTGTGTTATGGGGTTCTATCTGTTCAAATGTTTTGCTTAATACATATTCACTTCAAAATGTTTAAAATTAAGGATTCAAAATCTCATCACCATTATTTCTCAATAAATTTATTATTGTTAGGTTTTTTTCATTTTAAACAATGGATAAAATCCTTTTAAAAAATAAGGCATAATTTTTTTGAAAAAAATAACAAGTGTGATTTTTATATTCATCAACAAGAAAATACACAATATATACCCCTCTAAAACATATTCATTATTTTAGTTTAAAAATATTTAGTGAATTAACTATTGTGGTTAATATTATATGAACTCATTAAAAACTATAAATATTAATTTATATTTCTTTTCATACTAATAAATATTATTTATGTTTGAGAAATTAAATTTTACCTCTATTAATATTTAAAAAAACAATTTTCATGAGTTTAGTTATATTTTATAGGTTGGAAAGTCCTACATTTCTATAAAAAATACAATAATTTGTATTCCATTTTACTAAATAAATGAATGATTCCACAATTTAAATATTATAAGTCTATTTTATAAACATTATTTTATTTATTAAATGATAATATGGGATCACCTTACGAAACTATAACAGTACATTTATTGTTCTAAAATTTCACAGAGTATCCCTTATAAAATAATTGGTTAATTATGATGATATTGTGTATTAGGGAAAAAATAAATATAATTATATATTAAATGCATATATTATATATATATATATATCCATATCCTATTATGAATCCTTTCAAATTTTTAATTAAATCTTTGTTCCCTCCTTCCACACTCTTCATTTTTTGGAATTTGTATCTCTAACTAGTCATATATCAGGAGAAATAAATATTTACGCACTATGTTTTCTAAAAATATATATTAGTTATTTAATCATTAATTTTATATGAAACAGATAATTTTGTACCCAAATTCATTTGGGTTGAAAATATTGTTATGAAATTATTTTTAAACCCTATATGTTTTCCCTCTAATGTAGGAGAGAAACTAAGTTCTCTAGAATAAATCACATGTCATCCAAATGGATTAATTTTTTGATGAATTATTGTTTCCCAATGGTCTTTGGTTTAATAAAAAACTATATATGGGTTTAGTGGTAGGTCTCATATTCTTCCTATTATCTAGTGAAAAGTAATTCCAATAGATTTTTCTTTGTAAATGAGGAGTGTCCAACTATATTTTTATGCTTATAAGGTTATAGAATAAATGACATATTATCAATGTTTTTCTTTCCCTATGTAAATTTTTAAATATTTTTTTGATAACATTCATTTCATATTTGAGTTTATTAACCTCATCATGACTATAAGAAAGAGTAGTGGTTCTATGTCTGGATACAATAATAGAGTAAGTGATTACAATTAGTTTTTATCCACTACAATGCCAGATTTAGATTCTAGGTAATTTCCTTAGATAGGATTGAATAATTTATAGAGTTTATCCATGTACTAATTAAATTATTCTAAAAATTGATTCTTTTAAAGTGTCAACATAAATAGACGAATGCATTCACATTATAGTTAGAGTGCCACTAATCATAGGAAAATAGCATGTCTAATTTATTACTAAGGTTAATTTAAATAATTTTTAAAATTTTCCATCATCATAACTTTCGTATTCACTTTTCAATGATGAATACTTACTATCAACAGATGTATTTTTCCGTTTATAATCATCATTCCATTTTTTTAAAATTTCATTACTCATATCATTTTTCTTATTTTCAGACAATATGGTTTAATATGACTTAGTTTCTGACATTAGAAATAGAATAAATCATTCATTTTATTCCACTTATCCTTCATAATAATTTTATATAGTGGTCACTTATTTAATTTCATGATTTTATGGGTATTATTCTAAACATGTAATACATAATTTTATAAAATTGAGAAACTCATCATCATTGAGTAGAAAATTGCTCTTTTTTGGGATTAAGTATATGTACTAGGATATGTTGAGGAGTCCACAGTATAAGGCCCCAACCTTAAACCTTACTTAATCTTGAGTTATTACAAGATTACACATTGAGGATCTTTTCGGGTTTAGAGTTTTAGATAATTAGATCATAAAACTTGCATTACATTCCACATATAAATAAAGTGGTTACATAAAGATAGTATTCTTCATTCCCATCAATGGAAACACATTTGAAATAAAAAATGGATTATTTCTTGACACTTCCTTGACACTATCATCATATCATGTACCTTTCCCTTGACCTGTGAAAAACATTTCAAAAAAACTTGGGATGAGCATAAAAAGCTCAGTATGGGTTATAAAAATATGGAAAGGAAACATGGGTACATATATACATAAGGATGAGATCATACTTTACCCATAAAACATAAGAACTTTAACATACCTCATCAAATCATGAATAAATCATAGAAATCATAAGACATAAAGGTAACTTGAGGCATTCATAACATTCTTATGTAGGGAGTAACCCTCTTGGTTATGTTTGGAATACCCATCACAGTATACTCCCTAAAATCTCTTCGGAGAAACCTTAACGTTTCACTCCTTCCCGTTACCCAATGAATTGGAGAGCTATATCGGGCTCACCCGCCCTTAGTTTATCACAGAACCACCCGTTTTCATAATAATGCCCAAGAACCTCAACATAATCATATCACATAAAACATGCATAAAGGAAACATAAAATTCCCACCTTTCAATCACAAGATATCAATACAGCACATTGATATATAAAACATTATGAAAACCATTTTTGATACCAAAATAAAAGAAAAGTATAACATGGTATTTATTTTTCTTTTAAAAAGAAGGTATGGCTTGTAGAGGAAGCCGAAACTCAAATAACGACCACGACGGCGGAGAAGTCATTGTCGCCGTATACGTACGACAAAAACATTCCCTTTTGTCGTTTAGTAAACGCTTCATATAAAAAAATATTCCTTTTGAATAAACGTAAAAGTCAAAGGGGTTTATACACCGTATAAAAGAAAGTTGTGTATAAAATAAAATATGCCTCAATGAAAGGAGATTGAGACGAAGTCCCATACCTCGTATCTGACTTGACCCGACCGTTCTTTAATCTCCTGAATAATAAACTTGAGTTAATCTCTTCTTGATTATGAACCTTTTTCAGGTTCATTATTCCTTTTATACCATTTTATGAACATCATGTAATCATTTAAGTTAATAGTGTTCATTTTGTCGGTATTTGGTTCTTAAGTCAAAAATAGACTTCTTACACTTACATGTTGTTAATTTGGTCAAAGGTTCGTTATATCTAGAATGATATTAATGATTTGGATAACATATATATCATATATATTCAGCATATACATGTATTTATAATATTACATCACATTTAGAGGTAAGAAATGAAATGCACCGTTCATGGAGACGGTAAGCCGTACGTACGCATGAACGCTACTTCCATTTCTATTTCGTATTTCTGGAATGGAATCATAATTATATAAGAGTATATTATAATTCCAGTATAATAACATATATAATATCATTAACTTTATCCTTTACACATCCCACATATGGTATTAACGAATCAAATCACTTTTAGGGGGCGGTAGTCCGCAATTCCTAAAATGAAGATATCGTGTTTACCCATAATGGAAACCATAAAGGTATGCCCAAAATGAAAAAAAACAGAATCTAAAGGAAAACATAAACATATTATATATCATATATAAAAATAGTGACATCATAATGGCCACCTTTGAAGGTGTTAAATGAGTATTGAACAATCATCGTTTCGGGAGGCAGAATTTCGCCATCCACGGAAACCGTATGTTATTTAACCATTTGATGTAGTTTTGTGAGAGTGTAGCTCAAATAAATCTTATAAAAACATCCTAGTATATTGAAGATACTGGTTTTGTTACAAAAAAAGTAAATAAAAAGAGTTTAGGGGGTTGGAGAAGCAAAATAAAACAAATGAACATGAGAGAATGAATTACCTTTAAAAGTGTAACTCCTTTTGATTTGAGCCTAAAGGCTTCCTTTGAAAGGATTCTGCCCAAAGGGAATCATCTAGGATGAGGATAGGGATGTGGAGAGAGTAAATGGGTTGGGGTTGGCCGATCCAAAGGCTTGAGGAGTGTGTGAAATGAGGTAGAGGTGGGGGCCTTTTATAAGAGGAGAGGAGGGGCACTTTTGGAAAGTAAAGAAATATTACTTTATTTGAAAAATGTTTTTCGGTTTTAAAAGGTCCCACATTGATATAATTCGTGGATAAGGTGATAAGGGTTCGAAATCCACTCATCCAATTGGTTTTGGACATGTGTAGTTCATCGATTTTACATTATCGTTCCATTTTATTTAAATCGTCAAATAATGATGTCATCGCTGCATCATTATTATGTCATAAATAATTTAATTTATTTAATGTCTAAAAATTATAAAAAAAATACTATGATGTAGGAAATCTTTTTATAATTCTAATGAATATTTATAATCAAAAATATGATCTTTATTACCCCATGTAAAAATTTATTTCGTAAAACATATTATGTTTCTGTCATTTTTACTTTTACATTAAATAAAAAGTTATTTATGTCATTTCCCAACCAAAGTGTCTCCATGGGGTCCCCAAGTTGACCCATGGCTTGTCTTGGTCGGCCACGACACAACCAATGAGGGTAGGACATGTTTCAAGATCATCTTATTTTATTAAACCATTATTTTTACCTTAAACTACACTAATTACCACTAATCGCGATTAAGAACTTAATAAGTTACTATTCACCAAAAAATTATTATAATCTCATTGAACCAAATTTTACTTCTTAATGACAACCATGTATGTAGGATTTTTGAAATTCAAAACACAATGATGGCAGAATTTTATTTAAACTGAAAATCAGTCTTTATAAGTACCACTTAGTGGTTTCACTATTCATCAAAAATTGAAGTTTTTCAGAAAATTACCAAAAATTCACCCTAAGCTATATTTGATATTCCAAATTCAAAAATGAAGTCTATTTTACAAAATTAAAAACATATAAGTCACATTAATTAATTTAATAATTAATTCCCGCTGTCAGAGCAAATAGTGTGTTTTTATGAAACAATAAGTATCAAAAGATTGACACTAGTTTAAGTCCAATTTCAAAGTGAAATTGATTCCAATGACCACCATTGGATTAAATGGTAAAAATTTATTCATATTACACATTAATACCAATTCAAAAGATAATCTAATCATATAAATAAATTATATTAAAAAGCAGTTTTGATGTAAAATGCAGTATTTTTCACTATTCATTAAAAAATGAACATTGTCAGAAAAATACCAAAAATTCACACAAAGTAAATTTTGATGTCCCAATAATAAAGAATAAGTTTATTTTGACAAAAATAGTTTATAAAATTGTCAAAAGATAGATTTAAAAAGGGTTTTCCATCATAAGGTAGTAAAACAATCTTTTAAGAATATTAGTGTATTCCATGCTTAAGATTGGATTTATTTTCATTTTAAGCCTCTAAAACACTATATTAATCATTAATAGGCATAGATAAAAATATCTATTATTCATTAATTACTTTGGATGTTACATCCTTCCCCCCTTTAGAAAATTGCGTCCCCGCAATTTATTTACTTATCGAATAAATGGGGGTACTTATCCCTCATTGCATTTTCAGATTCCCATGTTGCCTCTTCAATCATGTGGTTTTTTCAAAAAACATTTACCTGGTGAATCACTTTATTCCATAACACTTGCTCCCTGTGGTCAAGAATCTGGACCGGTTGTTCCTCATAAGATAGGTTCTCTTCCAGCTGAACTACCTCTGGGCTCAAAACATGAGATGGATCTGGCATATACTTTCTCAACCTCGAAATTTGAAAAACATTGTGTACCTGAGATAAACTCAGAGGTAAAGCCACTCGGTATGCAACTGATCCAACTCTCTCTATAATTTCATATGGTCCAACGATCCTTGGACTCAACTTTCCTTTCTTACCAAATCTCATCACACTTTTCCTAGGAGAAACCTTGAGAAAAACATGATCACCTACCTCGAAAGATAGATCCTTCCTCTGGTTATCCGCATAACTCTTCTGCCTTCTCTGAGCTGTTCTCATGTGTTTCTGAATCAGCTGAACTTTTTCTACCATCTCTTCTACCAATTATGGTCCCATCAACTTCCTTTCACCCACTTCATCCCAGAAATCTAGAGTTCGACACCGCTTCCCATATAATGCCTGAAATGGTGCCATCTGTATACTGGAATGAAAACTATTATTATATGAAAATTCAACCAAAGAAAGATATTGGTCCCAACTTCCCTGATAATCCATAGAACAAGCTCGTAGCATATCCTCCAATGTCTGAATTGTTCGTTTTGAGTGCCCATCTGATTGAGGATGAAAAGCTTTACTAAAATTTAATTCAGTACCCAATGACTTCTGAAGGCCTTTCCAAAAGTTAGAAGTAAACCGGGGATCACAATCTGATACAATGGAGAGAGGAACTCCATGTAACCTGAATATTTCTTTAAGATACAATCGGGAAAGTTGATCAAGAGAGAAATTATATCGTATAGCAAGGAAATGAGCAGATTTGGTCAAGCGATCAACAATAACCCAGATTGCATTATTACCTCGAGATGTATTCGGTAATCCAACAAAAAAGTCCATGGATATATTATCCCATTTCCACTTTGGCACTGGTAAAGGCTGAATCATCCCTTTCGGTAACTGCCGCTCTGCTTTAACCTATTGACATGTCAAACACTTCACAGTAAAATCAGCAATGTCTCTTTTCATTCCATCCCACCAGTAATACTCCCACAGATCTCTATACATCTTAGTACTGCCCAGATGAACTGAAAACGGATAACTATGAGCTTCAAATAACAACTCTCTCTTCAACTGTGAATCACAAGGTACACACAATCTCTTCCCAAATCTAAAAACACAATCATTATCAATGTTGAATTCAGGCAACTTATCTTTCTGAACCAGCTCTACCTTTTTCTGCAACTCACTGTCTTGCTTCTGTGCTTGCTTGATTCTATCTGATAGAGATGATCTCACCGATACCTGAAACAAAACAGAAGGACTTCCTGCACCAACAACTTCTATGCCAAAGTTCATCAAATCTTTAACCAAAGGATCACATTCCAAACGCAACATTGTTAATGAAGCAATACTTTTTCGACTCAAAGCATCAACCACTTTATTTGCTTTTCCCGGATGGTAATGAATTGTACAATCATAATCCTTGATTAATTCTAGCCATCTCCTCTGTCTCATGTTTAACTCTTTCTGAGTGAATATATACTTTAAACTTTTGTGATCGGTATATATTTCACACTTTACTCCATACAAATGATGCCTCCAAATTTTTAAAGCAAAAACAACAGCAGCTAATTCCAAATCAGGTGTAGGGTAATTTACCTCATGAGTTTTCAACTGTCGTGAAGTATAAGCAATTACCTGATCATTCTGCATTAGGATGCAACCAAGTCCTTTCAATGAAGCATCACTGTATATAACAAACTCACCATTCCTATAAGGTAGTGCCAAAACTGGAGCATTCACCAATCTTCATTTCAATTCCTGAAAACAATCATCACATTCTTTTGTCCAGATAAACTTAACACCCTTCCGAGTTAGCTTAGTCATTGGACTAGATAACCGTGAAAAATTTCTAACAAACCTTCGGTAATAGCCCGCCAAACCAAGGAAGCTACAAATCTCGGTTACATTTGTGGGTCTTGGCCATTCTTCCACAACTTTTGTTTTTGCAGGATCAACAGTTATCCCATCTCATTGCACTTATAACATTTTACTAACTGTAAATCAAATTTGGTCTTATCTTCACCTTGATCATTTTCAATGCAATCACGAGCCTTATGTCCCATCTTACCACATTAGTAGCACTTTCCAGAATTCAGAAGACATTCCCCAACATTCCTTTTTCCACAATTATCACAAAATGGAAACTTAGTTCTCTTACCATCAGACTTTTTTGAAGAATTCTTACATTTCTCCTGCCACCTCGGTCTCTTCTTCTACTGGTTGTTATAGAACACTTGGTCATCAGAAAAATCCATTTCCACATTATCAGCACATCAAACAAGATTTTCATAACTTTTAAACTCACGAGAAGCTAATGCCCTTCGATATTTTGGCTTTAATCCTGAGTAAAAACGATTGATTTTACTATCAAGGTCTCGGATAAAATTTGGAGCATACCTTTCCAATCGAGTGAACCTTTCTTCATAGGTAGCCACTGAGTCTTCCTCTTGCCTCAATTCCAAGAATTGATTTTCCATCCTAAGTCGAACAACCTTAGGAAAATACTTCTCAAGAAACATACCTTTGAATTCATCCCAGTCAAGAGCATCAATCTCATCGGCGTCCCTGATATTTTTAACCATAGACCACCACTGATCTGCTTCACCCACCAAACGGTAAATAGCAAGACTAACCTTTTGATTTTCTGAACACCCCATGACATAGAAAATCTTCTCCAGTGCTTTAATCCACCCTTCAGCTAGAACAAGGTCAGATGATCCTCTGAATGATGGGGGATGTTGACTCATGGAATGTTCCACCACTGACATGTTCCTCTGCAGTTGGTCTGGCTGATCTCGTGCATGGATACCACCACCATTTATAGCCTGAGTCAACTGCGCCATTACTGCAACAAACTATTCAGTTCCAATTCCGACCATCTCAGGATGATGATTCGGAAGGTTATTTACTTCTGTATGCCTTCCTAGCACTGCTTCCCTATTTCCTCTACAGAAAAGCATTCTGAACAAACATGTCTTAGATGAAGCAACATGGTAATCTTCAAATGCTATATCATTTCAAAGAATTTTTTTTGGATAATCATTTAACAGAATTCTAACTCCTAAAGTTATCTAAACCGACCTTTGATACCAACTATAAGGCCCCAGCCTTAAACCTTACTTAATCTTGAGTTATTACAAGATTACACATTGAGGATCTTTTCGGGTTTAGAGTTTTAGAGAATTAGATCATAAAACTTGCATTACATTCCACATATAAACAAAGTGGTTACATAAAGATAGTATTATTCATTCCCATCAATGTAAACACATTTGAAATAAAACATGGATTATTTCTTGACACTTCCTTGACACTATCTTCATATCATGTACCTTTCCCTTGACCTGTGAAAAACATTTCAAAAAAACTTGGGATGAGCATAAAAAGCTCAGTATGGGTTATAAAAATATGGAAAGGAAACATGGGTACATATATACATAAGGATGAGATCATACTTTACCCATAAAACATAAGCACTTTAACATACCTCATCAAATCATGAATAAATCATAGAAATCATAAGACATAAAGGTAACTTGAGGCATTCATAACATTCTTATGTAGGGAGTAACCCTCTTGGTTACGTTTGGAATACCCATCACAGTATATTCCCTAAAATCTCTTCGGAGAAACCTTAACGTTTCACTCCTTCGCATTACCCAATGCATTGGAGAGCTATATCGGGCTCACCCGCCCTTAGTTTATCACGAAACCACCTGTTTTCATAATAATGCCCAAGAACCTCAACATAATCATATCACATAAAACATGCATAAAGGAAACATAACATTCCCACCTTTCAATCACAAGATATCAATACAGCACATTGATATATAAAACATTATGAAAACCATTTTCGATACCAAAATAAAAGAAAAGTAAAACATGGTATTTATTTTTCTTTTAAAATGAAGGTATGGCTTGTAGAGGAAGCCGAAACTCAAATAACGGACACGACGGCGGAGAAGTCGTTGTCGCCGCATACGTACGACAAAAAAATTCCCTTTTGTCGTTTAGTAAACGATTCATATAAAAAAATATTCCTTTTGAATAAACGTAAAAGTCAAAGGGGTTTATACACCGTATAAAATAAAGTTGTGTATAAAATAAAATATGCCTCAATGAAAGGAGATTGAGACGAAGTCCCATACCTCGTATCCGACTTGACCCGACCGTTCTTTAATCTTCGGAATAATAAACTTGAGTTAATCTCTACTTGCTTATGAACCTTTTTCAGGTTCATTATTCCTTTTATACCATGTTATGAACATCATGTAATCATTTAAGTTAATAGTGTTCATTTTGTCAGTATTTGGTTCTTAAGTAAAAAATAGACTTCTTACACTTACATGTTGTTAATTTGGTCAAAGGTTCGTTATATCCAGAATGATATTAATGATTTGGATAACATATATATCATATATATTCAGCATATACATGTATTTATAATATTACATCACATTTAGAGGTAAGAAATGAAATGCACCGTTCATGGAGACGGTAAGCCGTACGTACGCATGAACGCTACTTCCATTTCTATTTCGTATTTCTGGAATGGAATCATAATTATATAAGAGTATATTATAACTCCAGTATAATAACATATATAATATCATTAACTTTATCCTTTACACATCCCACATATGGTATTAATGAATCAAATCACTTTCAGGGGGCGGTAGTCCGCACTTCCTAAAATGAAGATATCGTGTTTACCCATAATGGAAACCATAAAGGTATGCCCAAAATGAAAAAAACAGAAGCTTAAGGAAAACATAAACATATTATATATCATATATAGAAATAGTGACATCATAATGGCCACCTTTGACGGTGTTAAATGAGTATTGAACAATCATCATTTCGGGAGGTAGAATTTCGCCATCCACGGAAACCGTATGTTCTTTAACCATTTGATGTAGTTTTGTGAGAGTGTAGCTCAAATAAATCTTATAACAACATCCTAGTATATTTAAGATACTTGTGTTGTTACAAAAGAAGTAAATAAAAAGATTTTAGGGGGTTGGAGAAGCAAAATAAAACAAATGAACATGAGAGAATGAATTACCTTTAAAAGTGTAACTCCTTTTGATTTGAGACTAAAGGCTTCCTTTGAATGGATTCTTCCCAAAGGGAATCATCTAGGATGAGGAGAGGGATGTGGAGAGAGTAAATGGGCAGGGGTTGGCCTAGCCAAAGGCTTGAGGAGTGTGTGAAATGTGGTAGAGGTGGGGGCCTTTTATAAGAGGAGAGGAGGGGCACTTTTGGAAAGTAAAGAAATATTACTTTATTTGAAAAATGTGTTTCGGTTTTAAAAGGTCCCACATTGATATAATTCGTGGATAAGGTGATAAGGGTTCGAAATCCACTCATCCAATTGGTTTTGGACATGTGTAGTTCATAGATTTTACATTATCTTTCCATTTTATTTAAATCGTCAAATAATGATGTCATCGTTGCATCATTATTATGTCATAAATAATTTAATTTATTTAAGGTCTAAAAATTATAAAAAAAATACTATGATGTAGGAAATCTTTTTATATTTCTAATTACTATTTATAATCAAAAATATGATCTTTATAACCCCATGTAAAAATTGTTTTCGTAAAACATATTATGTTTGTGTCATTTTTACTTTTACATTAAATAAAAAGTTATTTATGTCATTTCCCAACCAAAGTGTCTCCATGGGGTCCCCATGTTGACCCATGGCTTGTCTTGGTCGGCTATGACACAACCAATGAGGGTAGGACATGTGTCAAGATCATCTTATTTTATTAAAGCATTATTTTTACCTTAAACTACACTAATTACCACTAATCGCGATTAAGAACTTAATAAGTTACTATTCACCAAAAAATTATTATAATCTCATTGAACCACATTTTACTTCTTAATGAAAACCATGTATGTCGGATTTTTGAAATTCAAAACACAATGATGGCAAAATTTCATTTAAACGGAAAATCAGTCTTTATAAGTACCACTTAGTGGTTTCACTATTCATCAAAAATTGAAGTTTTTCAGAAAATTACCAAAAATTCACCCTAAGATATATTTGATATTCCGAATTCAAAAATGAAGTATATTTTACAAAATTCAAAACATATAAGTCACATTAATTAATTTAATAATTAATTCCCGCTGTCAGAGCAAATAGCGTGTTTTTATGAAACAATAAGTATCAAAAGATTGACACTAGTTTAAGTCCAATTTCAAAGTGAAATTGATTCTAATGACCAACATTGGATTAAATGGTAAAAATATATTCATATTACACATTAAGACCAATTCAAAAGATAATCTAATCATATAAATAAATTAGATTAAAAAGCAGTTTTGATGTAAAATGCAGTATTTTTCACTATTCATTAAAAAATGAACATTGTCAGAAAAATACCAAAAATTCACACAAAGTAAATTTTGATGTCCCAATAATAAAGATAAGTTTATTTTGACAAACATAGTTTATAAAATTTTCAAAAGATAGATTTAAAAAGGTTTTTCCATCATAAGGCAGTAAAACAATCTTTTAAGAATATTAGTGTATTCCATGCTTAAGATTGGATTTATATTCATTTTAAGCCTCTAAAACACTATCTTAATCATTAATAGACATAGATAAAATATCTATTATTCATTACTTACTTGGGATGTTACACACAGCCTTCTGGGATTGAATCCAAGCTATAATATCCCTAAAAACCTCTTATGGGGGATTCCTCATGGGGCTCTTTCATGGATTTCCCTTCATCTACATGAAATGTGTGAGGCTATTTTAGAATGTTATAGGAGTCTGAAGGAGACCTATGAATGTGTGAGGGCTGTGGTGGAGCACATCATGAGTCCTATGGAGCTGCAACCCTTTGTGGCACCCACTATTTCTTTTTGGAACACTTATGAGCATCGCATGACCCATGGGACTATAGATACCAATCCCATTCCACCTCAACATCATGACTACCATGACCATTCAAATTTTGGTTTCCCGATTCGCAAAGAACCTAAGTAGTGCAAACAAAATGTAAAATGAATCATTCAAAGGTATTGGAGCATTACAAAACCCCATTCCACTTATTCATAAATTCCCAAACCAAAGGTGGGTGTAACTTTTAAAAATTCATACACCCTTCATATAGTAATAAGTCCATATGGGGTACTTGGGGATTAAATGAGCATTAAGCCTTCGCAAAGCACTCTTTTTTATCCTAGTGACATCATGCCAAGGAAGGGTCACTGTGTTTCATGAATCCCATTCCGCAATAAAGCATATGCCCTATGATAAGTACCTATGATTTCTAAAACACATATCAGTGAGACCCCCTACTTTGTGAGGCCCTCCTTCGGGGCCTCACTATATTGCCTCCCTTCTGCTAACACCCCTTCTCGATGGTCGAGTGATCCAAACATCTACACTGATCTGAGATCAATTCAACTACACTTAAAATTACCAAATGATATGTGATCCCTATTCATGTGGCTGATTCAACTTCAATTATGTCCTTATTTTACCACCTTCCGATTTCATTTCTATATAGTTATGTTAATTCCCCTTTCTTTTCTGTATAGGTATGCTAACATGGACCTCGTGAGTGATGACTCCTCCGAGCCATTGTGTCCTAGAATTTCTGAATCCATTCCCCTTCCAAGGGTGTATGTGCAATGGTTATGTTATCCCAATGGGTTAGGTGGAAGTCCCCTACATCCGAGATGCATGATGTAAAACATCCTAGAACCATACATCCCTAACACATGATGTTTCACAATGTCCTATCTTTGTATGGAAACTATTGGATGCCACATGTATGAGGGACACAAAATGAGATCCTCCAAACATGGAATAACATCCTCTAAAACCTATACATATGGAATCATATCATCCTAGGAATTAATTATATATAAAGATCATATCCTTTCTTTCAATAGGTATCAACTTTTATCCTCCTTGCCTCCTCCTGGTATTAGGCTTATAGAGGGAATGGGAATCGGGAACCCTTTCTATTTCCTAGGCTCTCAGCACCCCATCCCTCCCCCTTTAGGATTTGTCTCCATGGATTTCTATTAAACCTAATCAACTCTCACACGAAATTAGATCATCCTGACAAGGAATGATATCCTCCTTGAGCCACAACCATGCATAATCCCCACACCATATTTATGACGCATCTTTCATAACACTACTATCAGGTCATTTGCTTCATACTATTTCACACACCAAACATGAATCACATGGTAATATATCATATTAGCAACCATTAAACCCATATATCTTCAACGAGATTCTTCCATTCATAATTCGCACCATATTCTCATGGGCCTCCTGTTTAAGTGTAATCCCTAATTCCCCTTCTAGAACAACTTGTACTTTGATTCCCAACTAATTGTGTTAGGTGGGAAACATCCTTCAGTTTCAAGTCCAACACCCCCAAAATCCATCCAATCCATCAATAATACATCATAATTCACACCTAGTCCACCACATCTCGGTATAATCATGCCACCCACCTTGCCCATTACTACACATAAGCCTCATCCACACCAGCACTGATCCTATTTGATTTCATGTGTAAGCCCCAAACTGTCCATCAATCAATGTTGGTTTTGATCCCTGTCTCCTAAATAGGGTATGTAGGATTCCACCTTGAGGTTCAATCCAAATAGATGAAAAACCATGGTTCTACCTCCTAGGGTTGCATAACCTTATGTCATATCCTACAATGTTGAGATCAACCTTCACGGTGCGGCATCTTCCCTTTATGGGACACACCTCCCTAGGTCTTCTTCCATTGGTACTCTAATCCATCCATTTTTAAACATCCTAGGTGATCCCTCATAGGGATGTTCCTTCTTGATCTACCACTATGGGTCACTATTATAAGCCTCACTTCATCTTTTCAAGATGCTAAAATCATGACCTCTAACACTTCTACCTTGTGTTAAACATGGAATGCAAAAGGGAAACCTTGAAAAAAATGACATTGGCATCAGATATGATGTGACTGACATGGGATGCCTCGAGTTCCAATCTATAGATGCCTCCATGAGATTCTCACCTATTAGGAAGAATTCATGTGACCAATGTTCTAGTGTCCTAACATACAATGATGCCCAACGTTACTACTCCCCTAACCGAAGGTTTCTCCCCTATCATCAAACCTTGGAATATCCAGGAAAAAGTAAAATAATTAACTATAATCCACAAATAGATTGAATAGGGAATGATTTTCCTGGACACATCTTAATCATTGAGGGATACCTAGACTAGGCGATGAATTCCAATGATAAATCCCAGGAAAGAGGAACCAAAATCCCATTATCCCATTTCTATCAATGATCATACATCCCCGAAAAAGTGATGACTGTTTCCCACCTTTGGAAAGAGGGAATATGGGGCCACAACAACCTCTAGAAGATGTTAAACATGCACGAAAAAATTCCCCAGTAAAAGTGTCTGAAATAGAAATGGTGAACCCGACGTGAGTTATTTTCTCTTCAAACCATGGGGATTGGCCATGTTAGTCATTAGTTCGATAGATAAGAATTTCAGTGGATATATATATTTTACATGAGGTCCTATCAATCAAATTATGATCTTGGAATGGAAGCCACCCTAAATTTTGGTAGTTGATCATTGGGCATCCCAGTTTGTGAGATCATCAGTGTGGATATATATTTCTATCCATGGAAGATTAGACTACACAAGGGAATTGATAATTTCTTTCCATGTATCAATACTGATAGCTGAATCGTATTTCTTTTCAGGACCTAAGAAATATGAAACCAGTCAACCCACACCAAGTGATGCTTGGGTAGGAGAATACTTCACCTGAGAATCACGCATAACTACATATTTTCCCTAACATCAGCCACGACCAAGGATACCAAGCGCCCACACCCCATCCCACCCTCAGAAATAATTACGGGGATGGTGATAGATGCACTCATATATCAATACTAGTATGAGGGGTTTATTCCCATAAGGGATATGTCCTTATAGGATGTGGAGGATTCTATGAATCACTAAAAACATGACCCCCCAACATTCATACAGGAAGTCGCTACTCCCAACCAAAAAAACCTACATCTTTGAGAGCCTCTATCCAGAGTGATCTTATGACTCACTCCCCTAGGCCGATGAGGTCAAGTATATCCAAGTCATACCAGCCACAACTACTATGGAGGAGTCACCCATTTCATCACCCACCAGACCTCTTCAATAACACCAATGACTAGTCCTTTATGCCGAATAATAGATTGAATACAACCCCTCTTTTCATTCCCCTATCTAGATGACCTAACACCAACACCAGGTGCATGATCTATAGGATACTCGTTAGGGAGAATGATATTTTGTGGCTCAAGTGGGCCCTTAAACGATCATCACACTTTTCTAAATCCATACTACTGTATATTAAGGACCCGCCAATGCCTGGCCAGAATGGATACCTCAACCACCCCACAAGCATGCTAGGTTGACACTTTTGATCACTGGTATAACCAACAGTCATCATAGGATGACTTTGGATGATGATGTTCACTACAGTGGTCATCCTCGTACCATCAATAGTATTAGTAGAGGTCATAAACACTCTGAAACTCAATATGGAGGCCCTCCCCATGTTCACAACATCGATCAATGTAGTGGTCCTCCCCACTTTGTCAACACCCAGTAAAGAGGTCCTTCCCATGCAAATGGTTCCTGATATGGAGGCCCTCCCCATGTCATAGGTAATAAATGTGATGGTCCTCCTCACATCATCCCGAGCTTAATCAAAGGTCCTCACCGCTCCATCACCTACAAAAGTATAGGATCTCCCCACTTCATCGATGATCAATATTATGTTACTTCTAGTTCTATCACTTTCATCAAACATGGATGTCCTCCACGTGCCATAGGAATCCATATTGTAGGTTCTCCCCACTCCCCCAACATTCAACATGGAGGTGTTACCCATGTTTAAATTATCTCAAGTGGAGTCCCTCCCCACTCCGGCACTCACAATCATAGAATTATTCCCTACGCATCCAGAAACCTTTATTGGATGTCCTCCACATACTCATTCATCCCAACATAGAGGTCCTCCCCATGTCTAGTTTGATTAGTGTGATGTCTCTCCTCACAGCTCATCTCATCCAAGAGGAGGTCTTCTCCACTCGCATAGCCAACATGGAAGCCTTCCCCATGTACCCACTGACTAAAGAAGATGTTCTCCCTCGCACATCAATATCCAAAGTGGATGGCCTCTCCATGCTCACAGTATTCTGTGAGAAGTTCCTCCCCACTCTAACAGCAACCCATATGGCGGTCCTCCTCATATCTCAGTCAGCTCATGTAGAGGTCCTCCCCAATCTATAAACAACCATCATGGAGTTAGTCCTAGTGATGAAGAACTTCCCTTCCCTAAAGATCCATCCTGGGTAAGCAGGGTGAATCACTGTCTCTGGAGAAAAAAAATTGAGAAGTGAAAAGTCATTGTCAAATCTCATTTTTTTCAAAGATTCTAAAGCTGAATGTGACTCAATGATGGATTCTTCTCCCAATTCATCTACATTAGAGTATGGGGTAGGTTCTCCATAGGTGACATTATTTATCCTCGAAGGTTAGATCCAAAAAATTCCAAAATCCCCACTTAGGTATATCCAAGAGGAGGAATATTTGGTACCATTATAGGGTATCATGGTGAAGTACTCTCTATTATCTCGGGATTCATTATCTAACACTACATTAGATCACATAGATCATTAATTGAGATTTTTAGAAAAAAAAACTGCTAGACTCACCACCAATAGTTGATTACCTTACAATTGAGGTAATGGTAAATATCAAATACTACAAAGACATGATGATGTGTTTGGTACCACCTCTGAGAGACGACCCAAATAATGGTGGTCAATTAGCTTGTGCAGTGGATTCTCCACCAGGTAGTCAACTGCCAGACCAGAGTCCTATCAGGTTTCTCAGCTAGCAATAGTCTAAGCCTGGTCCAATGCTGATTCAGATCCTACTACCAAATATGGATTGTTGTGGGACACCCTCACTATATATCATTTTTAAGGTATTCTAGTCTAATTAAATTCCCATCTTTTACATTCTAGAGTTGTTCACCAAAGACGAGGTCAGGTGCCTCCATATGACCATCTAGGTGACACATTTCCACCTCTTTGACCATCAGTTGGTCTATCCAAAGGGTTAGGATCTTTTTGATGAAATTGATCAGTAGTTGTGTATGGTTGAGTTGGAAGCACTCCCACTGTATTAGCACCCTATATCATAGGGCTGTCACCAGACCCTCAAATAAATATTTGTTCAGAGCTTCACAATGCTCGATGGAATTATTATTGAGGAATCTTTGCTTGTATAGATTATAGTATGGGGTAAGTACATTTATCTTTACCTCAGTCCCATCCTATGAAAGAATTATATTCCCTGTGATATTAATGATACACATCCGGGTATAGTAATAATGAATATAGCGAATCTTTTCTCACTCAAATAAAAAATGAAACTAACACAGGTTCCAACAAAGAGGAGCAACCCCCCCCCCCCCCCTGAGGCAGTAGAGTACTAGGTAGGCTGTTATATGGGTGTACTAAATTTACTTCAATGTTAGGAAATTTTTTTTGGAGACCCGTCAACATCATTTTTCATTGGTCAGGACACCAAAAAAGGTAAATAATAGGTCGGAACCTCTACTCCATCTGACCAACCTGATGTTTCACATAAGACAGAGGTCAATCCTAGTGTTGCTGCATTACTCTAGTTGGTTTCAGATCAAAATAGGCTCATTGAATATTTCCTTACTGAATGCATTATTGAGAACCATATTTACTCTGGTAATCCTCCACATAATCATGTTCTTCCTCCACTAGGGCTGCAAGGGTAGCCACAATCATTCTTGGCTAGCTACCCCCAATTGATCCTAGAAATCGCAAGCATCCCGATAGGGTTGAGACTGAAGTATATTAAAAAATAAATTATTATGAATCTCTGAATCTTATTGAGAAATGTGATAACCTACCTTGGGACCCAGATCAAGTGGTTCCTCAATCCACGACTCCTCAAGCTAGTTATCATCAAGATTCTCAGTCAGATGCTGAGCCAGTCTACTATGTTGATGAGACTATTAAAGTGATGGTGGTTAGAGATCCTCATTAATATTGGAACCACCACCAATATGACATGATATATTCTCTCACATCTCCCCTTGGATCCATTGAGATATGACATGTGGAAATCCCACCTGATGGAAATCCATATCAGGCATGGGTAGATGATACGTGAGGAGCCCCATATTTTGGGAATCCTACCTTCATCCCCTTCAAGGGGATGGGAGGAACTCTATAGAAATTGGACCAATTTATCTCAAGGTGTCAACCATCATTGGGTGCACCAGAGAAGCAAGATTTCCCCAAGCTCTGATTTTTTTTCCAGACATTTGTAGGGCCCACACTCATCTAGTATAATCATATACCCATTGGTTTTATCACCAGTTGGAAGGAACATTGTAGGAATTTTCATTACCAGTTCCGATCAACCACCCACAAGACACATATTTTCAATATCTTCTAGTGAAAGGAACGTCTAGCTAATCACGATGCAGATTTTGTCGATCGGTGGAAGGGCCTCACATATTCAATCGATATGACACTAATTTAGGAGTATTTATTGGCAATGTTTATAGGAAATGATAAGACTATGTTGATCCACCCCCGCATCACTCATAACTTCCTAGGTTTACTCTAGGATTTCTCTAACAAGGTTTAGCACATATAGTAAGTCTTATAGAATGCTAATAAGGCACTTCCATTGCCTCTTCAGACTCCGACCAGAAGAACTGTCATGGAAGAGGCTTCCTTTGTAGTGTAGGTAGACATTTTGGACCCGCCATAGCTATTATTGGTATAGCCTCTCTCAAAAAATCCTCCCCAAGCATTTCCTCATCAGGTGAAACATCCCTGGGATCAACATCACCTAGTGCATAATCGATAGGCACCACCCCACCAAGATCTTCCACGTTGATGGGACAATGTGGATATAGACCACCGTTATGCTCTTTCCCCTCATCAGGTCTAGGATCCCAGATCTCCCATCGAAGATATGATAAATGGTGCCTACTCCTTTAAGGATCCATTGTTCTATGGTTATTTCCACAGTGCATTAGAACAAGGGATCTTGAAAGTTCTTAAGTGTAGAAATCCAAGTAAGACCAGCCACACTAATCACCCTGAAAACATATGTTACCACATAATCCTTTCATATACCATCAAAAAATGATATGTGTTAAAATATTGGCATTAGGACCAAGTGGAAAATGGTGTAGTCAAATTTTTTCTTGTCCCGACATAGGATATACGTGTTTCTAATAAGCATGACAGTGACAACAAAGGTGAATGGAAAAAAGTTTAGTATTGTGGAACCCATAAGTATTATGACTGGTTTTCTTATAGATAATTTGTTAACTCTCATGGTATCATCCATTCCTGATTGAATCAGCCCAAGCCTCTTTCAATCAATGTTTCTCCACGGACTACTGCTTCTTTATCCACATCATTGAATTCCATTTCTTAGACGAGTTGGCACCGATGGAATAAGGGAAAGAATTTTCCCCCATCAGCTCTAGTTTCATCTTGTACTCTTGTTTTTTATGCACTCGTAGATGGTAAACAGTCCTATGATCTACTATACATTGGAATACTCGTCTAGATTAGATTAAGAGTATTATTTTATGAATATCGTTTAGTTGGTAGATCCATATATCATCTCGGAGGATGAGTATTATCAGTATATCCCTCCAAATGTCTCCAATTGACGCCATCATTGAAGGATCCATGGATATGTGAATTATCGTAATTCTCAGGCTAGTTCTCTTAGTCAAGTAATCCATGCTACTAACACAAGATAGTGGGCTCTACATAGGGCTTCATGGACATTTTCTCCTTATACCAAATTATTATATTCACTATATCTATCGATCGTACTACTTGACTATGAAAAATAGTCATGAACATATCATGATCATCCCTACCCAATTTTGGCTAGGCCATATCCATCCGATAGTCATCTAGTAGTGATATTGGGTGAGTTTTCTAATTAGTAGCATGAAATTTCCAACACTACTCAGAATCTGATTTTTTGACCAGTTGTGTTGATCATACCTCCATCCAAAGATAAAACCATCATAGGTAGAATCATTCACCTAGAATGGATATATGATATTCTAAATAACCTAATTGACATTTCTACAAAGCTTGAAATCCTCAAGGACATCCTCATGACTTAAGAGATGCATTAGGTCTTTACAAAGCCTTGAAAAACCATTCTAGTTTGGAATAGAGGTAGGGTATGTAGAGAACTTCTATGCCAAGGAATTAGAATGATCAGAATTCTGGTCCATCATTTCATTCTTTAGAGAATATGAGTGATCTCTTGTGTATGGGAACATCCACCCGATGTACATCTCAGGGTAGTTCAGTGTCATAGAGGCCTGACAATGTCTAGTTGACATAGCTTTTGGGATCAATCACATCCCAACATGAATGATCCAAGGTTTGGGATAGACTAAAGTATATTTTATTCCTTCTGATAGGAAGATTCTATGTTATGAATGGACTGAGAAGAGTTCATGTGGTTGAATGCATTTGAATACCCAGTTTGTTGGTTTGGAAGAAAACATGGAATTCAGGGTTGAATTGTAGGATACCACCAATAATGAGATAATGGGTAGGCCTTGTCTCCATATCCATATATTAGTACCCTTATTATATCAACAATGCCTCATGTACTCCCTCAAAAACCGATTAGGCATACACCCAGGTGGAACATCTCCCTTAGACTCTTTGATGCTCGTTATATGGGTGTGGGATATTAAAAGAGCAAGGAAGAGGGTGTTCAAACCAACTAGTACAATAAAATGAACAATGAAGCTGACCTGGGGATAGATTTTAATGATTCATTCATCCACATGACTCTGTAGTCAGAGTCCATGATCCTCGACATGGGGAACTTAATAATCATTTTTTGAAAAGAAGGGGAGGGGTTTGCTATGTTCATGGAACATCTGATGATTACATCACACTCCTACAACGGATAGGATTAGGTTATTCTAGAAACAATTACCCCTATGATGAATCGTGATTTATTCACAATGGAAACTATTCTAAGACACTTTCATCTATTCTGTAGAGTCGAGTAGAGTCACCAGAAACTGATACCCCACCATTGCTTTGATATCTTGAATAGACCATGCGGTTGAAGGCCTGATGGATTTGGGTTAAAAATTTCCTTTATCATTATTTCTAAAAAGTATGAATCTCCCTGTACGACTTCTATATCCACCCAAGTGATTATCATTGTTCCTAAAGAATCTATTGGATTACAGATGTTTTCTCCTCCGATTGATCACCCGATCTCAGATAATGATGAAGATTAAGAAGATGCTCTTCCTGCATTTGAATAATAAATCTCCACCCCTATCAATGAGTTATTTTAGATATATCATGGAACTAATAAAAATTTGACCAACACTATCAGTATATCCAAGCCTGAATAGGAATATCATTAGTACATGGATTTACCAAAGCATCGTCGTCATGTATTCTCCTAGGGCTATGACAATATTTTTGGACTAATCCCTGGGGTTTCCTTCCTTCATCTTGGTCACCAAGTGAATCATTGTGGGTTCATGTATCCTCCCATAGAAAGGAATATTTATCATTGTACCATGTTTGAGGCCAATTTTGATATGATCATCAAATCTAACATCATCAATGAGGTTTAGTACTCGATAAAGATGGACAACATGATTCTCGTTCGGAAGAAGAAAAGACTAGTCATAGTTTGTATCAAAATTCAAGAACTCAATCACCACTGTCTAAAGGATTATTTTCCCCTTCCTATGATAGAGTTGTTGATTGATGCCATATTTGGGTTCCATGTTCTTTTATTAATGGAAGGGTAACTTGGATATAATCAGGTCTAGATGTACCCTGAGGATGAGGATTCTACCACCTTAAGAGCACCACAGGTAACCATCTTCTATCAGGTAATTCTCTTCAGTATGAAAAATTTAGTGGACAATTATTAGAAATCCATGCACTGCATTTTCAAACTAATCCTTAGGGAGTTATTAGAATTATATGTGTGTGATTTTGTGGTCAAATCCCAACAACATTAGGCCCATCTCAGGGATCTTGATAAAGTGTAAATATCCCTTCCTTCCTAGAGTCTAAAGATGAACCCATTGAAGTATTCCTTTGGGGCCCCTATATGAATATTATTATATTCATTATCAAGTATAGAGGCATTGATATTTACCTAGATAAGGTCAATCCCATCATCTAGATGCCTCCCCATAGAAATCTCCAAGTGCTCTAAGGCCTTCATGGAAACATATACTACATATGCTTATTCATTAAAAATTTATCTTGAATTTTTAAACCCTTTACCAAAGTCATGATGAAATGTTTCATCTACAAGTGGTACAAAGTGTTCCAGACTGTATATGAGGAGATCAAGAAGTACCTTCTATAGCCTTCGGTTTTTATGCCACCCATCTATGGGAAGTTTTTTGTCCTTTATGTGACCACCCTAAAATGATCACTTGGTTCCCTAATCACTAATAAGAACCAATAAGGTAAAAATAATACTTTTTACAATCTTAGTCACATTCTCCTAAATATAGAATATAGGTACTCACTTATCAATAAGAGCTGAATTACCCTAGTTTTTGTATTACAAATGTTATAGAAGGGTCTTCATCACCATGATGTGTAGTTGGTGTCCCATGTAGATCCTCTAAACTAAATCTTGAATCTCATGATGTTTACAAAGAATATACCATGACGGGTGGTGATCCTTTAGCTGTTCGACATGTAGTTCATTCTCCAGAATGTCGTCAAAGGTCATGCATTAGCCTAATTCATGGTCGTCCATCCTACCCCAATACATAAATCCCTCAATCTTTACTTCCTAAATGTGGTCATCCTCTCTTTGGATTAGGCTACCCTATGTTGGAATATTCATTTTGATGATGCCTCTAATATTTCAACTGGTAAAAGAATCAATGACCCCAGACTCAATAGAGTAGTCATGGGGGTTTTCTTCATCACCCCAATAGAGGTTGTCCTACCATATTCTTTCTTGATATCATAGGGATGCACAAATATTGAGGTAGAGTATCATTATCTTATTATTTTTCTTGATTTGTCCCTTGAGATTGATGTATTCCACCTACACATCAAGAGAGACTCTGATTTAGTCATCAAGAAGATCAACAATCACTACGTCATGAGGAATCTCGAGCATCTTCCCTTACATAATCACACCTACTAGTTGATGTCCCGGTTCTGTTCTTATCTAGTGGTAACTATTATTCCCCCATCAAATAATGGTCGATCTTATATGTAACATCCCAGGTAAATAAAGAATAAAGAATTTTCATATTTATTAATATTTACGAATTAAATATTAATTTTATTTTAAAGGGGTTGCTATGTTCGATAGCGTACCCGATACGCAACGATGAGTTTCTTTGAAACTTACGTAGCACACTAGTAATAAAATAATATTATTTTAAATGTTAGTTAAAAAGTAGCCGTTGTACTGGCGGGAATGGATATAAATAACTAAAATATGATTAGATATGTTTTTAAATGTTTATACATTTACCCAATAAAAGATAAAGGCTTAAAATACGGAAAGAGTTCAATTTTAGGGCATATATACTCTAATTTTTCACTAAAGGTTCACTTATCACCTTTTAATGGTGAACCGTCAATAAATATAGTTTTGATCACTCTTATACTTTATTTTGGACCAAATATAACTCTTCTTTAGAATCGGAACATCAAAATTTACTTTGTGTAAATTTTTGGTACCTTTCTGATAAAGTTCATTTTTTTTATGAATAATGTAAAATGCTGTATTTTAATTCAAAACCTCTTTTTAATCTAAATTATTTATATGATTAGATTATTATTTTAATTGGTTTTAAAGTGAAATTAGAAAATATTTTTACCAGTTAATCCAATGGTGGTCATTGGAATCAATTTCACTTTGAAATTGGACTTAAACTGGTGTCAATCTTTTGATACTTATTGTTTCACAAAAACACGCTATTTGTCATGACAACGGGAATTAATTATTAAATTAATTAATTTGACTTATATGTTTTGAATTTTGTAAAATGGACTTCATTTTTGAATTCGGAATATCAAATATAGCTTAGGGTGAATTTTTGGTAATTTTCTGAAAAACTTCAATTTTTGATGAATAGTGAACCACTAAGTGGTAATCAAGCAAACTGATTTTTCAGTTAAATGAAAGTTTACCACTAATGTGTATTGAATTTTGAAAATCCGACATACATGGTTGTCATTAAGAAGTAAAATGTGGTTCAATGAGATTAAAATAATTTTTTGGTGAATAGTAATTTTTTTTCATTAATCGCGATTAGAGGTAATTAGTGTAATTTAATGTAAAAATGATATTATAAAAATGTGAAAACACCATGACAGTTGTCCTACACATATTGGGTGAGTCATGGCCGACCAAGACAAGCCATGGGCCAACTTGAGGACCCCATGGAGCCACTTTAGTTGGAAAATGACATTAATATATTTTTATTTAATGTTAAAGTGAAAATGACACTAACATAAATTGTTTTACTAAAATAATTTTTGAGTGGGGTTATACAAGTCCAAATTTTGATTATAAATAATAATTGGAAATATAAAACGATTTCCTACATCATAGTATTTTTTTTATAATTTTTAGACATTAAATAAATTAAATTATATATGACATAATAATGATGCAGCGATGACATCATTATTTGACGATTTAAATAAAATGGAAAGATAATGAAAAATATAAAACCTACACATGGCCAAAACCAATTGGATGAGTGGATTTCGAACCCTTATCACCTTATCCACGAATTATATCAATGTGGGACCTTTTAAAACCGAAAAACATTTTCAAATAAAGTAATATTTCTTTACTTTCCAAAAGTGCCCCTCCTCTCCTCTTATAAAAGGCCCCCACCTCCACCTCATTTCACACACTCCTCAAGCCTTTGGCTCGGCCAACCCCTGCCCATTTACTCTATCCACATCCCTCTCCTCATCCTAGAGGATTCCCTTTGGGCAGAATTCTTTCAAAGGAAGCCTTTAGGCTCAAATCAAAAAGGAGTTACACTTTTAAAGGTAATTCATTCTCTCTTGTTCATTTGTTTTATTTTGCTTCTCCAACCCTCTAAACTATTTTTATTTACTTATTTTGTAACAAAACCAGTATCTTCAATATACTAGGATGTTGTTATAATATTTATTTGAGCTACACTCTCACACAACTACATCAAATGGTTAAAGAACATACGGTTTCCGTGGATGACGAAATTCTGCCTCCTGAAACGATGATTGTTCAATACTCATTTAACACCTTCAAGGGTGGCCATTATGATGTCACTATTTTTATATATGATATATAATATGTTTATGTTTTATTTAAGCTTCTGTATTTTTCATGTTTGGCATAGCTTTATGGTTTCCATTATGGGTAAACACGATATCTTCATTTAAGGAAGTGCGGACTACCGCCCCCTAAAAGTGATGTGATTCGTTAATGCCATATGTGGGACGTGTAAAGGATGGATTTAAAGTTATTATATATGATGTTATACTGAAATTATAATATACCTCTATATCATTATTATTTCTTTCCATTAAAGTATGAGATAGAAATGAAAGTAGCGTTCATGCGTACGTACGGCTTACCGTCTCCATGAACGGTGCATTTCATTTCTTATCCCCAAATGTAATGTACTATTAAAAGTACATATAATGGATATATATAATTAATGATATATCTAAGTGATGAATATAATTCTGGAATTAAAATATACATACCTCTCATTTAGTTTTAATTCCATTAATATGACAAAGAAATGAAAGTAGCGTTCATGCGTACGTACGGCTTACCGTCTCCATGAACGGTGCATTTCATTTCTTTCCTCTAAATGATTATGTAATATTATAAATACATGTATATGCTGGATATATATGATACATATGATATCTAAATCGGTAATTTCATTCTGGATATAAAGAAATTTTGACCACATGAATAACATGTAATTGTAAGAAGTCAACTTTCGACTTAAGAACCAAATATTGACAAAACAAACATTATTAACTTAAATGGTTACATAATGTTTATAACATGGCAATAAGTGATATAAAAAGAATAATGAACTTTAAAAAGGTTCTTAATCAAGTATAAATTAACTCAAGTTTATTATTCAGGACGTTAAAGAACGATCGAGTCAAGTCGGACCCAAGGTAAGGGAACTTCTTAACCCAACTTCCATTCTTTGGGTTAATCTCCTACTTTCAAATTATGTCATGATGTTATTATGTCCTATTTTGTATTTTTACTTTCTTTATGTGTACCTATAGTGAATACACATAATAGATCTATTTTATTTTAAAAATGATCTTTGTAAGGGACTTCGTCTCAATCTCCTTTCATTGAGGCATATTTCGTTTTATACACAACTTTCTTTTATACGGTGTATAAAATCCTTTGACTTTTACTTTTATACAAAAGGAATCTTTTTCTACGAAGCGTTTTACTAAACGACAAAAAGGAATGTTTTTTTTAACGTACGCGGTGACAACGACCTTTTCCGCCGCCGCGAGTATTATTTGATCTTTGGCTTCCTCAACAAGCCGTAATGTTTTTAGAATAAAATAAATACCATATAATCTTTTATGTATTTTGGTATTGAAAATGGTATTGAAAAAGGATTCTATTATGTCAATATATTTATGATATATTGTGATTGAAATGTGGAAATGTTATCATTCCTTTATATTGGTTTTATGTTTTATGATTTTATACTGGTACTTGGACATTTTAACGGGTGGTTACGTTTTAAACCATATGACGGGTGGTGCCGTGAATACCAGGACGGGTGGTTACGTTATAACCTCCAATGCATTGGGTATGGAAGTCGGCCGTATGGCTATTCCATTAAGTATGTATGGAAATTGGCCGTATGGCTATTCCATTAAGTGATATGTGTGGAAGTCAACCGTATGGTTATTCCACTTAAGTATGTTTATGTCCCAAGTTACCTTTATATATTCTATGTGTTCTTTATATGGGTTTTATGGTAATCCTTTGGTTACAAAAAGGTAAGTAATGATACTTTATTCAGTGAAGATTTTTTTTACTACTTCATGAAGGTGAAGGTATTACTTTGATATAGTATACATGGTTTACTTGATGTTTGAAAAACTAACAGTTTTAATTCTTTTTGTATCCCTTACTGAGCTTTTTATGCTCACCCCATGTTTTTCGAAATGTTTTTAACAGGACTTAAAGTGGAATAAGGTCAAGGATGGGATCAAGGGAATTTCATGCTATCTAAAACATGGAATCTAGAAATCTTTCTTTTTAAGAGTTTTTATTTTATGGAGACTTAGTAGAAGTGTCTACTTTGTAATCTTTTAAGATGTAATAGTTATGTTCTAATTCTCTAAAACTCTAAACCTGAAAAGATCCTCAATGTGAATTATTCATTTAATTAAATATTAAGTAAGGTTTAAGGCTGGGGCCTTATAGTTGGTATCAGAGGTCGGTTTAGATAACTTTAGGAGTTAGAAAAGTGTTAAACTATAATATGGTTGAAATGATATAGCATTTATAGATTACCATGTTGCTTAGCCTAAGATATTTTGGTGTTCAGAATGGTTTTCCGCAGAGGAAACAAAGTAGCTATGTTGGGACGACATCAGGAGGAAGACAACCTTCCAAATCAGCAACCTGAGATGGTCGGAATCGGAACTGAACAGTTTGTTGCAGTGATGGCACAGTTGACTCAGGCTATAAATGGTGGTGGTATCCATGCACGAGATCAGCCAGATCAACCGCAGAGGAACATGTCAGTGGTGGAACATTTCATGAGGCAACATCCCCCATCATTCAGAGGATCATCTGACCCTGTGCAAGCTGAAGGGTGGATTAAAGCGCTGGAGAAGATTTTTGATGTCATGGGGTGTTCAGAACATCAAAAGGTTAGTCTTGCTGTTTACCGTTTTGAAGGTGAAGCTGATTAGTGGTGGTCGATGGTGAAAAATATAAGGGATAGTGATGAGATTGAGGATCTTCACTGGGACGAATTCAAAGGTATGTTTCTTGAGAAATATTTTCCTAAGGTGGTTCGTCTTAGGATGGAAAAATAGTTCCTAGAATTGAGGCAGGAGGATGATTCAGTGGCTGCTTATGAAGAAAAGTTCACTCGATTGGCAAGGTATGCTCCAAACTTCATACGAGATATTGATAGTAAAATAAACCGTTTTTACTCAGGGTTAAAGCCAAAGTATCGAAGGGATTTAGCTTCTCGTGAGTTCAAAAGTTATGAAAAACTAGTTCGATGTACGGAGAAGGTGGAAATGGAGTTTGCCGATGATCAGGTGTTCTATGACAAACAACAGAATAAGAGATCTAGTTGGCAGGAAAAGGGGAAGAATTCATCAAAGAAGCAAGGAGGTAAGAAAACCAAATATCCATCCTGTGAGAAGTGTGGTAAAATGCATCCTGGAGAATGTTTATCCAAGTCTGGTAAGTGCTTTCGGTGTGGTAAGTCTGGTCATATTGCTCGTAACTGTAAGGAAGATGATCAAGCAGGCAGTGAAAAGCCAATGGTAAGATGTTTTAAGTGTAATGAAATGGGTCATTATGCAAACGAGTGTCCAACAAAGAACTCAACTGGGGGAATGCAGTCAGACTACAAGCAGAAAAGGGTGGTGAAATCCTTTGCAAAAACTTCAGCAGATGTTGGACCATCGAATGAAGTGGTATCAGCTCCAGGGAGCTCAGTATTTTTCAAAGATTGACTTGAGGTCGGGGTACCATCAGTTGAAAGTAAAAGAAGCGGACGTTCCGAAGACTACGTTCCGTACTAGATATGGCCATTATGAATTTTTAGTTATGCCTTTTGGGTTAACCAATGCACCTGCTGTATTCATTGACCTTATGAATAAAATTTTCCATGAGTTCTTGGATAAGTTTGTGTTTGTGTTTTGAGGTTTGTGAAGAGGTTATGTGTGCCTTGTGATTCACAGTTGAAGAATGAGTTGTTTTTTCATCCTGGCAGTACTAAGATGTACAGAGGTCTGCAGGAGTATTACTGGTGGGATGGAATGAAAAGAGACATTGCTGATTTTACTGTGAAGTGTTTGACATGTCAACAGGTTAAAGCAGAGCAGCAGTTACCGAAAGGGATGCTTCAGCCTTTACCAGTGCCAGAGTGGAAATGGGAAAACATATCCATGGACTTTGTTGTGGGATTACCGAGGACATCTCGAGGTAATAATGCAATCTGGGTTATTGTTGATCGCTTGACCAAATCTGCTCATTTCCTTTCTATACGAGATACTTTCTCTCTAGATCAACTTTCCCATTGTATCTTAAAGAGATAGCCAGGTTACATGGAGTTCCTCTCTCCATTGTATTGGATCGTGAACCCAGGTTTACTTCTAACTTTTGGAAAGGCCTTTAGAAGTCGTTGGGTACTGAATTAAAATTTTAGTACATCTTTTCATCCTCAATCAGATGGGCAGTCAGAACGAACAATTCAGACATTGGAGGATATGCTACGAGCTTGTTTGATGGATTATCAGGGAAGTTGGGACCAACATCTTTCTTTGGTTGAATTTTCTTATAATAACAGCTTTCATTCCAGTATACAGATGGCACTATTTGAGGCATTATATGGGAAGCGGTGTCGAACTCCAGCATTTTGGAATGAAGTGGGTGAAAGGAAGCTGATGGGACCAGAATGGGTAGAAGAGATGGCAGAAAAAGTTCAGTTGATTCAGAAAACACATGAGAACAGCTCAGAGCAGGCAGAAGAGTTATGCGGATAACTGGAGGAAGGATCTATCTTTTGAGGTAGGTGATCATGCTTTTCTCAAGGTTTCTCCTTGTAAAAGTGTGGTGAGATTTGGTAAGAAAGGAAAGTTGAGTCCATGGTTGGTTGGACCATACGAAATTCTAGAAAGAGTTGGATCAGTTGCATACCGAGTGGCTTTACCTCCGAGTTTATCTCAGGTACACAATGTTTTTCACGTTTCGATGTTGAGAAAGTATATGCCAGATCCATCTCATGTTTTGAGTCCAGAGGTAGTTTAGCTGGAAGAGAACCTATCTTATGAGGAACAACCGGTCCAGATTCTTGACCACAGGGAGAAAGTGTTACGGAATAAGGTGATTCATCAAGTAAAGGTTTTGTGGAAAAACCATGTGATTGAAGAGGCAACGTGGGAATCTGAAAATGCTATGAGGGATAAATACCCCCACTTATTTTGATAAGTGAATAAAATTGCGAGGACGCAATTCCCAAAAGGGGGGAAGGATGTAACATCCCAGGTAAATAAAGAATAAAGAATTTTCATATTTATTAATATTTATGAATTAAATATTAATTTTATTTTAAAGGGGTTGCTATGTTCGATAGCGTACTCGATACGCAACGATGAGTTTCTTTGAAACTTACGTAGCACACTAGTAATAAAATAATATTATTTTAAATGTTAGTTAAAAAGCAGCCGTTGTACTGGCGGGAATGGATATAAATAACTAAAATATGATTAGATATGTTTTTAAATGTTTATAAATTTACCCAATAAAAGATAAAGGCTTAAAATACGGAAAGAGTTCAATTTTAGGGCATATATACTCTAATTTTTCACTAAAGGTTCACTTATCACCTTTTAATGGTGAACCGTCAATAAATATAGTTTTGATCACTCTTATACTTTATTTTGGACCAAATATAACTCTTCTTTAGAATCGGGACATCAAAATTTACTTTGTGTAAATTTTTGGTACCTTTCTGATAAAGTTCATTTTTTTTATGAATAGTGTAAAATGTTGTATTTTAATTCAGAACCTATTTTTAATCTAAATTATTTATATGATTAGATTATTATTTTAATTGTTTTTAAAGTGAAATTAGAAAATATTTTTACCAGTTAATCCAATGGTGGTCATTGGAATCAATTTCACTTTGAAATTGGACTTAAACTGGTGTCAATCTTTTGATACTTATTGTTTCACAAAAACACGCTATTTGTCATGACAGCGGGAATTAATTATTAAATTAATTAATTTGACTTATATGTTTTGAATTTTGTAAAATGGACTTAATTTTTGAATTCGGAATATCAAATATAGCTTAGGGTGAATTTTTGGTAATTTTCTGAAAAACTTCAATTTTTGATGAATAGTGAAACCACTAAGTGGTAATCAAACAAACTGATTTTTCAGTTAAATGAAAGTTTACCACTAATGTGGATTGAATTTTGAAAATCCGACATACATGGTTGTCATTAAGAAGTAAAATGTGGTTCAATGAGATTAAAATAATTTTTTGGTGAATAGTAGTTTTTTTTCATTAATCGCGATTAGAGGTAATTAGTGTAATTTAATGTAAAAATGATATTATAAAAATGTGAAAACACCATGACACTTGTCCTACACCTATTGGGTGAGTCATGGCCGACCAAGAAAAGCCATGGGCCAACTTGGGGACCCCATGGATCCACTTTAGTTGGAGAATGACATTAATATATTTTTATTTAATGTTAAAGTGAAAATGACACTAACATAAATTGTTTTACTAAAATAATTTTTGAGTGGGGTTATACAAGTCCAAATTTTTATTATAAATAGTCATTGGAAAGCTAAAACTATTTCCTACATCATAGTATTTTGTTTATAATTTTTAGACATTAAATAAATTAAATTATATATGACATAATAATGATGCAGCGATGACATCATTATTTGACGATTTAAATAAAATGGAAAGATAATGAAAAATATAAAACCTACACATGGACAAAACCAATTGGATGAGTGGATTTCGAACCCTTATCACCTTATACACGAATTATATCAATGTGGGACCTTTTAAAACCGAAACACATTTTCAAATAAAGTAATATTTCTTTACTTTCCAAAAGTGCCCCTCCTCTCCTCTTATAAAAGGCCCCCACCTCCACCTCATTTCACACACTCCTCAAGCCTTTTTCTCGGCCAAACCCTGCCCATTTACTCTATCCACATCCCTATCCTCATCCTAGAGGATTCCATTTGGGCAGAATCCTTTCAAAGGAAGCCTTTAGGCTCAAATCAAAAAGGAGTTACACTTTTAAAGGTAATTCATTCTCTCTTGTTCATTTGTTTTATTTTGCTTCTCCAACCCTCTAAACTCTTTTTATTTACTTCTTTTGTAACAAAACAAGTATCTTCAATATACTAGGATGTTGTTATAATATTTATTTGAGCTAAACTCTCACACAACTACATCAAATGGTTAAAGAACATACGGTTTCCGTGGATGGCGAAATTCTGCCTCCCGAAACGATGATTGTTCAATACTCATTTAACACCTTCAAGGGTGGCCATTATGATGTCACTATTTTTATATATGATATATAATATGTTTATGTTTTCTTTAAGCTTCTGTATTTTTCATGTTTGTCATACCTTTATGGTTTCCATTATGGGTAAACACGATATCTTCATTTAAGGAAGTGCGGACTACCGCCCCCTAAAAGTGATGTGATTCGTTAATGCCATATGTGGGACGTGTAAAGGATGGATTTAAAGTTATTATATATGATTTTATACTGGAATTATAATATACCTCTATATCATTATTATTTATTTCCATTAAAGTATGAGATAGAAATGAAAGTAGCGTTCATACGTACGTACGGCTTACCGTCTCCATGAACGGTGCATTTCATTTCTTATCCCCAAATGTAATGTACTATTAAAAGTACATATAATGGATATATATAATTAATGATATATCTAAGTGATTAATATAATTCTGGAATTAAAATATAAATACCTCTCATTTAGTTTTAATTCCATTAATATGACAAAGAAATAAAAGTAGCGTTCATGCGTACGTACGGCTTACCGTCTCCATGAACGGTGCATTTCATTTCTTTCCTCTAAATGATTATGTAATATTATAAATACATGTATATGCTGGATATATATGATCCATATGATATCCAAATTGGGAATTTCATTCTGGATATAAATAACTTTTGACCACATGAATAACATGTAATTGTAAGAAGTCAACTTTCGACTTAAGAACCAAATATTGACAAAACAAACATTATTAACTTAAATGGTTACATAATGTTTATAACATGGCAATAAGTGATATAAAAAGAATAATGAACTTTAAAAAGGTTCTTAATCAAGTATAAATTAACTCAAGTTTATTATCCAGGATGTTAAAGAACGATCGAGTCAAGTCGGACCCAAGTTAAGGGAACTTCTTAACCCAACTTCCATTCTTTGGGTTAATCTCCTACTTTCAAATTATGTCATGATGTTATTATGTCCTATTTTGTATTTTTACTTTCTTTATGTGTACCTATAGTGAATACACATAATAGATCTATTTTATTTTAAAAATGATCTTTGTAAGGGACTTCGTCTCAATCTCCTTTCATTGAGGCATATTTCGTTTTATACACAACTTTCTTTTATACGGTGTATAAACTCCTTTGACTTTTACTTTTATACAAAAGGAATCTTTTTCTACGAAGCGTTTTACTAAACGACAAAGCGGAATGTTTTTTTTAACGTACGCGGTGACAACGACCTTTTCCGCTGCCGCGAGTATTATTTGATCTTTGGCTTCCTCAACAAGCCGTAATGTTTTTAGAATAAAATAAATACCATATACTCTTTTATGTATTTTTGTATTGAAAATGGTTTTGAAAAAGGATTCTATTATGTCAATATATTTATGATATATTGTGATTGAAATGTGGAAATGTTATCATTCCTTTATATTGGTTTTATGTTTTATGATTTTATACTGGTACTTGGACATTTTAACGGGTGGTTACGTTATAAACCATATGACGGGTGGTGCCGTGAATACCAGGACAGGAAGTTACGTTATAAGCTCCAATGCATTGGGTATGGAAGTCGGCCGTATGGCTATTCCATTAAGTATGTATGGAAATTGGCCGTATGGCTATTCCATTAAGTGGTATGTGTGGAAGTCAACCGTATGGTTATTCCACTTAAGTATGTTTATGTCCCAAGTTACCTTTATATATTCTATGTGTTCTTTATATGGATTTTATGGTAATCCTTTGGTTACAAAAAGGTAAGTAATGATACTTTATTCAGTGAAGATTTTTTTTACTACTTCATGAAGGTGAAGGTATTACTTTGATATAGTATACATGGTTTACTTGATGTTTGAAAAACTAACAGTTTTCATTCTTTTTGTATCCCTTACTGAGCTTTTTATGCTCACCCCAAGTTTTTCAAAATGTTTTTCACAGGACTTAAAGTGGAATAAGGTCAAGGATGGGATCAAGGGAATTTCATGCTATCTAAAACATGGAATCTAGACATCTTTCTTTTTAAGAGTTTTTATTTTATGGAGACTTAGTAGAAGTGTCTACTTTGTAATCTTTTAAGATGTAATAGTTATGTTCTAATTCTCTAAAACTCTAAACCTGAAAAGATCCTCAATGTGAATTATTCATTTAATTCAATATTAAGTAAGGTTTAAGGCTGGGGCCTTATATTATATCCTATATATATTAGCATCTTCCCTTGAAAATACTAACCTGGATGACCTATTAATCCATGTGGCAGACCAAAGAGTAATTTATCTCATCATCCCAGATGATGATGTTAACCAGTAGGTAAAACACTTAAAAAATTGTGCCTCCACATTGAGACCCCTGAATCCCCCCAGAGTTGGAGAAATATTTTATTAGACATCCCATTTTTTTGAGTATTTCCAGCATGACACACTACCGCTAGTTAGAGCTGAACGCAAGTGAATTCGTTGGTGTGTAGCATAGTTCAAACTCTATAGTGGGCCCAACCTTTATAAAAATCTCTATAGATGTGGGTTTTATGGAATAATACACTGTTTCATTCAAGGATATGAGATCCCTCAGTTCATGTAGAAATTTCATGCTAGTTCATTTTGCTCTCATCTACTAGGGTTAAAACTATCCCATCAGATAGAAGGATAGGGGTACTTCTAGCACACTATGTCCCATAACTATATCATGTTTTCCAAGAGGTTCCAAATGTGAATGATCCATGACAACATCAGTCATCAACCACTAGATCCCCTCTATTATAAAATTTATTTTGGGCCCTTTTCAGTATGGGGAATAATTATAATGAATCTTTATCCACCCGGAATAGTTTCCTCGTGCAGGTTCATTCATACTAAGATATATTTCTTCTCAATGTAGGATGAATATTTTCCTCTCATTGATGTAAAAGAAATATTGGTGGTTTAATTCGTGATCTTCCACAAAATTTATTATTATTTATTCCCCCATGAAATTCTAACTGACTACTACACAAACTTCTAGGTTGCTGAGCTAATGAAGTTGTATGCCCAATACAACATCTAGTCCAACCATACTTTCCCCTAACACAATTAAGTGGATGGATAGATCAAGGAGTTCAATAAAACCTTATCATAAAAATTTCAGAATATAGAGGGATAGAACAAGGATGGTTTTCCCTATTTTCTCCCCAATTTCCTTTGGGATTGCCAGACGATGAATCAGAATTTCACCTAGGTGAACCCATATTCCCTAGTCTGTGGAACAGATTTACTCTTTCCCATTGATATTCATCTACCTTTTCTCCAAATAGTTTTCTATGATCAGAAGACATCAAACATGGTAGTATATGTTTTTCTAGATGAACTGGAAGCTCTTTATGTGAATAGGCTCCAAGCCATTCATAATCTACAGAGGCATAAAAAAAGATATCAATAGTATTCAATAAGAAGTTTTTCCTCCACTCTCTCCTCCAAGGTGTTATAGTATTAGCTCTTTGATCACCCCTACAACTATTTTCACATTTCTCAATTAGTACTTTACATGAATGAATAATTTGAGATCCTAATTCTATGACCATATATAAGATCCATGGGTTTGAATTCAGTGACCTTAGACTAAGAAAGAAGAGTCCGAATTCAATGACCTTAAAATGACAACCATAATTTTTTAGGTGTACGACTTTAAATTATATAGAGTTTTCATCCTTTATACACAAATAAAAAATAAACAAAAATCTTAACCCTTTCTACAAGTCCTTAAAGGTCGAGTACACAATGTCCCTAGAATGCGAAATTAAACTAGTTACCCAAGTTGAAACATTATGACTATAATCTATGTGTAGGTTTTCCTTTGGGAGTTTTTGGTGTGGAATGTGCCTCTACAGTCCTCATTTACGATGAGGTATAGTTCTGGTTCCATACACATCCCCTTTGGAATACCTATCCTCCCAGTTTCCTAGTTGTATGATGATAAAATACATTAATATTACCATCCTTACCACATGATGTTAAAATGCCCAAACCAGCCCATCCACATGTCCTTAAATTGTGGAATCATTGTTCTGGACTCATGATGAAAAACAAAAAAACATTGTGGGGTTATTTCCTTAGAGGAAATCACATTTGGTACTAGTCATCTACCATGGAACATGTCAAGAACTATGTATGTCTTGATTCTTTTTTACACAGGATACTTAGTAATGCTTGGTTTTTCTATCCTGGTCCAGCCACTCAAAGGAAATAAGATGAAAACTAAAATGAATCTCTCCATGTGTATGGGATAACCCTACATAGAGAGATCTTTTGTTAAGAACTATGTGTGCATTTATTCCCATCCTTATGGGATATGTAGTAATACCAAGAGACCTTTTCATTGAGTTGGGATGTAATTTCTCCTCCCAATTTATTTAACCATAGGACCCATTCATGGAACATAGGACTATTTTTCTTATTTGAGTTCAGTATTCCTTCCATTCATTCCATATAGATGTCTAGTGGGCCAATATTAAAATCTCCTATAGTAAAATTCGGCATGTCATCAGGATTCCTCAACCTTCATTAATGTTATATTTTTTATTCCACCACACCATATATAACCATTTTGGGGATCCTACTCCCATATATATGATCTCCATTACCATAAATTGAGATCATATAGTCTAAACATCATGAATTTAAACTATTTGCAGACCTCTTCAGGGATTGTTTGTGGGGTTTTGTCTTTTCATGGACCTTCTTCATGTCGCTTTTGTCATAACTCCACAATACACATAACAATCTTAGATATCATACTTCATAGTCTAAGATCTATGAGCTTAAACTAAGATCTTTCCTCCTCAATACACAACGTTAATCTACAACCATACCCTGAATGATTTCTGGAAGCCTGATGATAATCATGGGATGCCTCGGTTACCTCTTCATAGAGGATTTCCTATACCAATTTTGGTATTCTACCATGATGTGTTCAAGAACTATGTGGGGTTGATTATTATTTAGAATGATAGATAATGATGCCTAGATGATCAATCTTGGTTCTAGAAGCAATATTTCCTTCATTTACATCAATTCATCTTCATTCTCACCGCATGAAAATAAAATTCATTGGATGTTTAGAACTACATGTATCTTGATTCCCATCCCCATGGGATATGTAGAGATGCCACCAAATTTCATCTTGGGACCCAGCTATAAGATCCTTCAATAATTGGGCCCTTGGCCTCGATTATGGTCCAATATCTATGACCTTAAACTATATGTAGTTCATCTTAAGGTGTCTATGTTTTTTGTGGTCTCCTTTAGCCCACATTCAAGTAAGGTTTTATCTCTTGTGTTCCATATATATTCAATTAGATTGAATGATTCTCTTATAGTCTAAGAATCATGACTTAAAACTGGATGCTAGCATGGTTTGATTTCTATGACAAAAACTTAGAGCATATAGTCCTTGGAACAAGTCCTTAAACTATATTTCATGTTCCATGAAATGTGAACTTAAACTATTCAAAAATATTGGGATTGATTTCCAATACATGATACTCCCATTCCACACATTGAGTCTTTCTAGTTTCATATTTCCACCCCCATTCACATCCAGATAGACTCCCTAATGGTGCTGGTCTCATACCATTTTTGGCCCAACTCCTGTCTTGGGATAATGACATAATGTATTTTTGATAAAAAACATTGGACCATGTGTTCCCAACTTGGCCATTATTATATCCAACATTTTATCACCCCATTATTGATTTGTATGTCTATGGTCCTTTTGTTTCATACATGGTCACTAGTTGGACCTTACTTACCAGTTGCCCCTTCATCCATACCTCAAAAGCCTCGAATTACCATCTTTCCACATTCTTGTATCGTAGTGGGATTCCAATCTTGGTGTCCCCCTAATTTTCACCCCCACATGTTAGGAAAATACCTTTTACCATTCCCTATTTCCCACACTGAGCATGGATCACATGGGATTAGGAGTTCTATTAATGTGGATAACGATGTGGTTGAGCCACATTAGGGATTCTGGGTCCAAACTCGATGTCCATCAACTAGGAACCTCATTGGGAAATGTGGGTCAGAACTAGGCCTCCTAAGGCCTCATTTACATTAGGTTTTACTTCCACAACATCACATATACCTATTTCGAGAAGCCTCATTCCCATATTCTCATTGATACTTTTTTAGCACACAATCCTCTTTTGGATCATTCATGTTGGTTTTATTTACTCTATACCACAAAAAAAGGGAATATACATTCCTATAATACATTCAACATGACCGTAAACTATTGGACATGGTCCAAGAAATATGAACATTAAATATAGGAAATTTTCTGACCAAACTATGTTAAATTTTCCCTTGTATCATGCTCACCATATGACGTTAAATTTTGTGTCCATTGTACTCAGTTACCTGACTTAAAACAACATTTTATCATTGGCCCTCTCCTGATAGTTACTTTCCTAATGATAATTATCTACCACATTGTTCTCATCTTTTATTGCTACTCAACATATAAGATGATTCTCTCCTAGGAGATAGTTTTAATCTTTTTCTAGACTTGTATTCTTACACCAGTGAGTTCTATGCCATGCTGGTATAATTCCGTGAGTGTTAGAATCCATTCAAACATTTCATCACTCCACTAACATGCATTGTGTGTCAGTTATTCACATCTTCATACTCTTACATATCTGAAGGGACATATAACGACTTGGCCCCATGCCACTCTGACTCACCTACCATCATAGGGAAACATTCTCAAAGACTTTGGATGAAAATTTTGGATAGGTTCCATGATTCGAACATGTTCAGCAGTCAACCCTCATTTGTTTATCCCATTTCAGGATAATAAATATGGATACTATTTTTCAAAATGGTAAATTGTTTTCCTATATAATGACCCTTCTCCCATTTCTCCCAAATTTTAGGCATCATGATTCACACTTTCCAATCACAATTATTTTGATAGATTCCAACACCCCTGGAGTTATCCTTCTCGTGTAGGAGATCATGTTTGGAAAATAAAATTGGTTTCTCTAAGAGACCCATTATCTTTCCATATCCTCTCTTAGACCAAAAAATATATCTGGTCATTAAAACATATATTTTCTTGAGTTTTTATGGTTATTTGACACTCTCATAGAATGTGAAAAATAACATGGTCGTCCCTTGTTTATCACACCATCTATGACCCACTTGAGCTTTTGTATTGGTCTTTGATTTCTCACAACTATTATTGAAATTTGATAGTTAAATAAGGTAAAATAATGTTTCCATGCACACAAAAAAGAATCAATAATCTGGAGAAACTATTATTGTAGCAGGAACATCCATGTGTTGGAGCCTCCCATGAATCCTAGAGAGATAACCCTATGGATATGCCCCTTCAATTGAGCACTTCAACTCTACCAGCTTTTGGCGCAAGACATTCAGGGTTTGTTGACATCTTATGAGGTACCATTACTCCTCAGCATCCACAAGGAGATACTCATCATCCCTGATCTATGCTCACTCTAGCTCAGCCTTGAGATCGGTCACTTGATAGGTCGCCTCTCTTATCTTCTCTTTGGCCTCCACCAGTTGGGCCTTTGGTTATATGAATATTTCTGATTGAGTGGAAATAAAGGAGGGACACTCATTCAGTTATTCTTCCAAATTCATGATCTCCTGAATAGCATCTATAATTATCCAAATGTTGTCATACATTTGCATATGTCATGAAATATCAAATTATTGGCTGATTTCTCACATCTTTTCAGAGAGGTAGTTAGGAATCATTTGATGGAGAAAATGATCATATAAACCTCTGGAACATAGACTAAATAACTAGTGGTGTAGTTCCCCCATCCGAATCACCCATTCTATCTCTGGGTATGGTAAATGAAGTGTATGATTCAATTACACACCCTATTATGGATGATGTGACTATCCTCAGTCGCATCAGAATCAGAGTCATCCACCTCTTCAGGATCTGCAGGTTTGTACTTTGAAAATGCAGCCAAGAGCTCATTAAAATGATCCTCCTCTGGAATTTTTTCATATGGACTAATCTCCATTTAATGTGGTTGGTATCCCTCACTTGAACCTCCCTCAACAATGTTTTCCCTATTATCAACGCATACCACCCCCTAGTGGCGTCGCTCGCAGCAGTATTTGATTATTCACTAGAGGCCATGTCCTGATCATCTCGAATGGCCAGATCATCATGAATTGATACCCCAATTGAAAAAGGGACCCTAGATTTTTTGACCATTTCTGATATTAGGGTGAACACTACTCTAATAACTACTCACAGAGGGAAGATTTCAGTAAATATGACTAGCAGATGAGTATGACTATGAAATACAATTAACTTGTGAAAGCTGGTTAGTGGGGGATCCTGTTCTCAGTTTTTCTCTTTTGGGATACTAGGTAATTACCACCTATATAGTACCTAAATCTTTGAGGATTATAGGTTGGGTGCCCTAACCTCCCCAATGTAAGATGGCCCAAATGGCTCCTTCTTCCCCAGGCAGATGCTCCTAGGCATCCTCTCATGTGCCTATGGTTGCACAAAAATCCATTTCAATAGGGTAATCTCACCCAATATAAGATTTCAAGAAATATACTTTAGTTTAGGAATCCAAATAAATCATGGGGTAAGTAATAACATGGAAAATGATTTAAATATTACTTCGAGAACATAAAAAATCCTCTAAAGAGGGTCTTATCTAGCCACAATATGAGGGGCTCCCTTCATTGGAATATTCCCCCCAAGAATCATCTGTTTCTAAAAAAATCGAAAATGGACCACCATTTCACCTGCTATTTATTGTGGTAGGGAGTTTAGATCCAACAACACCTTCACCCTAAACTTTCATTATGTGTAACATACCTCGAGAGTGTAGTCATTCCACTAGCCACATCACGAACCATGCCCCCTTCATTGGATTTTAAGAAACCATCCATGGAATGACTGATCCCATCAAGGTGTATCTCATATATTTTGAGATTGTACCACATCCCATGAACTCCGAATAATTGTATGTAGACATCCCAGTTTTCCCATTCCTTAGGAAATGATACATAATCATTAATGAACAAAAAATATAACCTCTTATTGAGATATTGGAAAAACATCCTATAAAACACCTTTGATGGTACCCCTTCCTCTAAAGTATTATTGAATACGATCACTAGGCCTGGTGCTGCTACTTCTCATCCTTTGCTTCCAGTCGGTGAAGGTTTATGACCAATTAGCACTTTTGCTGTTTCTCTACCACCATGATGTGCACCATCCATGATTTTATGACTCTCTCTCACCATCGTTCAACCTCAACGTCAATATAGAGAAACCACTCCCTCATTGGTTGGGATGGTCTGCTTCCCCAGAATTGTCCATGTGCAGGCGGACTCTAAAATCTTATCATATGCATGTATCATCCCTAAAAAATAAGCTGGTCCATCCCTTCTTGCTTCAGGAACGAGGATTCCATCCCTTTGACTGAAGCCATATAGTGAAAACCACATATATAGGGGATACTCCATATGAGATTCTAAAGGTAGAATAATCAAATATTTCCGGTCATAGTGGCTTCGAAAATGCTCCTCAATCATAATGTTGTTTACCATTTCTTCCCTTAAAGTGGCATCCACAAGGACCTCCCAAGAATCTTCTTCAGCGGCCATCGAATCCAAGACTTATTTTATTTTCGGAGTCTATCTCATTAAGGGAAATAAGGAAGGTCATTCATAGGTCAAAGTATCATCGATATTTTCTGTTATCTATGAGTTTTTCAAATCAACAGTGTATCACAGTTCCTGGTTATATAAAACTCATTTACAAGGTTTTGAGGAATCAAGTTCACAAAAATAGCCTTCATGGAGAGAAATCGTAGAGGTAACGAGATTGTCAAAAAGATTGTGTGAACTATTAGTAGAATTATGTATTGGTATTGTTTGATGGAACCCCAAGTTCTATTTATATGAATCTAAATTTTCTATTTGTTTTACCTCTATAACTATCATGAGCCCGGACGGTGATGGTTCTCTATGAACGAAAGATATTTTTTCATACTTTCAGCGATTATCCCTCAGAATCATACCCTCCTTTATCCTTATCTCCCATTTTGTTGGGGTCCTTTTTTCACTGAAAAATGTTCCATGGATATGTCAAGGAGGGCACAACATTTCAGGATTCAATCCAAGATCAAATGGACCTATAACCATATTAAAGGGGATGATTCACAAAGCTGTTTTGCGGTTGTCCCTTCATATATGAAAAATTCATGAGGCCATGACAGAACACATAACGAGTCCTACCGAGCCCCACAAACACATGAGTTCCAATAAAGAGAACTCTGTGATTATGATGAATCCATAGATCTTTTTGGTGATGACTATTTATTTATGGTGCACCTTGGAGCATCGAGAGACCACTGTGCCAATAAATACCAAGATCATTCCACCTCAAATGTGTTACTACCCCATCCTTTAAACTTTTGGTTTCCTAATTCCGGAAGCACATGATCACCATGGACCAAACCTAAAATGAATCACTAATGGTATTGGATCATCACAAAACCACCTTCCATGTGTTCATAAAATCCTCATCCTAATGACAGGATTCCATTCATGATGGACTATTCCATTCTCAGAGGAAGAAGAAACTATGAGGTACATGATGATTTTCAGATAATCAACCCTTTGTGAATCACTATTTTCCATCATATTGACTTCATGGTAAGGCAGGGTCACCAAGTATCTGGAATCCCAAACCTTAATGATGCCCCTACCCTCCAAAAACTACCTAAGCTCTATGAACCACCTATCAGTGAGGTCCCATTATTTGTGAGGTCCTACTCCTTGGCCTCACCATGTTACCCCCCTTAAGTCTATACCTATTCATGAAGATAGAGTTCCCATAACATTGACAAAAATCCATAATCAGGTCATATTCACTTCAAATTCCAATATGATGTTTGCTACCCATTCATGTGTCCCACTCCACTTCAAGTGTTTCCTAATATTACCAACTAATTGTTTCTTTTATCATTGTCATGTTAATTCACCTTTATTTTCATCATAGGGATGATAATATGGACAGTTGGATAGATAAATCCTCTAGGGCATTGTATCCTAGAATTTCCAAAGCTAGGCCCCTCCCTAGGGTGTATGAGTGATGGTAATGTAATCCCATGTGGTGAGGAGGGAGTCCCCCCCATGTTAAAGCTACATGACATTAAAATTCCCAGCACCACACGTCATTAACATAGGACATTAAACTATGACCTATATTAGTGTGGAAACTAAAGTATGCCCCATGTATGAGTCACACATAATGAGATCCTCCCCACATGGAATGACATCCTCAACACACTCCACATATGGAATGATATCCTCATATGCATAAATACTCAAGTAATATCCTAGCCTTTCTTGTAGGACATATCAACTTTACTCCTCCTTAACTTCTCCAGGTATGAGGATCAATGAGGGTTGGGAATTGGTAACCCTTTATATTTACCATGCCCTCAATACCCCATCCCTCTCCCATTGGGTTTTTCTGCCATGGGCTGCTCTTAAGAATAATACATACTCCCACGGAATGAGGTCACCCTCACATGGAATGAGATCCTCCTAGGACCACTTCCATTCATAAGACCCTCACCATATCTCATGACGCATATTTTGTGACACAACTGCCAGGTCACCTGCTTCCTTTTGTTTCTCACACCAAGCATGAATCACATGGTACTTGAGGTTGTAGAAACTATGACACCCATCCAATAATAATTCCCCACTTCCATGTGTAAGACCCAGTAATATAATACCTGGACATATCTTTAGGTGTAATCCCCAACACCCCTTTAAGAACTATTTTTACATTGATTCCCAAATAATTGAGGTACCTAGGAAACATCCTTCCAGTTCATGCCAAAAACCCACAACAATCCATCTAATCTATCCATTTCAACAAATAAATCGATAATCCATACATATTTTCACTTGGTCCACCACATCCTAAAAGAATCATTCCACCCACAAGGGCTGTTTTAACATGTAATACCCATCAACAACATCATTGCTCTTAGTAGCACCTAGATAGCTCTCATGTGTAAGTCTGACATTATCCATTTAACTACATGGGTTATTCTACATATCTACTTATTATGGTATTTTGGATTCCTCCTTGAGGTTCAATACCAACCAATGGAAAACCTTCCCCCCCCTTAGAGGTGAACCTCTCTATTACATGTCTACTTGTTTTCAGATCATCCTTCACAGTGTGACATCTTTACTTTGTGGGACACACCTCCCTGAGTCCACCTTCATAGGTGATCTGATCCACTCATTTGGTAAGCCATCTATGTGATCCCTCTTAGGTATTTTTCTTCTTGATCTGCCTCAATGTGTCATTCTAATCATCCTTACATTGTCTCTACATGATTTTAAACTCAAAACCTGTCTCACTCCTATATCATGTTAAACATGAGATGCCTAAAGAAATCTTCAAAATATGTAACTTTGGCATATGATACCATGTTATCGTTATGGGATAGCTCTGGTTCTATTCCAATGTGACTCACTGAGAATACCTCCTATGAGAAAGAATATATGTGACCACTATTACAGTGTATATACATGCCAATGATGCCCAATGTGACTAATACCCCTAATCGAAGGTTACTGACCTCTCAAGACCTCTTTGAATATCTTGATAGAAGTAGTGTAACTAACCAACATCCATAATGTGATGATAGTAGGATTGATTTTCAGGAACACATCTCAGACATTGAGGGAGACCTGGACTAGGTGACAAGTTCCAAGGAGAAATCCATGGAAGGAGGAACTAACATCCCATAATTGAGTTTTGATCAAGGATCATACATCAATGAAAGTGTGATAAACATATCCCACCATTAGAACGTAGGATTTTGGGTCAAAAATCTTCACCAAATGGCGATAAGCTCGCGTGCCAGTGTGACTCAGTGTATTCATCGGAAACACTCTTATCAGAAAGAGTTTTAACTATTTTCGTCATAAAACCATGATTTTTTTTATTATAATCCTTTTTTATATCCTATTTTTGGAATATCATGTTGTTCGCCAAAGTTAAAATCTGATATTATATATCTATATGTTTTATATTCTTCATATAATCCATAGAAACATTTTTAGATTCCCATTCTCTTGAAAAAAATAGTTACATTATCTGATAGTTTATTTTTAGTGATGCATGTTATTAAGAGAGTTATCAATAAATCTATAATGATTATCAGTTACAATAAATTTTTTAAATTAATTCCCCCAACAGTAACTCAATATATTGATTTTACCACAACTATTAAAAATTATAATAACCTTTCCATACAAAAAATTAGATGTTTTTATGTTTTTTCAAGTCCAATGTTTAATTTTTCATGATGATATTTGGTTTTAATGCTTCTTGAAATGACATATAAAAAAATATTTTTATATTTTTAATTTATAGTGAAATCCCATATCCCATATACATTTAATGCTTTTGGATAATTCTGGTAAAATATTGTGTTCATAAAGGTGTATGAATTTCAAGAGAAATTTGTATTTTCAATTTGTTGGTAGGAAATATTTTGAACCAAAACATGGAAACTAATTATAAGAGACTTAATGAGATAAAATATCTATTTTGTACATGGAATGAGATCAAATTGATGTTAAGGATGGTGAACAGAGCATTGTAGGTAACCCATGGTGGATGGGTTGTAGGGTGTCTCCATTCTGTAGAAATTGGAAAGGTGGGGGTTAGCATGCAGTCTAGCATGTTTACTGGGAACATAGTCTAGTAGGTGATTAAATACTTTCTAGTAAATGGTATTTAATGATTTTAAAAATAATTTTTCCTTTCTTATTTTTTTAGGTGGAATCCTCTCCTTCCCTTATGATCATACACATGAGTTGGGGGTTTGAATACCATCATATTCACTTATCCCCCATGATTTGGGGATGGTTCGAGATGATGTTTTGTAGTCGTTACAGGTGTGTATCACCCTCTATTGGGTTCTCTTCATCTCTATATTTGTTTATTTCTATTTTTTACATCTTTAGTTGGGGTTCTTGATTCTGATTCCATAAAATAATGATGGGATTAGACATTAGTGATGGGTATTTTGTTCTTCCCAAGTGAAGGATTCCTTGAGAGAGTATCTGGGTGCCACCATTTGTTGAATCATCAACGTTATATCGAAAAACAAATTTATTATAATTATTCATTCAAATTTAATTTAATTAGAAATTATTAATTTGTTTTTTGATGGGGATTTAGGCTAGGACGATGCCAGAGGTGTGTTTTTGGGATCTTTGGGTGTCATTATAAGTGATTCTATTGTTGAAATTATGTTGGGTTTGTTTTTATAAATTATTATACTTTTCAATAAATGGTTTATTTAATTTTATTATTTTTAAATTAGATTTTTGTTATTTCTTTTTGTGGAATAGGTTTCTAGATATGTTGGGGGTGATCGTTTGAGACAAGACAAGGCAAGTTGAGCTTGGAAGAGCTTAGAGAGGAGTTACCATGTAAGGTAATGAATGTGAAGATTCTAAAAATTGTAGGTTGTTTTTCATAAATTACCCGGGGTATTTATTAATATCATAGGGTACTTTTTGTATACAATATCACTATTCAGGATTTTATATTTTGAGTTGAAATGGAACTGCATAATTAAATTTAAATAATTTTTTAAATTAAAATGAAATGCATATTTATATTCGGATGACCTTGATTATGATTCAAAAAGTGTCAATGCCCTGATAGACATTAGTACTTGATAGTATTCTTTGGCCATTGATGGTACATACCTTGACTATTATGTTGTGTCTTATGATGTATGGTTCCTAATAATTGTATACTTGATGTTAATCATTAAACGTGACACAACATACCTAGAAGTAAAAGTTCATAGGGAGCTCGTACTAGAAGATAGTGATGTTATGGGATGAATATACTAGGTGTTGTCCATGTGAGCTCCAAGGGATTCCCTTACACCTTTTGGGAATTGAGACAATAATGGGGAATTCTTTCTAAACTCAGATATGGTGATCTTGGATAGTCAGTCCCAAGAAAGACGAATGGATTAGTTGGGTGTTTTGGCCTAAATATGGTATTTTTTATAGGGGATGGGTTTGATTCCATCACCATTATAATTGGTGTTGACCCAAGAAATGATTTAGGATTGAGGGACCGTCATGAGGTGTTTGGGCAGTGATATAACTGAGGGTAATTAGTTGGCCACCCAGATGACATTAAACATGGGGAATGGGTGTTCATAATTCATTTAGTATATCTGGGATGAGATTTCCCCCATGTGTTTTAGTTTTCATTATTTTATTGATTGTTCATTTGTTGATCTAATGGAAAACACATTTTTGGTTAGTTTTTATTAATATATAGAAAATTACCTTTAGGTGGTCTTGGATACTATATAAGAAAACTACCATATGGGAGGTCTAAGATACTTGGATGAGAAAAGTCCTACATGGGATGTCTATGTTACTTACAGGCTTAAGACTTGTCAGAGAAAACACCCATAGGGGACTTCTATGTCACATGTGGGCATATTAACTACTTATGAAAAAACCTATAGGGGAGGTTTTTTATAGTTTTTATGTATAGTAGGGAGACCCATGTCTATTGTATTTGGTTTCAAGGTTATTGTGACATTCATATAGACACCATGGAACTGGACGAAATAGATTTGATTTATTAGGTTCATGGACTGAAGGATCAACAAAAATGTGGTACTAGGTATATGGATTGGCACATTACACAAGAAATAATTGGAGTCATTTAGACGCTATTTTACATGGGGATTATTGGTTGATAATTTTATTTATTGTTTAGCAGTTTATTTATTTATTATGAGCATGTCACATGCACATATCACTGGATGTATTATTATGTATGGGTCCAAATTGGTGGTTCCCTACTAAGTTTTTTACTCACTCCCTTCTTAGAAATCCATGGACCATAGGTTGCAAAAAAATATTCACATTGTTTTCATGAATAAGATGGGTATATATTTAGGCTTTGATCACTATGATGGATAGCTCATACTCAGGATATTGAGATAAGGTATAACTCAGAGTAGTATTAGATCCTCACATACATATTTATTTTTTAGTTTATTTTGTATATGTTATATGCGTAGTGGGAGATCATCCATTATTTCCTATATGATTGTGAATCATTTTATTATATCATCTTTATTTTATTTTGTCTTTCTATATAATCAAATATGGATGATTCTTGGTTATTTATTTATGACTTATCACTCAAATATGGGGATTATAGCCCCTCTAATGTCACTCCCTAGACCCTAATTTATAGTATGTACCCTCTAGAGTATATGGAAGTGTGCTTGATTTATAGTAGTGACTACTGGTGCAAGAACTGATGAGTGGTATGAGGTGGTAAAAATTATATAGTGGTGTGAGATGATTTTTTCTTTTCCCTTACTATTTGGGATACAGTAGCTTGGAGATTTAGGAATGTGTTGGAGCCTGTGTTGGATACCAAGATAGTACATCCTAAAAACCTATTACGGTAGGATATCTAGGTAACTTGGTTCTCCAGATTTCTATTATAGATATGTGATTTTATAATTATTTAACTTTTACTTTGTGTGACACACTTCATTTCTGAGGATTACAAATTATTATAAATCTTTTGACCTTGTTTCGCTTGAAAGATTCCAAATATTAATTTTTGGATCCTATACCATAGAAGAAAGTGGCATCTCATGCAACATTACTATGCATATAGAATTCACATCATAATTTTTCTTAATTGTGCGTGATTATTTCACTAATAAGAGTTTCATCGTCTTAAAGTGTTAGTAGTATTCTATCTGATTTTTTTATATATAATATCTTGGTTGTATTTTACTCATCTAGATCAATATAAATTTATACATATATATGTCCTTATTATGGAAAATCATGTGGATCTATGGTGGGACACCTAATTAGAAATATGATCTTACAATCCCTTCGAGCACAGGAAATTCAATGACCCTAGTGGCACTATATGATATTTTATGCCTATTGGTGAACCACATGTAGGTTTTTCTTATCCAAGTTAAATTATTCACTACCAAAAGGGGCAGTATTAGTGCTTTTTTGTGGACTATTTACAATTTAAACCACCACTTATTAGTATTAAAATGGTTTTTAAAATGGTTAGGTATTGCATAGTCCCTAGTCATTTAACGGAAATTTCATCAATTTTGTGGTGGTTTTACTATGCATCATTTTTTGAGTAATTATTGGTGGTTTCTTTTTTTAGCGTAGGGTTTTAAAAAAAAACTCCTAAAGAAATATTTCAAAAATGAAAAGAACTGAGGATGATATTTTAATTGGTAGTTTGTTTTAGCGGAGGTTAATCTTAAAATATAATAAATATATTTTATTATTTTTATTTATCATTAGTTTCTAAAAATTATTTCTAAATATGTTTTTATATAAAATAATTAACAAAAATTATAAATATAAGAAAATTGACCTGTAATAAACAAGAAATATAAAATATGATAACCCACCAAACATACATCATACATCCATAACAAATATACTAACATTCACTATCATTATAACCTCAATCTCAACCAACTCCTACATCTGTCAACCAATACATATTTCTTCATTGATTCATCCATGTCATGAAAAATATACATCCACATCATGAACTCAAATACATCTGTCTACCTCCACTACATCTCATCAATTCCAACCAGCCAAGCCATCTCATCAAATATACATAAAAGGAAAGCAAAAAATTAAAACTAATCATAATTACAGTAGAATAATTCATAAAAATGTAGAAAACCATGGAAACTAAAAATCATAATGAATTCATTCTGAATAATTTAATGGATTATAATGGTCAACCTCCTTCCAAATTCCAGTATCTTCCAAAAATAATAAAAACAAGGATATCTAAGTAAAAAATGAGAAAATGATAAGATATAGAATATATTTAGAATGATATATATATAATTTATTATTTTACTAATTAAATAGAATAAATTTTATCTTAATCCAAATAATATATAATGAAAAACAATTTGAAAACATAAGCATACACATTTAAGATAATATTTAACACTTGAAATTGAAAAGGGATAAGAAAATATTGAAATTTATTTTTAAAGTGATGTGTGATGTGCTTGAAATTTAGTTAATCAATATATTGTAAATACTTTGACATCACAACATGTCATATATTTCAAAAATAAATAAACAGTGTTTTATAGTGATTTGATGTTAATATGTGGTCATTTTTTATGGTTTTGACCATTTCACACACACTTTAGTGTTTTAAGACATTAAATACCTGAATAAGGCCATAATGGTAAAATCATCATTCAAAATGTTGTTCCTTTAATTACAACTTTTCACAATTAAATGTAATGTCTTTAACCATTGATTTAAGGGAAATTAGACATCTATTTCTTGGTTTTTACCCCTCAAACCTTGTTCTGAAAGGGTTATATACCTTTATGAAGTGGTTACTTAGTCATTCTGACCACACCGCAAGTAAGATTAACTTGTTTTCTTCACATGCATATAAAAAATAACAAATTTTTGTTGTACAATGATTTAACACCAATCTGTGGCAATTTTTTATGGTTTTAAATGTTACAAACATGTTTTAGTAATTTAAAAAACAACAAATGTGTTTGTGTTAATAATGGGAAAACCGTCATTCAGAATGAAGTTTCATTGGTTCCAACATTTCACAATTAAATATACAATTCTTTTCTCCCAATTATAGGTAAATATGATGTCGTTTTATAGGTTTTAACCCCACAAAAATGCTTTTTAAAGATTTTTCTACATTTAAGAATTGGTTACTGAGTCATTCCTACCACATCAGATATCAAATTCATGTATTTTCTATGCATACACATCAAAAATAACTCATAAATGATTTTCCAATTATTTCACATCAATACGCTACTCCAAATATTGCCTTTATCAGCGCTAGAAATGGACATTAATAGCTCTAGAAAAGCACTTCTAATCAAGGTGATGATAATGGGGGTCCCTTTTATCAGTGCTTAGAAAAGCGCTGATAAATCCCCCTTTTATGAGTGCTAAAAAAATCACTAGTGAATGTTAAAAAAATAAAATAAATATTTCTACAATTTGGGGAGGGGCTTCAAAAACGCTTGAATCCCCCCCTTAAACAGTGCCCCACTACCACCCCATCCCACATGCCCCAGCCACCCCCAGGCCTTTAACAACACCCCCACCCCCCTTTAACTGTGCTAAGACTTATTCCCCACCCGTGCGCATGACTTGCCACCCCCAGGATTCGAACTCGTGACCTTTTGCCTGCAGTGCCTAAGCCTTTACCACTCCACCATATTTTTTTCTTTTCATTTATTAATATATCTATTTATTTATATATATATATTTAGTTATATTCACTCATATATTAATATATATATATATATATATTAACATATATATATTTATATTAATATATATATTTACGTATATTAATATATATAGTTATATTAATATATAAATATATAAATATCTGTAGAGACCCGTATCCTGACGTACATTGACATTACATTACTTTTGCGGAATACTTAGTACACTACAAAAACACACACACAAGGATCGTAATAGTTTAGTGTCTTTGGAAACTCGGAACGTAATCTTCTAATCGTGGTGAAAGATCTTCAATATCTCCCATAAAGATCTTCCTTTTTTTATACCTAAAACCTTTCTTTATATCCTGGGGAAAAGAAAACATAAAAGGGTGAGCTCAAATTCTCAGTAAGGGTAAACAAAAGAAATATCAATCACATAATTTTCATAAGAACATAACATTTTTGGAAATCTTAACCTGCAAAAGAGAGCATAATTTCATAACATGGGATAAATCATAGTAGTGAAAATGAAACCATAACTTAAAACATTACTCATTGTGGCATACACACATAATCATGGAAAATCATTTCTTGTTAGTCAAGACTCATTGCCAAGACTATCTTAGTGGACAAAGTCCCTTTCTGAATCGAGTAATCCTCGTTTCAGTCCTGTTTCACTGAACCGGTATAACCTACCATTCCAGCCATGTCTATCTCATGAGATATGAAATCTTTACCCAATGCATTGGAGGGAGATATAGGTCCCACCCATCTCTTAATGAATCCTTTCTTATGTGTGCCACAAAATCATAAATCATACATCATTGCATAACCCATGTAATAAAAATGGGATTCTTAAACAACATGACATCATAAAACCATTCATATAAGATAAAGGAATTCATAAACATAATTCCATCACAACATAGTCAAATCAATGTAAAAATATGGATAGAAACAGAACCCTTTATTATCTTAGATGGAAAATAATTTTGATAAAACACTTAATTTTAATTCTTGAGGAAAATATCCTTTCTTCTTCAAAATCAATTTCTTTTCACAAAACATCATGCAATTTTAAAAGAAAGATATTTTATTGAAAATAGTCATGAAATCTTTTAGAGGAAGCTTCATTAAAATAAGGCTTTATAAAACAGTAGAAATCCGTTCGTGCCGTATAAGTTAAAAAAAAAACATTCTTCGTACTTTTGTCGGAAAAGTCAAAAAGTACCTCGTACGAAAAATGACAAAAGATTCCTTTCATACGTATTACTAAAAACTCACTGAAGGGTAAAAATGGATTTAAACAATTTTATGTGGATGGAAATAATATTACATATTGAGTAAACATGGATGTGGATGATAAAATACACCCCAGTAAATACTTACGAATAAACAATCTCGGATAAAAATGAGATTGTGATATTTCCCTTACCTTATGTCCGACTTGCTTTGTAAGTGTCCAAACCTCCTGTATAATGATTTAAATCATGTTATTGACTTATTCCAGAATCATATTCATTGTTATGATATCATATAAGGTTCACTTATGACATTATATTACCCGTTCTTTTGTAAATTCCATGTTAAAGAAGCGTTTTGGGTAAAATCGTTTCATTTATCTTAGGTGTTTTGACTTGTTGTTCTTGACATCACTATTACTTATATCATGATTTACTTACTTCCAGAATATAAAATATGATTTATATATCATATATATTCAGTATATATTTATATATAATAGATAGATAAATAAAATGAAAAACACCATTCATGGAGACGGTAGTCCGTACGTACGCATGAACGCTGTTTTTCTTTCCTTATTGTCTTGAAATGGAAGTAAGTAGATGACATACATATGTATATATATACATAAATCCAGTAGCTTTATATTGTCATATATTTCATTATTATTTCTTATATATACATTATAATCATGCTTAAATGGTTAACATGGAGAATGAATCTCATCGCGTCGTGGAGACGGTAGTCCGTACGTACGCACGAGCGATGATATCATTTCTATAAATATTGAATTGAATTGGAGTGGATTATACAATATATCAGAATCAATATGATGTTGTAATAACTATGTATAGTTATTCTTTACACCATTATACCCATCCATGTAAGGTGGTGGTGGAAAATAGATTACACCACGGCGTGGAGACGGTATTCCGTACGCACGCACGTGCGGTGATTTCTTTTTCCGTAGGATGGATAGATGGTGAAATAGGGTTGTTTCATACTTATAATAACATATCAGTATATGAGTGATACTGATGTTATTACTTCATAATGAAACAACCTAAGAAGAAGAAGTGGAAGAAGAAATAAAGATGAAAGAATTGGTAACGGTAATTACCTCTTCTTTGAAGTGCCTCTTTGAGACCTCCTCTTAGGGCACTAGAATTGGTCTTTGAGGAAGACCATAACCTCTAGGATGTTGCTAGGGAAGTGGAGAAGGGAAAATGGCAGGGGTTGGCCGAGCTTGAGTGCTCAAATTGGTGTGAGGAGGAGGGGGAGGAGGTGTCCTTTTATAGGGGAGGAGAGGGGCACCTTAGGAAAATCTCAAAATATTATTTTATATTAAAGTCAAAATCGGTTTATAATGGTTCCAAAGGGTCTTATTTCGAAGCTAAAGTGGGGATGGGTCGAAATCCTATCAACCAATAGAATTTAGACAAGTTTAGGATATTATTTTAACCTTATCAATTAGATTTAACTCCGAGTTAAATAATTTAACTTTTACCGTGTCTTTTTGTTTTCTTTCACTATATGGTTAATAAACTTACTATAACATGCCAAACGAACCCCAAATTTTATATTATTAATACATATATCCTTATCTAAGTCATTTGGCCGAACCTTAGATTTTTAGGAATAAAATAACAATTAATAATATAATATTTGATTTAAAAACTATTTTGTGTCAATTTTGACACTATTTGATATATGATTTTTGTGAAAGTCATAACAGAATTATATGTTCGAACCAAGTTGATTAAATCAACACTAATATATCATAGTAACCTAGAAAATTAGTGGAATTCATAAAAAGTCTCAAATTACATTTATTGTGGTGTTTATAACATCAATTATTTCAATATTTCATTAATAAGATAATTACTGCATCATCTTTGTGTCATAAATAAATTATATTATTTGATGTCTAAAAATTACAAATAAAATACCATCATGTAGGAAATATTTTTAGCTTTCTAATGAATATTTATAGTCGAATTTATCTTATGTATAACCCCATATTAAAAATGATTTACTTATTAAACTTTGATTTTACCTATTTTAACCCTTCTTTAAATAAATTAATAATAAATGTCCTAATCTAATCCAAGTGGGCCTAAATGGTCATATTTTATTCCTAAGTTTGTTTTTGGTCGAATTACACTTGTCCAATAGAATTAGTACATGTGTTAGGGTAATATTAATATCATATTTACCCTTAGTTACCCTATTTACTATTAACCGTGGTAAAAAAAGTAAAAAGTTACTATTCACCAAAAAATTATTTTCATCTCATTGAACCACATTTTAGTACTTGATATTAACCGTGTCTCTCGGATTTTCGAAATTCCATTCACAGAAGCGGTAAAATTAAGTTTTATGCAAAATTCAGTTTTTAACCTACCACTTAGTAGTTTCACTATTCATCAAAAATTGATGTTTTTCAGAACAATGCCAAAATTTCATCCCAAGCTATATTTCATATTCCGAATTCAAAAATGAAGTCTATTTTACCAAATTCATAACATAAAATTTTCATTAATTAATTTTATAATTAAATCCCGTTGTTAAAACAAATAGCGTGTTTTTTTAAGAAACAATATCTATCAAAAGATTGACACTTGTTTATGTCTAGTTTAAATGTGAAATTACATCCAATGACCAACATTGTATTAAATTGTAAAAATATATTCTAAATATACTTTAAAACCACTCAAATTAATGATTTATCACTATCAACTATTTCGATTAAAAAAGTTGTTTTTAATTATAATTTAGTAATTTTCACTATTCATCAAAATATGAAAGTTATCCGAAAATCACCAAAATTTCACCTTAGGCTAAATTCGATACTCCGAATCCAAAAATAAAGTTCATTTTGAAAAATAAGATTTACTGGATTTCAAAAAGTGGTTATTACTATTCATAACGGCTAGTTTTAATAATATTTTTATAGCATATCGTTGTTTAGTGAAACTCGGTATTGCGTACTACACACGCTATCGAGGAAGGTCGCGATTGCGTGTAATGCAAGTCAAGTCAAGGATGTGTGTTGTGCAAGCTCCTTTTGGTGTAGCGTACAACACAAAACATTAATAAAATTAAAAAGAATATTTTTTTATAAAATCTTGGGCTGTTACATTCTACCCCCCTTAAAATGAATTTCGCCCTCGAAATTCGTCGGGGTTATAAATGGTTTACTATTTGAAAGTTTCTTTAATAGAAACCCACATAGTAAAAGGGAATACCAAAACATGGCTTTAAAAACTAAAGTATGAAATGTAACGATTACCCAAATAAACTAATCACTGGGTTTCCACATAGGTGAAAATATGGATATGGAAGAGAAATCTAAGCATCATGTTCTGATGGAGAGTGGTAGAGAACATGGCTATGGAAAATCCAGTAATCACAAATCCATAGATTTGTGATGATATAAGGTACCATCTGATTCATCAGGTATAAGAGAACTAGGACAACATTTTTGGGTTTCAAGATCATTTCCCTAAAGTTAAAGAATTTGAATTAGAATAAATACTTACTTTATTTTGGTACAATCTCACTGTTGTTCGTGCCTTTAACAATTTCCACTTCATCTCTTAAATAAATGAAGTTGAATTTGTTATTCGTGAAGTGTTAGCAGATCATGTGATAGAATGACGGGTCATTCCATCTGTTTCAAACAAAAGGTTAGCAAAATTATATACATAAGTCGATCTATAGTGAGATTAATCACATATGGACTTATACTTCATATATCATACTGCTTAATATAATAAAACTAGTTTCTACTAAACAGGGACTTCCTGTAGGCTAGTGGTAGGCGATAAAGGCCAGTCGCACTTCGGTTGTGGGTTCGATTCCTACAGCCTTGTCCGAAGCGATGGGCTGTCGCCCGTCTTGCAGGTTGTCCTTTTTCTAAAACTACGTTACTATAACATCCCATCAATAATATCGAAAATCTTCTATCCTTAAACAATACCAACTTATGTCCAACATAATCCAGTCTAATCTTTAGGCTTATACATAATACTGCAGTCCACTCTCATAATATAGTGACAACGATTACCAGAGATTTAATACTGTCGTTGATCCCCACATATCATAAGATATGTCTTGTTGGTCACATTCCAAACATTCAAAGTCCTTAATCGTGTATTCTCTTGAATACCTTAGTGAAAACATGAGTGCAGTTAAAAGTTAATACTTTCCATATACCAAAATCCTCAAAATTCTATATACTCAAACCATGATATCACTTAGTCCTTATATCAATCATGAGCTCATGAATACTATCAAACATTTAATTTTCTCCTTATCCCTTCATTATGCGCATATCATCTACATTCCAAAAATATTTGAATAACCTTTCATGGATACTGGTAACATTAATCATATACTTTCAAAACACAAGGAAAGACAACAGTGTAACAATCCATAGATGTCTCTTTATTCCAAAATTACACATGATAAACATGTAATCATGCCACTACATTCTCAAACCATTGACCGAGCTTCAAAAATTCTTTCATCTCACATATCATTTGTAGTCTCTTCATCATCATCCACATAAATACTACCCATATGACCATACTGATTCTCTTCATGAGTCTTTCCCTTAGGGCATTTGTTTGCATAATGCCCATACATTCCACATTTAAAACACTTAACCATTTTTGATGTCGTAGCAATACCATTATCCTCATCCATGGTGTTAACCGACCCTTTTCCTTTGCACTTACTTGCTTTGTTTCCTTCTTTTCCACACCCAAAGCATCTTCCAGTTCCCTTGAAACATTCTCCTTGATGCCTCTTCCCACATGATTTACATAGGGGAAATTGAACTTTCTTTCCTCTATGATCATCATGGAACTCCATCTTTCTCTTATTAGTCGAGTCAGGAAACTTACCAAATTTTACTTTATTGATCATGTTGTGAGATTGCTGATTCGGCATAATAATGATGTTTGGACATCCAAATCCCATTTCATTTGGTTGCTCATGAAGAATATCATTCCATTGTCCATCATATCCTCCATTATTGTGAATCATCTTGTTTCCAGCCATTTTCTAAAACCCAAACAGAATAGTGTTAGATGCAAAAATCGTAATAAAGGGGGAGTAACTTAAATATCTATCATCTTTGGTTTAATCTAATATCGTTACCATAGTTCTAGAACTATATCCTATACGTATACTTATCCTTAGGGGCATCCCTAGAACTACCTTAGAAATATCTCTAGGGATCTTACTAACGTTTTCGCATCCTAGTTTCCAAAGGTTGACTAAACCTTTCCTCTGATACCAACTGTAGAGACCCGAAGCCTAACGTACATTGACATTACATTACTTTTGTGGAATACTTAGTACACTACAAAAACACACACACAAGGATCGTAATAGTTTAGTGTCTTTGGAAACTCGAAACGTAATCTTCTAATCGTGGTGAAAGATATTCAATATCTCCCATAAAGATCTTCCTTTTTTTATACCTAAAACCTTTCTTTATATCCTGGGGAAAAGAAAACATAAAAGGGTGAGCTCAAATGCTCAGTAAGGGTAAACAAAAGAAATATCAATCACATAATTTTCATAAGAACATAACATTTTTGGAAATCTTAACCTGCAAAAGAGAGCATAATTTCATAACATGGGATAAATCATAGTAGTGAAAATGAAACCATAACTTAAAACATTACTCATTGTGGCATACACACATAATCATAGAAAATCATTTCTTGTTAGTCAAGACTCATTGCCAAGACTATCTTAGTGGACAAAGTCCCTTTCTGAATCGAGTAATCCTCGTTTCAGTCCTGTTTCACTGAACCGGTATAACCTACCATTCCAGCCATGTCTATCTCATGAGATATGAAATATTTACCCAATGCATTGGAGGGAGATATAGGTCCCACCCATCTCTTAATGAATCATTTCTTATGTGTGCCACAAAATCATAAATCATACATCATTGCATAACCCATGTAATAAAAATGGGATTCTTAAACAACATGACATCATAAAACCATTCATATAAGATAAAGGAATTCATAAACATAATTCCATCACAACATAGTCAAATCAATGTAAAAATATGGATATAAACAGAACCCTTTATTATCTTAGATGGAAAATAATTTTGATAAAACACTTGAATTGAATTCTTGAGGAAAATATCCTTTCTTCTTCAAAATCAATTTCTTTTCACAAAACATCATGCAATTTTAAAAGAAAGAGATTTTATTGAAAATAGTCATGAAATATTTTAGAGGAAGCTTCATTAAAATAAGGCTTTATAAAACAGTAGAAATCCGTTCGTGCCGTATAAGTTAAAAAAAACATTCTTCGTACTTTTGTCGGAAAAGTCAAAAAGTACCTCGTACGAAAAACGACAAAAGATTCCTTTCATACGTATTACTAAAAACTCACTGAAGGGTAAAAATGGATTTAAACAATTTTAGGTGGACGGAAATAATATTACATATTGAGTAAACATGGATGTGGATGATAAAATACACCCCAGTAAATACTTACGAATAAACAATCTCGGATAAAAATGAGATTGTGATATTTCCCTTACCTTATGTCCGACTTGCTTTGTAAGTGTCCAAACCTCCTGTATAATGATTTAAATCATGTTATTGACTTATTCCAGAATCATATTCATTGTTATGATATCATATAAGGTTCACTTATGACATTATATTACCCGTTCTTTTGTAAATTCCATGTTAAAGAAGCATTTTGGGTAAAATCGTTTCATTTATCTTAGGTGTTTTGACTTGTTGTTCTTGACATCACTATTACTTATATCATGATTTACTTACTTCCAGAATATAAAATATGATTTATATATCATATATATTCAGTATATATTTATATATAATAGATAGATAAATAAAATGAAAAACACCGTTCATGGAGACGGTAGTCTGTACGTACGCATGAACGCTGTTTTTCTTTCCTTATTGTCTTGAAATGGAAGTAAGTAGATGACATACATATGTATATATATACATAAATCCAGTAGCTTTATAATGTCATATATTTCATTATTATTTCTTATATATACATTATAATCATGCTTAAATGGTTAACATGGAGAATGAATCTCATCGCGTCGTGGAGACGGTAGTCCGTACGTACGCACGAGCGATGATATCATTTCTATAAATATTGAATTGAATTGGAGTGGATTATACAATATATCAGAATCAATATGATGTTGTAATAACTATGTATAGTTATTCTTTACACCATTATACCCATCCATGTAAGGTGGTGGTGGAAAATAGATTACACCACGGCGTGGAGACGGTATTCCGTACGTACGCACGCGCGGTGATTTCTTTTTCCGTAGGATGGATAGATGGTGAAATAGGGTTGTTTCATACTTATAATAACATATCAGTATATGAGTGATACTGATGTTATTACTTCATAATGAAACAACCTAAGAAGAAGAAGTGGAAGAAGAAATAAAGATGAAAGAATTGGTAACGGTAATTACCTCTTCTTTGAAGTGCCTCTTTGAGACCTCCTCTTAGGGCACTAGAATTGGTCTTTGAGGAAGACCAGAACCTCTAGGATGTTGCTAGGGAAGTGGAGAAGGGAAAATGGCAGGGGTTGGCCGAGCTTGAGTGCTCAAATTGGTGTGAGGAGGAGGGGGAGGAGGTGTCCTTTTATAGGGGAGGAGAGGGGCACCTTAGGAAAATCTCAAAATATTATTTTATATTAAAGTCAAAATCGGTTTATAATGGTTCCAAAGGGTCTTATTTCGAAGCTAAAGTGGGGATGGGTCGAAATACTATCAACCAATAGAATTTAGACAAGTTTAGGATATTATTTTAACCTTATCAATTAGATTTAACTCCGAGTTAAATAATTTAACTTTTACCGTGTCTTTTTGTTTTCTTTCACTATATGGTTAATAAACTTACTATAACATGACAAAAGAACCCCAAATTGTATATTATTAATACATATATCCTTATCTAAGTCATTTGGCCGAACCTTAGATTTTTAGGAATAAAATAACAATTAATAATATAATATTTGATTTAAAAACTATTTTGTGTCAATTTTGACACTATTTGATATATGATTTTTTTGAAAGTCATAACAGAATTATATGTTCGAACCAAGTTGATTAAAGCAACACTAATATATCATAGTAACCTAGAAAATTAGTGGAATTTATAAAAAGTCTCAAATTACATTTATTTTGGTGTTTATAACATCAATTATGTCAATATTTCATTAATAAGATAATTACTGCATCATATTTGTGTCATAAATAAATTATATTATTTGATGTCTAAAAATTACAAATAAAATACCATCATGTAGGAAATCTTTTTATATTTCTAATGAATATTTATAGTCGAATTTATCTTATGTATAACCCCATATTAAAAATGATTTACTTATTAAACTTTGATTTTAACTATTTTAACCCTTCTTTAAATAAATTAATAATAAATGTCCTAATCTAATCCAAGTGGGCCTAAATGGTCATATTTTATTCCTAAGTTTGTTTTTGGTCGAATTACACTTGTCCAATAGAATTAGGACATGTGTTAGGGTAATATTAATATCATATTTACCCTTAGTTACCCTATTTACTATTAACCGTGGTAAAAAAAGTAAAAAGTTACTATTCACCAAAGAATTATTTTCATCTCATTGAACCACATTTTAGTCCTTGATATTAACCGTGTCTCTCGGATTTTCGAAATTCCATTCACAGAAGCGGTAAAATTAAGTTTTATGCAAAATTCAGTTTTTAACCTACCACTTAGTAGTTTCACTATTCATCAAAAATTGATGTTTTTCAGAACAATGCCAAAATTTCATCCCAAGCTATATTTCATATTCCGAATTCAAAAATGAAGTCTATTTTACCAAATTCATAACATAAAAGTTGCATTAATTAATTTTATAATTAAATCCCGTTGTTAAAACAAATAGCGTGTTTTTTTAAGAAACAATATCTATCAAAAGATTGACACTTGTTTATGTCTAGTTTAAATGTGAAATTACATCCAATGACCAACATTGTATTAAATTGTAAAAATATATTCTAAATATACTTTAAAACCACTCAAATTAATGATTTATCACTATCAACTATTTCAATTAAAAAAGTTGTTTTTAATTATAATTTAGTAATTTTCACTATTCATCAAAATATGAAAGTTATCCGAAAATCACCAAAATTTCACCTTAGGCTAAATTCGATACTCCGAATCCAAAAATAAAGTTCATTTTGAAAAATAAGATTTACTGGATTTCAAAAAGTGGTTATTACTATTCATAACGGCTAGTTTTAATAATATTTTTATAGCATATCGTTGTTTAGTGAAACTCGGTATTGCGTACTACACACGCTATCGAGGAAGGTCGCGATTGCGTGTAATGCAAGTCAAGTCAAGGATGTGTGTTGTGCAAGCTCCTTTTGGTGTAGCGTACAACACAAAACATTAATAAAATTAAAAAGAATATTTTTTTATAAAATCTTGGGCTGTTACAATATCCGTATATTAATATATATATATATATACACATATCTGTATATTAATAGATATATATACTTATATTTATACATTAATATATTTATTTGTATATTAATATATATTTATAATATTAGTTTTAAATACATTTATAAAATATGTTTTTGTGTGTGTGTTTATAAATAAATAAATACATATATACAACACACACACACACACACATCTATTATATGTGTATATTTAAGTGTAATTATACATATTTATATATTTTTTTTAATATTATATATTAATATGAATATAAATATGTTTAGAATATATAGATTATATATATTAGTTTTTCAATACAGATGCACAAAAATGCACACACACACACACACACAAACATATCATATAGTTATATAAATATTAATATATTTGTATTTTAAATAAAATGGATTAGTTTTTATTTAGATAAGCCTTATATATTGAAAAATATACTTTATATATAAATATGATTAATTATTTTTTTATAAAAATAATTTTTTTTGGGTGAATATATAAAAAATATGTATATATTGTTATATAATTAATTATAAGTTACATTACATTGGAAAAAATGATAAAATTTCCAATCCAAAATATCAATATAAATGTAACCCCTCAGAATAGAATCAGTCCATATTAAAAAAGGTAAAAAAGACCCCATGAAATGAGGCTATAATTCCATAAAATGTTAAATCATTTAAGTATGTTGACTAAAAACTCTGTATTGGAGGTCTTATGTGCCTTTTTCCCTAAAAAAATGTGAAAAAAGTTCTGTTAGGTCATTTTCGTGTAGTTCTTGTTGGAGGCCTCGATTTGGTATGTGGTAGAGATCAAACAGGCACCCGGATCAAAATTTATGGTCGTTTGAAGTTTGAGTTATATTTTTAACTTATTTTAGATATTTTATTAATTTTTTTTAATTTTTTTGTTTCCTCAAATTGTTATTAAATGATTATTAGATGACGATAATTAGAAAATTATTAATTAAAAATATTTTTAAAAATATTTTAAATCCATTTTCCCTAAATTTATAATATATTAAATGTTATAGTCTATTTATACTTATATAAAACATATTTTAAAAATATATATTATATTTATATCAATATAAATATACTTATATATCAATATATATTTTTTCATAAAATATATTTTTTGAAATATATAGTTTATCAGTGCTAGAGAAATGTGCTGATAAACCCCACCATTTATCAGTGCTACTAAAAAAATTGTTGATAAAGGGGTTGATTTTAATAGAGCTACAAAAATCACAGATAAAGGGGTGCTTTTATCAGTGCTAAAAACGCTGATAAAGGCCCCTCCTTTATCATCACTTTTTAGCACTGTTAAAGGGTGGTACTGTGGATACCCTATTTTGTAGTAGTGATATGAGTATTTTTTCTATGGTTTTGAATACTTTACGCATGTTTTAGTGTTATCAAACATAAGAAATGTGTTTTTGGTCAAAACAGGAAAACTGTCATTCAGAATTATGTCCCATTGGTACCTATATTTCACAATTAAATATATGATTGTTCTCCCTTAATTTTATGAAAATTTAACATCCTTTTTCTAGTTTTGACCCAAAAACACTTCTTTCTAATAGTTTTTATACCTTTAAGAAGTGGTTACTGAGTCATTCCCACTACACCACACATATGATTAATGGATTTTCTATGATTACATGTCAAAAATAACATTTTGGAAGTTTTTTAATGATTTGAAATCAAATTGTGATGTTTTTCAATGATTATAAAAATTCTACACATTTTTAATTATTTAAAAACGTAAAAAATGATCTTACGGTTATAACAGGAAAACATTTATTCTAAATTACATGTCTTCAGTTCCTAAATTTAAAAATTAAATATACTATCATTATTCCTTGATTTTATGGCACTGTTACCTCTATTTTCCTTGTTTTACCCCTCATCATTTGTTTTTAAAGGTTTTTATACCTTTAACAAGTGGTTATTGAGTTATTCTGACCACTCCACATGTCATATTGATTTTTTTTCTACGTGTACACATAAAAAAATAATTCAGTGGTGGTCTTCAAAGTATTAAACCTAAATATAAGGTCTTCGTCTATGGTTTTGACCATTATGTGCATGTTTTAGAGTTTTAAAACACAAAAAACATGTTTACAATAATAACGGGAAACCCATAGTCCAAAATTATGTGTCTTCAGTTCCTAAATTTCACAATTAAATCTATGTTTATTGTCCCATAATTTTAGATAGATCCTATATCGTTTTCTGGGATTAGACACCATGATTCGTGTTTTTAAAACATTGATATCTTTTAAAATTTCTTATTAAGTCATTCAAATCACACCACATATTGAATAAATGTGTTGTTTTCTTATACATGTAAAAAATAATCCAATGGTGGTTTTCCCATTATTTCACATCAATAAGAGATTTTTTGTTATTTTATTGATCATTAAACATGAATTTTATTGTTTTAAATCAATAAAAATGTATTTATGGGAATCACAATAAAACTAAAACTCATAATGGCATGGCCTAGATTCCTACATTTCACAAATCAATATTGGGTTATTGTAGTATGCTATATTTTATAATCATTAATTTTTTTTAAAAAATTATAATTGTGTAATTAATATTTTATTAATAAAATTATTGATTTATCGCACCATACAAAATAGTATACTATTTCACACCATATTTAGTCACACAACCCATCGTGGCATGTCTATTTACATCAAACCTCATGATCGGTCAACCAAGAACCTAAACTGCCTTCTATGCACAATATAATTGTGCACTCAAAGCTATTTTAATGGGTTCACTACAAATAAATTCTATCTATGTGGTAGTTATTTTTTAAATGGTGGTGGTGTAAACTAAAAATACATTATTTAGTTTCTGTTTTGTAAACCACCCTATATTTCATGTTCAATAATAATTAATGGTGATTTTTATAGTTTGGTGATTTTGTTTATATTTGTTTTTTTGGTACTCAGTTGTGGGTTTTTATTTATTTGACGATTGTTTTTTAACAAAAAAATAATATGGGGTTGTTAATGGGAAATCTTTCCATATCTAAAGAAAACTACCCAATAATCTGCCCATAGATTCGGATAGCATCCTTGTTAGGCACCCCAACTCAAAAAATGAAATAATAATCTTGAATTTATTTAGGTCCAATACATCTATCATGTTCATATTTGTATCCCATCTATGGTTCTCTTTATCTGTTTTAGAAATGAGTTAAACAATTAAAAAATATGAGGATTTTTATGAAAATTGAAAATTTTACATGTAATGATAAATTTTCAATATCCCCTTGATAGAGGAATTATGAACTACTCCATAACCAGAGGTGAATTAGTTAGTGGTATACCAATGACATCTAGTGAAATGGATGGATCACTATTAGTCTCGGGTACAACATAATGACTAGAATCCATTGAAAATTATGGTTGTGGTGGTATGCTCTAAGATATTGATGTGGTAAAATCCTAATGTTGTTTTGTTTTCAGAATTAAATTATTTCAAAATTTTAAGGTATATTAATTGTATAAATAATGAAAAACTAATTTTTTTTACAAAAAAGATAAAATAAAAAATAGAAAAATTTATATATGTACCAAAACACTTATCAATGATAAATTGTAATATATTTTTATTACCAATTTATAAATACAATTATATTCATCATCACCGTCACTATTGTTATCAACCTACATTATGAAGAGTCCTTATTTTACACCCTCTCTTTTAAGTTCTATTATTTTAATATTTTTAGGAAACAATTGTTCAATGTTTTGTGGTTGATGAGTTTCACTATCACAAAGCACCAATTGAACTTCCTCGACCATATCATATAAGCCTCTCCGCTCTATGTGTTCAAAAACACTCCAACCATCATGTATTTCATTATGCACATAATAAACCAAATTTTCTTTTAAATCCAAGAAAAATGGATCATGTTATGCATGCTCACTAATATCCAAAAAACGAGATAATTTGACATATGTAAAAAGTAATGAATCTTTCATTGTACCCCTATCAAAGTTGTCCGACATTAATTTGGATAAGAAAATTAAAAATTAGACATTATTGTTTAATTCAATTATATCATTCAGCTTCTCTTCGTATCCCACCTATGAAAATGTAAATACATAACTATTCTAAGTTTCCACATGTTATAAATGATAAATTTTACGAACCCTAAAATAATTAATATTTTAGTAATCAATTCTTGTATCCTTCCTTAAAGGAACTCGATCCAAAAACATCAAATTATTAAATATTTCATTTTTATTGTCAACATTGGCAATCTATAAAAGAGTTATGATCTGTTACTTTTAACATAGAAAAAATAAATAAATGTAAATAATATTAATATGAGTAGATGCTTACATGACGAGGGAACCATTCAACAATATCCTTATTAACAACTAATATTAATTCTAGATCATTTCGAGCTCACCCCCTTAGTTGAATCATCTTTTTACTTACAATAATTCCATAAATGGGTCTTTAATAACCGTGTTGAGAGGCTCATATCTATGTTTTGTATATACTCCAATTCAATCAGTGTAAAATTTTACCCCATTTCAATTGGTCTTCTAATAGTTCAAAATATCAAGGATTGGTTTTCAGTACAAGTATTATTGGAGATTTCATCATCACATCTGTCATGATTGAATCTAGTCTTAATCCTATCCAAATACATATAACACAATTTCAAACACTCTTCGGTTATGTAACCTTTAGTAGTAGATCCTTTTGGTTGAGATTCATTCCCCACATATGATTTTAAATGACCTAATTACCTGATGGGAAAAAAATAAGAAACATATAAATAAAATTATGTAGTGATTTGATAAAATTGAGTTCACCTAGGAAAACAAGAAAATATCAATGCAAATGCTTATTTGATACATCCATCGATAGTGTACCTATAGAGACCCATTATTTACATACATTGATATTAAATCATAATTGAATTATATTTATTACAACATATAAAAAACCATTATATAACTGTATAGGTATAATGTCTTTATAAACTAAGAAACATAATCAATTGGTTTATAAAACATCTATATTGTCTCTCATTTATTTCATCATAACTCGACTCCTTTCTTACATATCATAATAAATAACATTATTCATGACTTGGATAAAAGAAACATATAAAAGGGTGATCTCAAATCCTCAGTAAGAGTAAAAAAGTGAAATATGAATCATATCATATTCATAATAACATAACATTTGAAAATCTTATCCTTCCTATAAATGATGACAATACCTTGTCATGGGATAAATCATAAAATTGAAATGTAATCCCAATAATAAAATCATATGACATGAAACTTTTTAGCATACACACATAATCAACGAAAAACATTTCATATTTTTTTAGGATCATTTCCAACACCATCGTAGTAGAAAAAATTCATTACTGAACTGAGTTCACTCCTCGTTCTAGCCCTGTATCACTAAACTGGATTTACATGTAATTCCAGCCATGTCTACATCATGAGATATAAATATTTACCTAATGAATTGGAGGGAGATATAGGTACCACATACCTCATTATGTAACCATTCTTACATGTTCCACAAAAATACAAGAACATTTACCATAGCATAACCCATGCAAAAAAATGTGATTCTTAAACATCATTCTATCATAATTTTTATAAAAAAAATATATTTCATAAATAAAATTACATAATAAAAAAATAAAATATTCTTAATAATAGTTATAAAAATATAAACCTATTTATAGAGTGACATCTTAGATGGAAAATAATTTTAAGAAAACACTTGAAATTAATTCTTTAAGAAAATATCATTTTTTTTCAAAAAAATTTTCTTTTATCAAAATGACGTGTAATTTAAAAGAAAATTATTTTGATGAAAATAATATTGAAATCATGTAGATTATGATTCATGGAAATAATATTTCATTAAACTGAAAAAATCCACTCATGCTATATAAGTTAAAATAATATTCTTCTCATAGTTTTGTCAGAAATGTTAAAAATTTCTTCGTACTGGGAATGAAAAATGATTTCATTCATACCCTTTAGTAAAAATTAACCAATGGGTAAAATTCAAACTAAAAAATTTTAGAATAATATAAAGATTTTTTTGAAATAAGGTTTTAGGAAACATGGTTTTGGATGATAAATATATCCCAGTAAATACTTACAAATAATCAATCTCAGATAATAATGAGATTTGCAAAGTTATCGCTTCCCTTAGGTCTGATAAGTTTCGTATATATCTAAACCACTTTCAAAATGATTTAAATAATTTTTATTACTTATTATAGAATCAAAATCATTTTTATGATAACATTTATGATCATATTATCATAATTTTGTTAGTAACATTTAATTATTACTCATTATTCGGGTATTAACTACTTTATGTTCTTAGGTATGTTTTGTCGGATAATTTCTTATTAATATTTTTAGGATATAGTTATATCATTTATAGAATGGTATTAGTATAATATATATCATTTTTATTCATTCAATTCATTTATATAAAAATGATTTAATAAAGATTATATAGAATGAATCACATCACACTATTGAGACTGTAATCTGTATGTACGCACGAGCGATGATATCATTTCCATAATTGGTGAATGGTATTGAAGTGGATGGTGTATAGTGTCAAAAAATTATTATAATGTTACAATAATAATATATAGTTATTATTTCCACTATTATTCCAATTCATGTAAGGTGGTGGTGAAAAACATATTACACCACGGCGTGGAGATAGTAAGTCGTACGTACGCACGCGCGGTGATTTCATTTTTCGTAGGATGGATAGAAGGTAAAATAGGGTTGCTTCATATTTATAATAAAATATTAGTATATGAGTGGTACATATGATATTAATTTATAATGAAACTACAACATAATATTAAGTATAAGAAGAATGAAATTTGAATGAATCGGTAGAAAATATTAGCTCTTCCTCGACGTGCCTCCTTTGAATTTCCTATTATTAAACTATAGGTGGTCCTTTGGGAATACCCGAACCACTAAAATATAACTAGGGAAGTTGAGAAAATAAATGGGAAGAGGTTGTCTGATCTTGAAGGCACAAAATGGGGTGACTAGGAGAGGTAAGAGGTTTCTTTTTATAAGGAAAGAGGGGCAATTTAGAAAACTTTGAAAATATTAATTTATTATAAATTTAACATCAATTAAAAATAACCCAAAGATAATTTAATTAGATGATAATATGATTTTTTTTGAATACCCATCATCCAATAATTTTTAGACAGGTTTTGAATATTTTTTAATCCTTATCTTTTTTGTCTAACCCTTATTTTACCCTTTTTAATCTTATTGTGATATTATGTTATTTACACATTTTGGGTTAATGTAGTTACCATATCATGTCAAAAGACCCAAAGAAGTTATTTTTGACATATTTGGACTTATATTAACCATTTTTATGAATCTTATATTGTTATTAATTTAAAATCATTTAATAAACTATTTTATGTTTTAAGTCATAAATTATGTCAATTTTGGACACTATTCTTACATGACTTTTTAAAAAATTCATAACAATCTGATTCCTTTTAAAAAAAGGAATTAACTCATCCCATGTATGCTAATGTACTAAAACATATTCATGAATGGAATCAAAATTATAAAATTAAATTTATTTTAATATTTATAAATTCATTTATTTAAATCTTTTATTAATGAGGCAATCACTCCAACAAAATTGTGTCATAAATAAATATATTTATCTAATGTCTAAAAATTATAAATAAAATACCCTGATGTAGTAAATATTTTAATTATTCTAATGAATATTTATAGAAATATATATCAGTTATAAAATCTTATATTAGAATCAATTTAGTAAAATATATATGTTTTTGTTACAAATATCTTTACTTTAAATTAATTCTTATAAAATGTCATTTTCAAATCCAAGTGAATTGATGGGGTCCCAAAATAGACCCAAGGATTCCCATAGTCATAAAAATATCATCCAATAGGATTAAGACATGTTTTAGGGTAGTTTTATAATATTAAAATATTATTATTTTTTACCCTTATTTACCATATTTACACTTTAACCATGGTAAATAAAAAATTTTCTGAAGTTACTATTCATAATGTCCAAAAATAAAATGTACATATTCACACAACTTGGATCTTATGATTCAGAATATCAAATCCATTTTTCCAAATTCAAAATAAAGAAGTTTAATTAATTAATTTAAAATTATTCCCATCGTGTAAATGAGAAAATGGCTTTTAAAAGTTAAAGCCTTGCAAAAGACTGAAATATTTTTACCTAAAAAATAAATGTAAAATTAATCATTATTACATGAATTATATTTAATTTTAAAAATATATTCTATTTATATTTTAAAACTATTCAATATTATAATTTAACCATATAAACTATCTCAAGGATAAAAGTTGTTTTTAATTAGAATTTAGCTTATTTTTATTATTCCTCAAAACATGAAGGATATTAAAAAAATATATGAAATTTATCCAAAGTAAATTTTTATATCCCTCTTCAAAATAACATGTTTATGTTTTCATATAGAAATTATTAATGTTTCAAAATATTAATTTAAAATGGGTTCTCTATTCAATGGTGTAATAATTAACCTTTAAAAAAGGTTATTATACGTAATATAGGGTTTTCTTCATACCCTATGAGTAAAATATTCATTTTATGAATATAAATAATATTTTATTAAGTATATAACACATATATATATCAAATTATTTTCATTAACAAATGTAATTTACTCAAACAAATAAAAATATCTTATTAATTTTTATTTTTCTAAATTAATTAATAGATAATGAATTTATAATGCATTTTCATAAGTTAGTTATAATTATTCATGTTTACCTAATGGGTAGGCTATAATGGTAATTTTATATTAATGGAATCTTTCAGTTCGTTTAAACTCACTATTATGTGCAATGAAAGCAACTTAAGAATAAAAATTATTCAATGAAAATATTCCATAAAACATCCTGGTGTTACATTCTACCCCCCCACCTTAAACTAGATTTCACCCTCAAAATATGAAATTTGGAAAAAAAAACAGATGAGGATACATCACCCTTATCATATCCTCAAGTTTTCATATACCTTTTTCATATTGGTGGTTCCTCCATAAAATATTAACCAAATGAGTTGTATCGTTTCGTAGAACTTTTTCATTACGATCCAGAATCTCTATCAGTTTTTCTTCAAAAGAAAGATCTTGATCTAATGGTATGACTTATGATATTAGTGCATGTGAAGGATTGGGTATGTAATTTCTTAGGAAAGATACATGGAACACATCATTAACTTGGGAGAGATTCGACGGAAGTTCCAATCAGTAAGCTACCATCCCGACACTATCTAGTATTTCAAAAGGATTGATATAACTGCGGCTCAAATTTACCTCCTTTACAAATATCATTACTCTATTATAGGGATATATTCCTAAGAACACCTTATAACCCACTTCAAAAATCTAGGTCTTTTATTCGGTTGTCAGCATAACTTTTTTTCAACTCTGAGCTGCTCTTATGTGTTGTTGAATAGATCTGGCCTTTTCATCCATTTCATCAACAAGATCAGGTCCTATTAGATTTCTTTCCCTAACTTCGTCCCTGTATGATAGAGTTATTCACTTCTTTATATGGAGGGATTCATAAGGATCCATCAGAATACAGAATTAAAAGCGATTATTTTATGAAAATTACACCAATGGTAGGTTGTGATCCCAAACACCTTTGAAATCCATAGACAAAGCTGTCAAAATGTCTTACAGAGTTTGAATCTCCATCTTAGACTGGCCATCTATCGAAGGATGATAAGATGTTCTAAAACATAACTCTATATCCAGAGCATACTGAAGGCTTCTCCAGAACATTGAGGTAAAACTTAGGTCCCGATCTAATATAATGGAAAGTGTTACTCCATGCAATATTACCATTTCCATTACATATATCCCGGAAAGATAATCAAGAGAGATATCCTCTCTAATAGAAATGTAGTGTTATGACTTTGTAAGACAATCAACTATAACCCATATAGCATTATTTTTTTTTATGTTTTGGAATGTTCGATGACAAAGTCCATAGTGATGTTTTCTCATTTCCATTATGTTATGGGTAATGGTTGTAACATTCCCTTAGACTTCTATCCCTCGGCCTTAACTTTCTGACAAAGTGATCGTCGAGAGTCATATTCGGCAACTTCTCTTCTCATGCCATCCCACCAGAACTACTCTTTTAGGTCCATGTACATCTTTATGCTTCCATAATTAATAGAGAATGAATAAATATGTGCCTCATCCAATAGCTCCATCTTTAATTCTATTATGGGAGAATACAAACTTAGTTCCAGAGACTTATTATTTCATCACAATCATGCTTGAATTCAGGAGCATATCTCACCTACTTTTTTAACTCTTCATCTTCCTTCTGTGCCTCTTTAATCATCACTAGTATAGATGGTCGAACATTAAATTCAGAAAGATAATGTTTCCAAACTTTCATTAAAAAATCAAGATCCATCCTTTGAAAATACATAAATATTAGATATTTCATTATCCTCATTATGGATAAGCTAGCATGGTCTTTTTGAATCAAACCATCTTCCACCTTGCTAACTTTACCAGTGTGGTAATGTATTGAGTAATAATAACTTTTTATCAACTCCAACCATCTTCTTTGGAACATATTTATCCCATTTTGTGTGAAAATATTCTTTAAACATTAATGATCAATATAAATATCACACATTTCACCATAAATATAATGCCTCCATATTTTTAATGTAATGATTACAGTAGCTAACTCAAAATCCTGAGTTGGGTAATTTTTCTCATGTATTTTCAATTGTCGTGAGACATAAGATATCACTATATCATTTTTCATTAGAACAAACCCCATTCCTTTATTGGATTCATCACTTTATATCAAAAGCCTTTCTCCACTACAAGGTAGTGTGAGCATAGGTTCCCTAACCAACCTTTTTTTAGATATTTTAAATTCACTTCACATCCCTTTATCCAAATGAACATAACTTCTTTCTGAGTCAATGTGGTGAGTGGATTAGATAATCCTGAAAAATAATTCACAAAACAATGATAATATCCAGCCAAACCAAGAAAAAATTGGATCTCTATTATTGTTGTTGGTCTCGGCCATCTTTCAATAACCTCTATTTTCGGGATCTATAGATATCCCCTCTCTTGATATTATACGACCCAAAAATAAAACTTTTTAAATCCATAATTCACACATGGAAAATTTGGAATAAAGATTCTCTTTTCTCAAGGTCTTCATTACAATTCTCAAGTGATCTTCATGTTTTTCCATACTCATTGAATATATAATAATATCATATATAAATAATAGAAAAACTAATCAAGATAGTCCCGAAATACTCTATTAATTAGATCCATTAAGATAGTTGGGGAATTAGTAAGACCAAAAGGAATAGCTATAAATTCATAGAGTTCATACCCTATACGGAATGTCATATTTGGTATATCCTCTTTTTTGACAATTAATTGATGATATCCTGAATAAATATCAATCTTGGAAAATTATTGAGCTCCACGTAGATGTTCAAATTAGTCATCAATTCATGGGAGAGTATATTTTTTCTTGATAGTGATCTTTTTAAGTTCTCGATAATCAATGAATAGTCTCATTGATCCATATTTCTTCTTAACAAACAGAATAGGTGCTCCCTAAAGTGATGCACTAGGGTGTATGAATCCTTTATCAATATTATCTTGGAGTTGCTTCTTCAATTTCAGAAGTTCAACTGGGGCCATTCTATATGGTGTCTATGAAATAGGCATAGCACCCAGTATAAGTTCTATTGAAAACTCAATTTCAAAATTTGGAGGAAGACCTAGAAATTCCTCCAAAATGGCATCATCAAACTCCCATTCAATGGGTGTATTATTAATCATGTGTTTATCCCCAACCATCTAAGATAAATAACCTTCATTTATTGGAATCAAGACCCATAATATGGAAGAAATTTATACTCGAAGGTTATATTCATACTTTCATTGATAGATGATCATAGATTGATCTAGAATATGAAATGTGACTTCCCTTCTTTTGAAATTCATATGAGCTCCATATAAAGAAATCCATCCCATGCCAAGAATCACATAAAATTATTCTATAGGAAGGATTAATAGATTTGAAGGAATCACTTTAATAAAAACATCAATCAGAGAAGAATTATAAACATTTGATATGACTGTTGTACCATTATGAGTTGTCACAACTAACTCAACTTCTAATTATTGTGGAAATATTGTGATACCGTTAGAAAATTCTTCAAAAATAAATGATTGGTTGGATCTAGAATCAAATAAAACATTTTCTACTTTAGAGTAGATGGTAAGTGTACCTCTCACCACTTCATTATCATACTTTATGTCACCAATTGTAATTTCATGAGACATTCCTTTTTCTTTGGCCTTAAGTGTTTATTGGCATTGATCGTTGTCAATAACCCTTGAATTAGGGCATTGATTAGAATAACTCCCCATTTCCTTGCACTTGTAACATTGAAGTTTATGAGTTTTATTTTGTGTAGCCTTTTCTTTTTTAACATCATTAGACATATTTTTCCCGTCATTTCAGTATTCAGTTACCCGATGGCCTTCTTTTCAACACGTAAAAAGTTTACTAGTTCCTTTATGAAAATTCCCACCATGTTTCATTCTAGACTTTGAGAATAAGGGAAAACTCATCTTCTTTTCACTGAGGTCTTTATATTTTCCCTTGAATTCTATTTTCCTCTTGTTATCAAACCCATAAGGCTGATGGGTAACTCCAATCTCCATCTCAACCTTGAGATCACATCTACTGATTTCCACATAGATATTGAAGACACTTAGGGAAAATTTCCTTTCGATACTTGGTTTTTATCCACTAAATAATTGATAAATCTTACTCTAATGTTGGATAATATTTCTAAAAGCATACCTTGCAAACCTTGTAAAATTTTATTTGCAGGTTCCAACAGATTCATCATCCCTTTTCTTAATTTCAAGGAACTCCTTCTCCAAGTTTGTTTGAAGAATACAAGGAATGTTATTATTGAAAAATAAGTACTTAAATATGTCCCATTCCATGGACTCAGTTTCATATCTTAGCCTAGTTTTCTTGATAATATTCCCCCATTAATAAATTTGACCTTCCAAATTATATAATTATAAGATGAATTTATCATGTTCAGAACATTGTAGACCTGAAAATATCTTTTAAGTGGTACAGATCCATTGTTCAGCCACTAATGGATTATAAGACCCGCTGAATGAAGGTGGAAACTACCTCATGAAGGATTCAAAATAATATTGCTCCATCCTTTACTAATTTTGAATTATGACATGATTCATAGCTTGAGAATGTGGTGTGATCTTGGATATTAGATTTTTCATTCTAGCTCCCATAGCATTTGGATTCTCACGGGGATAATCATTTCATTTCCCATCGCATTCAGTATTTATTTCGATCCTTCGGGTTTTAGCCATTGACTAAAACCAAGAAGCCTAGTGTGAGAAACACTAACCATATTTGGAAAACAAAACAATAAAGAATAATAATTCAATTTAGCATACTTCAGGTTTTATCCTAGGTTATTCATGGTCATTTCTAAAACACTAGGATTATATCCTATACATAGACATATCCTTAATGAATTCTCATTCTAATTTCCAAATGTTTACAATACCTTTCCATTGATACCAACTATAGCAGCCTAATCTTTACATAAATTGATATTACATCTGAATTGAAGTATATTTATTACTACATATAAAAAACCATGATGGGACCATATATTTATAGTGTCTTTTGAAACTGGGAAACATAAATAACTAGTTCATAAAACATCTATATTGTCTCATGTTTATTTCATCGTAACTATTCTACTTTTTGGAATATCTTATTTAATACCCTTCTTCATGACATGGGTAAAAGAAAAATATAAAAGGATGAGAAAAAATTCCCAATAAGGGTTAACAAATTAAATATCGATCCTATCATATTCATAAGAACATAACATTGGAAAATCATATCCTGTATACAAAAGATCACAATACCATGTCATGGGATAAATCAAAAAAGTAAAATGTAATACCACTAGTCAAAACATAAGACATTAATTTTTTTAATACACACATAAGCATAGAAAATCATTACATATTAGTCAAGGGTCATTTCCAAGACTGTCATAATAGACAAATTCCACTAATAAACTGAGTTCACTCCTTGTTCCATCCCTGTATCACTGAACCAGATTTACATATCATTCTAGAAATGTCTATATCATGAGATATAAATCTTTACCCAATGAATTGGAGGGAGATATAGGCCCCAAAAATTTCATAATAAAACCATTCTTAGTTGTTCCACAAAAACATAAAAACATTTACCATATCATAACCCATGCAATAAAATGGGTTTCTTAAACATAATTCAGTCACAATTTATATAAAACAAATGAATTTCCTAAATAACATTCCATCATAAAAAAATAAAGTAATGGTAATAAACGGTATAGAACTATAAACCTATTTAAATAGTTTCATCATAGATGGAAAATAATTTTGAGAAAACACTTGAAATTAATTCCTGGGAAAATATCTTTTTTTCAAAAATGTTTTCCTTTATCCAAATGACATGGAATTTAAAAGAAAATAATCAGTTGAAAATAATCTTGAAATAGTTTATATGACTCTTCATGGATATAAGATGTCATGAAATAATAAAAATCCATTCATTGTGTATAAGGTAAAAAACAATCTTCTCATACGTTTTCCAAAAAGGACAAAAATTATCTCATACTAAGAACGACAAAAGATTCCATAAATATCATTTAGTAAAAATTCACCAGTGGGTAAAATTGACTTTAAATTTTTATATAAGGATACAAATAATTTTTTTAAATAAAGATTTAGGAAACATGTACGTGGATGATAAATATATCCTATTAAATACTTATGAATAAACAATCATGGATAAAAACAAGATTTGAAAAGTTGTCCCTTTCTATAGGTCTGATATACTTCGTATGTATATAAACCTTCTGTATAATGTTTTAAATAATTATTTTTATTTATTCAAGAATAATAATCATTTTTATGATAACATTTATGATCATATTTTCATTCATTTGTTAGAAACATGTCATTGTTACTCGTTATTTGGGTATTAACTCCTTTATGTTTTTATGTATGTTTTGTCAGATATGTTTTTATTACCCTTTTTAGGTAATAGTTAAATCATATAAATCATGGTATTAGTATAATATATATCATATTTATCCATTAAAAGAATTTATATAATCATGGTTTAATAAGGATTATGTAGAACAAATCACATCGCACCGTGGAGATGGTAAGCTGTACTTACGCGCGAGCGATGATATCATTCCAATAATTGTTGAATGGTATTTAATTTTATTTTTTATAGTATCTCTTTAAAATAATAATATATATTTATTATTTCCACTATTATACCCATCCTAGTAAGGTGGTGGTGAAAAACAGATTACACCACCGTGTGGAGACGGTAAGTCGTACGTACACACATGCGATGATTTTGTTTTTCTTAGGATGGATAGAAGGTGAAATAAGGTTGTTTAATATTTATAATAACATATAATTATATTATTTATACTGATGTTATTACTTTATTATGTAACAACTAAATAAGAGTAAGTATAAGAATAAATAAATTTGAAAGAATCGGTAGAAGAGATTACCTCTTCCTCGACGTGCCTCCTTTAAATTCCCTCTTAGGGCACTAGAGTTGGTATTTTGAGAAGAAAATCACCTATATAATATAACTAGGGGAGTTGAGAAAAGAAATTTTCAGTGTTGGGGTGTTCTTGAAAGCTCAAATTCAGTGAATAGGAGAGGGGGGAGGTTCCCTTTTCTAAGAGAGGAGAGGGGCGCTTTAGGAAACTCTCTAAATATTAATTTATTAAAAATTATTTTTCAATTAAAAATGGTCCAAAACATATTTAATTATATTATAATATTATTTTGGTTCTAATAACCGTCATAAAAGTTTTTTTAACATGTATTGAATATTTTTTTTATCCTCATCATTTTTGTATAACCCTTATTTTACCCTTTTTAATCTTATCTTGATTTCAGGTTATTTACACATTGTGTGTTAATTTAATTAATATATCATGTCAAAATACCCAAAAAAAGATATTTATGACATATTTGGACTTATATTAACCATTTTTATAAATATTATACTTTTATGAATTTAATATAATTTAATAAACTATTTTATGTTTTAGGTTATGAAGAATGTAAATTTTGGTCACTATTCATACTTGACCTTTTAAAAAATTGATAACAACCTGATTCCTAATAAAAATAGTAATTAATATATCCCAAGTATTTTAATTTTATCCTAATAATTTAGGGATGGCATCAAAATTTTCAAATTAAATTTATTTTAATATTTATAAATTCATTTATTTGATTCTTTCATTAATGTGGTAATCACTGCATCGTAATAGTTTTATAAAGAAATATATTTATCTAATGTATAAAAAATATAAATAAAATACCATGATATAGGAAATAATTTTATATTTCTAATGAATATTTATAAAAATAGATATCAGTTATATATCCCTATATTAAAATCAATGTAGTAAAAGATATTTGTTTATGCTATAATTATCTTTTTTTAATTAATTCTTATAAAATGTCATTTTCACATCCAAGTGAATCCATGGGGTCCCAAAATCAACCCAAGGATTCCCATGGTCTGAAATATCTCACCCAATAAGATTAGGACACGTTTTAGGGTAGTTTTATACTATTAAATTGTTATTATTGTTTACCCTTTTTAGAAAATTTACCCTACAACCACGGTAAATAAAATAATTACTGAAGTCACTATTCATAATGTCCAAAAATAAAAAGTACCTATTCGCACAATATGAACCTTAAGATTCCAAATATTGAATCCATTTTTCCACATTTAATACATAGAAGTTGCAGTAATTAATTTAAAGTTATTCCTACTGTTGAAATGAGATAATGTGTTTTAAAAGTTTAAACATTGCAAAAGACTGAAATGTTTTAAACTATGAATTCAATGAAAAATAAATGATAATGACATAAATTATATTAAATGGAAAAAATATAGGCTATTTATAATTTAAAACCATTAAATATTATAATTTAACCAAATAAATTATCTCGAAAAAAATTTGTTTTTAATTAAAATTTAGCATATTTTTACTACTCATCAAAACATGAAAGTTATAAGAAAAATATCATAAATTTATCCAAAGTAAAATTTTCTATCCCACTTCAAAATAACATGTCAATGTTTTCATATAGATATTATTAATGTGTAAAAATCATAATTAAAAATGGTTTCTCTATTACAAGGTGTCAAAATTAACCTTTAAAAAAGATTCTTATATATAAAATAGGGTTTTATTCCTACCATGTGACTAAAATATCCATTTGATGAATATAAAAAATATTTTATTATGTATATAACTCATATAAATCTCATTAATTTCATTACTACAAGTGATTTACTCGAAAACTTACAAATATCTAATGGATTTATGTTTTTCATAAGTAATTAATAGACAATGAATTCCTAATGCATTTTCATAAGTTAGTTATAATTATTCATGCTAACCTAAAGTCTATGATATAACGATAATTCTATATTAAGGTCATCTCATAGTTTTTTAACCCAATATAGTGTTCAAAAGAAGTTTCTAAAGAATACAAATTATATAAAGAAAATATTTCATAAAAACATATGGGTGTTACTGTACCAAACCACCAATTTTAGCTTCTTTGACTAAACTAATAGTTAAGTGAATCATAAATGTAAAGAATGATGTGGAAAATAACTTATCCAAATTTCATAGTTTCCAAACAATTTTTCCTTAAGTTTATCAATCTTGGTTGGATTGTGATTTTTTCCACAAAGCTCTCTGAAAAAGGTACAAAACTCAACTAGAACAACAATTAAATATTTAGGTAATGTATTACACAAAGTAAATGGAAACAACTTCTCCATCAACATATGTGAGTCATAACTTTTCAATCCATGTAATGTTTTTTGTTTTAAGTCAACCCACTTTGATATGTTACTTAAATATCCATATGGAACTTTTAAATACATTAATGTTTGAAGGAATATGTCTTTATCATGATTTTTCATTGTAAAAATAATCTAAAGATACTTTTGATTATCATTTCCCAAACACTATGCATTCTATTCATTGAATCCAAATCTGTATGAGCATTAAGGTGATCCTTCAATTTACCTACTCATTAAGAATTTTAAAAATTTTACTATCCCATAATTTCTTCCCAATATGCATTATGTCAAGAATATGACATAACATATTAAAACTCCAATAAGGAAGTTTGAAGAATATACTCTTTAATAAATTTTTTTGTTCTAGATTCATTGTATGTTCTTCCTCATAAACTTTCCCCATTCTTTAAACTGATTACATTTTCTAAATTCTTTAGTGAAATTCATTAATTGTCCCATGATTTATAAACCAGGTAATTACTTACCCTACTTTATCATTTCAATATATCCATTGAGTCATGTCTTGTTATGCCTGAATTTATGAGAATCATCAAGGAATCGATGATTCCACATAAAAAACCATTTTATACTATTAGGTAATCATTGAGGAACAAAATCAAAATTGGGAACTAGACAAACCAAAATAGTATGATTTTTCCAACCAGTTTAATTTTCTAGTGTAGGATAGTTACTAATTTTTCACCTCAAATAATCATGAATTTTGAATTTTGTGCATCATATGTTTCCATTCCATTATCCAGTAATTATCGAAATTCATTTAATAGGGGTTGAAGTTATTATAGGGGATAAAAACAACTAGAAACATTATTTAATCAGTAATTAATGTAACAAAAGGTTTAAAACATCAGAATCCAATCCTAAACATTTGTTCCATGGATCCAAAGAAAAATATGGATATAGTGAGTCAAACATCATCCATGATGTTGAATCATTTGGATGTCCCATCAATCCATAATTACTATCCTAGTCATGTTAATTTATGTCATATGTTGGCTTCAATGACATGAATATTCTTCACAAGTGTTGTTTCAGAGGAAAGTAACACAACACCTTTGTAGGTGTTTTCTACTTCTATTTATTCCGGGTGTTTCATTGATTTATACTCTCATTGTTGTTCATCAAATTTCATCTAAATGTATGAAATCTTGTGTATTATTATTTATTATACTCTTATCCCTAGTAAATCATGAAATCATTAGGGAATTCATGTATCTTTGTATAATCAAGTGCCTGTTTTTTGATGACTTTATTAATCTCATAGAATGATACATGGATCATAGATTCACTAAATTCATCATCAACCAACTCTAAAAGCATGGACATTTATTTTTCAGGAATTCCTCAAAGACACTTGATATGATACAACTTCAATAAAAAATAAAACATTTGAATAATTGGAATTCTCTACACATAGTTATTGTTTTACATCTTCAACTAATTCATAAAAATAAATTTCTCACTGAATTCTGGAGAATGTTTAAGATTATTATGAACAAATGAATGTTTTATTGATCTATTAAAATAATGGAAATTTTTTCTGGAAAATGAAACATGTCATTTAACAAGTTTCAAACTGAATTGTCTTCTGTATAGTTACTTTGTATTTTTTTGACAATGTTGTAATTGATTTGACATTCCATTGAACTGGATTTAGCATGAAAAAACCAACATACATATCATGTATAAAACTATTTTAATATCAAATTCAAATATACTTCATTTCTATTCAACCATTGGTTGAATTTACAATTAGGGCATGAATATTTTATCCTAGAATCCACTGATCAGTTTGAAATTTTATTATCAATAAATTATTCCAATATATTATTATATTGCGGTGTGTTTCTCGGTCCACTAATCCATATTTTATCCATACGTATTTTATTGTATTCTCTCATCACATTCAAATATAAAGATATAAATTTTTAATCAAATATGTACAATCAAAATTAAAGAAGGATCTATATAGGATAGAATAAGACTCACGAGTATGGAATTTGAAGTTGGATACATGATTAAAGCAATTAATACATAATGACAGAAGTGTGGAAAAGAACTTATACATTAAAGATAATAAATGTGTATAAAATTATTTTATTTTATATTCAGATAATATTATTTTTATGGGATAAAAATATAAGGTTGTATTATACCCTAGTGTCATAACTAATGGGGGTTCATTCCCTTGAAAATTTAGCTATATTAATCAATTTCCAAACCATTTCCCATTGTTTAACTAAGACCTAGATAACCAATTTATAAACATGATTGAAAATTATAATTTATTTCATATCAAACACTATTAGATTGCTAAAACTAATAAACATTGATGTTTTAGGATGTTATATGTTCTTATACTTCATTCTATCATTTAAGGTCATTTTATATGTAAACCTAAATTTCATGAAAGATTTTCCATCGCTTCCCATGTCATAAAATAGAGGCCACCCATCAATTATCACAAAATAATATAGTTAACCATTCTACATGTAAGCTCACCCCACCTATATAAAGCCTTTCAAAAACATCAACATCTCTTTCATTATGAACAATAATCAATATGAAAACCCCCTATAAGAAATCAACATTCCATATAATTTGAATTTCAATAATATATCAAGGGTCATGTTATATGATTAAATTTTAATTCTATTTTTGAAATGTTCCAACCATAAAGTCGAATTCACTTTGAGAACCCTCTTTATAAAATTTACTTTGAAAACTAAAAAACTCAATCGTCATAAAGTTTCTATATTCAAGGTAACCAAACATTGCTTCTTAAAAATCTATTCACACCCTTGGAAATCATGAGTTTCCATTAAAATTTATTTTAAGGACCAAAAAATCTTTTAATTTATTGAAATCATGTAATAAAATACATTATACTATTTTATCAAATGTTAGGTGTAACGAGCCAAAATTTCATTAATGGAAAATCCCTCTTGATCCAGTTAAATGTTTCTTTATGAAAAAAAAATGTTTTTATAAGATTTCAACTTCTTTAGTTTAACGTTAAGATTTGTGACCGTTACTTTTATAGCCGTTGAAGAGTGATCATCTGGGTAGTTTAAATATAAGGCTTTAACGAACCAATTTTCTACTCAGACAAAGGAAGCGATGGCCTCATCCAGTAGAATTGCCCCTTACGAAGCCCATTTGTCGGAGCTCGGAAAGGAGGTGGCGTCTTTGGGCTTTTCCCTTGACCAAGCCCAAGCTGAGCTTTATCATGTCAAGCTCGAACGTGATCGTCTACGGGAAAAATGGAAGTTGATAGAGATTACCACTCGAGCAATGTTATCCGAGCAACCCCAAGAGTCTGTCACCATCGCACACCTTACCCTTAGGTCTTATGTGGCTATTTTAAGGGGTTATGTAACAAATAAGTAGCACCATGTTCATGTACATTATTTTTGTATATAATAATGAATATAATTTCTAGTCATTTTTGATACATTGTAATTAGTTTTTAAAGTACAAACGGTGTTTTTAGTTATTATTTAATTAAGAATTATATTTTATTAAATTAAAGGATTTTTGAATTAAATAATATTTTAATAAAATATTATTATTAATATTAAATTAATTTTTATTAAATATAAATGATCTTATAATTTTATGAATGCAATTGAAATTTTTATTAAGGTTTGAAAGCCATTTCTGTCAAAACCCGTGAATTTTTTATAAATGTCGGTTTTTATTTTAAAAGTGAAAATTCACATATTTAGAAAATTATTTAGAAAAAATAAATATTATTTTTGGAATCAGGACGTCGAAATTATCCAACGGTGAATTTTTCATAATTTTCTGAGACAGTCAAATTTTTGGGTAAAAATTAAATACCATTTAAATATATAATGTGTTTTATGACATCATAATGACCCAATGGTGATGTAATAAAATACCATAATCCTTATGTTCGGCCAATATGTGTTTTATCATTAAAATAATGAGGTTTTGGGTTTGTTTGACTCACTTTTCAAAGCATTAATGGAGCCCTCAAGACTTATTCAACACTTTGCCTTTTTAAATTAATTTCCATGGGAGTGTGACTCACCTCCACATAAGCAACCCTAATTTTTTAATAAGTTCGGACCTTGGCCTTGTAAAATATTTTTTTCCTCTTTCCTTTTCCAGAAACCATGGGCAACTACCATGGGATGGTTTGTGGTTTGGATTATTTTAATATAAGGGGTCCCAAACCTAAATAATAAAGAATTCTCTCACCTTTCCTATATAAACCCACCCAAGCTCCCACTTCCTCCTCACTAAAAGCCCTTGAAGTTCGTCCAACCTCTGCCCTACTCTCTCTAGAATCCTCCCAAGGTGCCCCAAGCTCCCAAGAAGCCTCTCACAAGCCTCTCTCTAGCCTTTGGAAGCACACTTCCAAGTAAGGGTTTTCTTCCTTTCTCATTTTTTTGTCAATTTTCTTTAAGTTGTATTTCCCTTTTTATTTCAATTATGAATGTTGGGGTATGGTTTAGCACCTCCCCCATACTGCACTCTTATTGTTTGAATGATGGTAGAACCCTTTCTCTCTCATTAAATGCCTCCCATGTACACCCGTTACTATGCCGAAATTCCGAAAGGAACTTCTCTCTCTTCTTTAACATTCAAGCAATACTTTTGTATCATGAATCTAAATTCCATTTCTATTGTTGGGACATGTATATATATGATATCCTTACTGTCCATTACATGTAAATATGATGAGGAACCCATTTCTCTCTCATCAACCTTTTTTATGAATTCTTATGTCACGCCGTTACGCTGCCGAAATCGCACCGATTTTCTAAGCCAATGTCTTTGTGTAGTGAATACCATGCTCATTTATCCATCAAGGGTATTCACCTTTATGCACATTTACATATTGATTATAAAGTTTCATGTATGAATTCCACTTTCCTTTATCATGGAATAAATGCTTATGTTTTATGAATCCATGTTTTATGATCCATGTGGCACACTTATGCATGAAATGAAATGTTTAAGAAGGGTGCGCCCTGATAGCGCTCCAATGCATTGGGTAAAGTATAGTATCATGATACGTCATATGCAATGAGTGTTGACTCATGCTAATTCAAGTGCAACGAGGGTTTACTCGTGCTTCAAGTGCAATGAGGGTTTACTCATGCTCCATGTGCAATGAGCCTTGGCTCATGCTAATTCAATGTTAAGTGTTGTTGCCACATTTCCATGTTATGATTATCATGCTTTATCATGCCTTTATGTTCATGTCTCTCTTATGCTCTATTGATATGACTATTGCCTAACATGTATTGTACTCCTCATGTTATTCATTGTGTACTCCCTTACTGGGCTTTATAGCTCACCCTTTTCTTATGCATGTCCTCAGGTTATCCCATGCAATGCTAAGTACGAAGGAATGTAGTGGTCATGTAAAGGAAGTTTTCAATAAAGATGTAGTTTTTCAAGTTTAAAGTTTTTATGTAATTATCCTAATCCCCAAAGACACTAAACCTCTCGATCTTCTTTGTTGTATCAAGTGAAGTTTTATGTAATAAAGCATGCTTAAGTTGTAATGAAAAGAAGGGTTTTCATAGTTGGTATCAGAGGATAGGTTTAGTTATTTTTGGGATTAGGAAACCCTAGTAAAGCCTTAGATACAAGACTAAGCATAATAAAAACATCCCTAAGTTTTGGTAAATACTAAGTAAGTGGTTTATCAAACAAATACATCCCTGTCTGGATACGAGCAGGTAGAGGCGGCTCTGGCACAGATGTATCCTAGGGGTAAAACCCGAAAACACCGCTTTGAGCTAGACTCGAACGGGAACTGGTGCACGACAACGGGCCTTGCTGCACTCTTGGTTACGACACTCCTGGGGGATATGTTTTGATAAATTCACAATCTTAGTATGAACACTTCTTAAGGGAAAAAATGCCCCTAAGAATATATGTTAGAAGGAAGATCATGAAAAGCCTGGATTGAATCCTATAGACTCATGAGTAAAAGAGATTAAAGTTTATTTATAAGTCATCAACTTTTGTCTTTGGATTACCCTTTATGTGTTACCCCTAACTTTCCTTTTATTCCAGCCAATGGCCGGTAATAGGAGAACTCGGGCTAACAACCGTTGTGAAGATCAGTGTGATGATTGTACTTATGAGATGCCCAATCCAATGGGAGTGGGAATCGCGAACTTTGTCACGCTTCTCTCTCAGCTAACTCAAGTTTTGAATAGAAACACTGGTCAAGAGGAACGTTCAACCCCCCCTAAGAAAGAACAAATCACTATTGAAAGCTTCATGAGACAAAGGCCTCCTACTTTTAGTGGATCATCCGATCCCATGATTGCTGAACAATGGATCAACTCCATTGAAAAGATATTCTCCATCCTCCAATGCTCTGAAAAAGAGAAGGTTCTCCTGGCGGCTTATCGTATGGAGGGTGAAGCTGATCAATGGTGGACGTTGATCAAAAATACGAAGCCTGAGGAGGAGATCGAGGCTTTGGAATGGAAGGTATTCCGGAAGATGTTTTTCGATAAATATTTTCCACGCACCCTCCGTCTTAAGATGGAAAGGGACTTCCTTTCCCTCATGCAGAAAGATGAGGAATCTGTGGGAACGTACGAGGCAAACTTCACAAGTCTTGCACGATACGCTTCTGGCTTTGTCGTTACCCCCGAATGCAAGGTTGACCGCTTCTTTGGTGGGATGAAGCCTAGCTTGCGGAAAGCATTAGCGATCCGTGACTTCGACAGCTATGAGGAAATTGTCCGATGTGCCCTCAAGGTTGAAATGGAGATCGGAGAATCACAGGGGTATCATGGGGACAAGAAGCGGAAGGTGGACTTCAATGCTGGTGGTCCGATGGATAAATCCAACGGTGCTAAGAAATTCCAGCACCCCACTTGCCAAAAGTGTGGAAAAAAGCACCCTGGAAATTGCCTTAGGGGGACAAGAAAATGCTTCAAGTGTGGAAGAGAAGGGCACCTAGCTGTTAACTGTCAGCAAGAAGGACCCGCGGCTGTGACAGAGGAGAGGAACGCTCCGTTCGAACCTCAACGCGTTTTTCAATGCTTCAAATGCAAAGAACCGAGTCATTTTGCGAATCAGTGCCCTAATCCAAGGGTTATCGGAGGCAATCAACAACCTCCAAGACAGCAAGGAAGAGCTTTTTCCATAACTTCTGCCGAAGTGAACCCCGACAACGAAGTGGTGACAGGTACGCTAGTTATTCATTCAAGAATAGCGAACGTACTTTTTGATTCAGGTTCTACGCATTCTTTTATATCTCAAAAGTTTAGTAGAACAATCCCTACACCACCACAAATCATGGAAGTAAAGATGTCGGTGAGTACGGCAAATGGGGCAATCATTGCATCCCATGAGTATAAGTCCTCCCCTGTTATAATATGTGGATTGAATTTCCCGGCGATCCTCGTCATACTCCCTTTGGTGGAATTTGATGCAATTCTTGGCATGGATTGGATTTCCTTATATAGAGCCAACATAAATTGTCGGGAGAGGGAAATCACACTCCATATGGAGAATCGACCCCCGATTCTTTACAAGTGTCAGGAGGAAGATGAATCTCCTTTAGCTACATCATCTCAAGCATGGATATTACTGCCTTATGAGCATGCATATCTGGATCAGATGATTGAGTCCAAGAAAGAAACCACCCTTGAAGAAATGCCTATTGTGAGGGAATTCGCTGAAGTATTTCCCGAGGAACTTCCTGGTCTTCCTCCAAGAAGAGATGTTGAGTTCTCAATTGAACTTATACCTGGGGCGCTACCAATATCCAAGACTCCATATAGAATGGCTGTTGTTGAGCTTGAAGAGCTGAAAAAACAACTACAGGAGAATCTGGATAAAGGGTTTATACGCCCAAGTGCATCACCTTGGGGTGCACCAGTCCTCTTCGTCAAGAAGAAGGATGGGTCAATGCGGCTTTGCATCGATTATCGCGAACTTAACAAAATCACGATAAAGAACAAGTATCCTCTCCCAAGAATCGATGACTTGTTTGATCAGCTACGTGGAGCACAATACTTCTCCAAGGTCGACTTGCGGTCGGGATATTATCAAGTAAGGGTGAAGAAGGAAGATATCCCCAAGACTGCTTTTCGTACAAGGTACGGGCACTATGAATTCATAGTAATGCCTTTTGTACTCACCAATGCTCCAGAAATATTCATGGACTTGATGAATAGAGTCTTTAGAGATTACCTAGATAAATTTTTGGTAGTCTTTATAGATGATATTCTAATATACTCCAAAACCAAGGAGGACCATGAGGAGCATTTAAGAACTGTACTGGAGACTTTGCGCAAGGAGAAGCTCTATGCCAAGTACAAAAAGTGTGAGTTCTGGTTGAAGGAGGTCTCATTCTTGGGCCATATCATCACAAGCAATGGGATATCTGTGGACCCCTCCAAAACAGATGCAATTGAGGGATGGCCGAGGCCAACATCGGTAACTGATATCCGTAGCTTCTTAGGGTTAGCTGGATATTATCGACGATTTGTGAGAAACTTCTCACGATTGTCCAACCCTCTTACCAAGCTAACTCGAAAGGGAGTAAAGTTTTCTTGGAGTGATGAATGAAAAGAAAGCTTCAAGGAGTTGAAAAGGAGGCTTATCACTGCACCTGTGCTCACTTTACCCACAAGTGGGGAGATTTTTGTGGTATTCAGTGATGCTTCGAAGATGGGCTTAGGATGTGTGCTGATGCAGAATGATAAAGTGATATCCTATGCCTCAAGACAGTTGAAAATCCATGAGCGAAACTATCCAACGCATGATCTGGAGTTGGCGGCGGTAATCTTTGCCTTGAAAATTTGGCGGCATTATCTCTATGGAGAGAAATGTGAGATATATACTGACCACAAGAGTCTTAAATATATATTCACACAGAAAGAGCTTAATATGCGCTAGAGAAGATGGATAGAGCTCATAAAGGATTATGTCTGTTCAATACATTACCACCCTGGGAAGGCGAACAAGGTGGCAGATGACCTAAGTAGAAAGGATCCAGCAATTCTATCAATGATGAGAATTGAGAAGGATCCAATCTTCTTAGACTTGATGAAGATGGACGTGGGAATCATAAAGAAGGGAAAATCATCAATCCTTTCACAAATGATTGCTCAACCATCTCTTTTGGAAAGGTTAAAGGATGCTCAAAAGGATAATGTGAGAATCCAAGAAAAAGTGGAAGCTATCAAAAAGGGAAAATCCTCATAGTTTAATGTTAATGAAGAAGGAATTGTGCGGTTTGGGAAAAGACTATGTGTCCCATCAAGTTCGGAGCTGAAGAAGGAACTTTTGGATGATGCACATAGTTCAAATTTCTCTATTCACCCAGGGAGAACAAAGATGTATCGAGATCTCCGAGAAAACTTTTGGTGGGATAATATGAAGAAGGAGATCGCCGAATATACATCAAAGTGCCTGGTGTGTCAGCAAGTGAAGGCAGAGAGGCAGAAGTCTAAGGGTATGATGCAACCATTGCCCATACCAGAATGGAAATGGGAGAACATCACCATGGACTTCGTCACTGGACTTCCAAGGACATCCAAAAGCAACAATGCAATCTGGGTTATTGTGGATCGTCTTACAAAGACTGGACACTTCATTTCTATTCGAGAGGATTTCTCTTTGGATCAATTGGCACGGATATATATCAGGGAAGTGGTACGGTTGCATGGAGTACCACTATCTAGGGTGTCTGACCGAGATCCAAGATTTACCTCTAAGTTTTGGAAGAGTCTTCAACATGCTCTGAATACTGAACTGAACTTTAGTACGGCCTATTATCCTCAAACTGATGGCCAATCCGAGCGGACTATCCAAACAGTTGAGGATATGTTGAGAGGGTGCTCAATGGACTTTAAAGGAGGATGGGATCAACATCTTCCTCTGGTTGAGTTCTCTTATAATAATAGTTTCCACTCGAGCATCCAAATGGCACCATATGAAGCCCTGTATGGGAAAAGGTGTAGAACACCGGCATGTTGGGATGAGGTTGGTGAACGTAAGCTGCTTGGACCAGAAATGGTCGAAGAAATGGTGGAGAAGGTGAAAACCATTCAGCAGCATATCAAGGCAGCCCAAAGTCGACAGAAGAGTTATGCAGATAATCGTCGACGAGACCTTGAGTTTAAAGTCGGAGACATGGTGTTTTTACGCATATCTCCGTGGAAGAAGGTCATGAGGTTTGGAAAGAAAGGGAAGTTAAGTCCAAGGTACATCGGCCCCTTCGAGATTCTTGATCGTGTTGGGGCTGTGGCCTATCGACTAGCACTTCCACCTACTATGGCCAAGGTGCATGATGTCTTCCATGTATCCCTCTTAAGGAAGTACATACCAGACCCTTCACATGTACTCTCTTCTGAGGTGGTACAATTAGAAGACGATCTTTCTTATGAGGAGCAACCAGTGAAGATCTTGGATCGTAGAGAAACAGTTCTACGAAATAAGACAATGCCCCTCGTCAAGGTGTTGTGGAGAAACCACAAGTTTGAAGAAGCAACTTGGGAGTCGAAGGACATGATGAAGCTAAGTTACCCACATTTGTTTTAGTGTGGGAAAAGGAAAATTTCTAGGGTGAAATTTCTTAAGGGGGGAATGTTGTAACGACCCAAAATTTCATTAATGGAAAATCCCTCTTGATCCAGTTAAATGTTTCTTTATGAAAAAAAAATGTTTTTATAAGATGTCAACTTCTTTAGTTTAACGTTAAGATTTGTGACCGTTACTTTTATAGCCATTGAACAGTGATCATCTGGGTAGTTTAAATATAAGGCTTTAACGAACCAATTTTCTACTCAAACAAAGGAAGCGATGGCCTCATCCAGTAGAATTTCCCCTTACGAAGCCCATTTGTCGGAGCTCGGAAAGGAGGTGGCATCTTTGGGCTTTGCCCTTGACCAAGCCCAAGCTGAGCTTCATCAAGTCAAGCTCGAACGTGATCGTCTACGGGAAAAATGGAAGTTGATAGAGATTACCACTCGAGCAATGTTATCCGAGCAACCCCAAGAGTCTGTCACCATCACACACCTTACTCTTAGGTCTTATGCGTCTATTTTAAGGGGTTATGTAACAAATAAGTAGCACCATGTTCATGTACATTATTTTTGTATATAATAATGAATATAATTTCTAGTCATTTTTGATACATTGTAATTAGTTTTTAAAGTACAAACGGTGTTTTTAGTTATTATTTAATTAAGAATTATATTTTATCAAATTAAAGGATTTTTGAATTAAATAATATTTTAATAAAATATTATTATTAATATTAAATTAATTTTTATTAAATATAAATGATCTTATAATTTTATGAATGCAATTAAAATTTTTATTAAGGTTTGAAAGCCATTTCTGTCAAAACCCGTGAATTTTTTATAAATGTCGGTTTTTATTTTAAAAGTGAAAATTCACATATTTAGAAAATTATTTAGATAAAATAAATATTATTTTTGGAATCAGGACGTCAAAATTATCCAACGGTGAATTTTTCATAATTTTCCGAGACAGTCAAATTTTTGGGTAAAAATTAAATACCATTTAAATATATAATGTGTTTTATGACATCATAATGACCCAATGGTGATGTAATAAAATACCATAATCCTTATGTTCGGCCAATATGTGTTTTATCATTAAAATAATGAGGTTTTGGGTTTGTTTGACTCACTTTTCAAAGCATTAATGGAGCCCTCAAGACTTATTCAACACTTTGCCTTTTTAAATTAATTTCCATGGGAGTGTGACTCACCTCCTCATAAGCAACCCTAATTTTTTAATAAGTTCGGACCTTGGCCTTGTAAAATATTGTTTTCCTCTTTCCTTTTCCATAAACCATGGTCAAATACCATGGGATGGTTTGTGGTTTGGATTATTTTAATATAAGGGGTCCCAAACCTAAATAATAAAGAATTCTCTCACCTTTCCTATATAAACCCACCCAAGCTCCCACTTCCTCCTCACTCAAAGCCCTTGAAGTTCGTCCAACCTCTGCCCTACTCTCTCTAGAATCCTCCCAAGGTGCCCCAAGCTCCCAATAAGCCTCTCACAAGCCTCTCTCTAGCCTTTGGAAGCACACTTCCAAGTAAGGGTTTTCTTCCTTTCTCATTTTTTTTGTCAATTTTCTTTAAGTTGTATTTCCCTTTTTATTTCAATTATGAATTTTGGGGTATGGTTTAGCACCTCCCCCATACTTCCCTCTTATTTTTTGAATGATGGGAGAACCCTTTCTCTCTCATTAAATGCCTCCCATGTACACCCGTTACTATGCTGAAATTCCGAAAGGAACTTCTCTCTCTTCTTTTACATTCAACCAATACTTTTGTATCATGAATCTAAATTCCATTTCTATTGTTGGGACATGTATATATATGATCTCCTTACTGTCCATTACATGTAAATATGATGAGGAACCCCTTTCTCTCTCATCAACATTTTTTATGAATTCTTATGTCACGCCGTTACGCTGCCGAAATCGCACCGATTTTCTAAGCCAATGTCTTTGTGTAGTGAATACCATGCTCATTTCTCCATCAAGGGTATTCACCTTTATGCACATTTACATATTGATTATAAAGTTTCATGTATAAATTCCACTTTCCTTTATCGTGGAATAAATGCTTATGTTTTATGAATCCATGTTTTATGATCCATGTGGCACACTTATGCATGAAATGAAATGTTTAAGAAGGGTGCGCCCTGATAGCGCTCCAATGCGTTGGGTAAAGTATAGTATCATGATACGTCATGTGCAATGAGTGTTTACTCATGCTAATTCAAGTGCAACGAGGGTTTAATCGTGCTTCAAGTGCAATGAGGGTTTACTCATGCTCCATGTGCAATGAGCCTTGGCTCATGCTAATTCAATGTTAAGTGTTGTTGCCACATTTCCATGTTATGATTATCATGCTTTATCATGCCTTTATGTTCATGTCTCTCTTATTCTCTATTGATATGACTATTTCCTAACATGTATTGTACTCCTCATGTTATTCATTGTGTACTCCCTTACTGGGCTTTATAGCTCACCCTTTTCTTATGCATGTCCTCAGGTTATCCCATGCAATGCTAAGTACGAAGGAATGTAGTGGTCATGTAAAGGAAGTTTTCAATAAAGATGTAGTTTTTCAAGTTTAAAGTTTTTATGTAATGATCCTAAGCCCCAAAGACACTAAACCTCTCGATCTTATTTGTTGTATCAAGTGAAGTTTTATGTAATAAAGCATGCTTAAGTTGTAATGAAAAGCAGGGTTGTCATATTAGGTGTGCATGGTAGTTGAAAAATAAATATAAAATACATGTTTTCATATAAAAAACATTCATACTAAATTGAAAAAAGTGAAAATGTATTTACAATTAAAATAGATTTATAAACACATATAATAATTTCATTGTGAATCTAAAAACTAGCTCCAAGATGTAAAAATCAGTGTTTATTAATTTAATGTACAATATAATAGAGAAAACCAACCTTTTATCTACCATTTCCAAAAAGTGCGACACTAAATCACCCCAACAAGGCCAAAGAATATTTAAGTGGCTAAGAGGGGGGGAACCGAACCTATGGGAGGGAGGTCAGAGGGGGGGGGGGGGGTCAATATCACTATTGAGGAGGGGAACCATCAGGGAGAGGGAGGTTAGAGGGGGTTTTGTGTCACTGTTGGGTAGAGGGATATTGAAGGGGGTCCCAAGGGTCAGGGTCTCCACTATGGATAGAGGATGGAGGTTTTTGGGGGGTTTCAGCATCTCCCCTGGTGAGAGGGGGTCAGAGGTGTGGTCACGTGGTTGGGATCACACCGGGGAGGGGAGAGGTGGTGGTTAGGGGAAGGTCAGATAGGGTATGGGTTCACACATAAGGAGTGGGGGAGAGAGAGAAAATAGGGTTCTCATAAAACATTTCATAGTAGTTTAATGAAAACTGCCGCTAATTATTAAAATAAAAAAATATAGGGGTGGTTTAACTAAATCACCACGATTTTTTAAAAATGATTTTATTTCACGGTGCTTAATGGAATTTTCTCTAATAAACTTCCATTAACTGGTGTTTTTATTTTGTGATTTAAACTGCTCCTAATAACCCATATGGCATTTTCCCAGGTATATTGGATGCAATTCTGACTATATGAGCCTTATGATTTTAGTTACATAATATGGATCATCTAGGATAATTTTTTTGTGGTAGTGACAACTGATAAGTTGTGATTATCAATGGATAATCCCCATAGGTGGATTCTCGGTGATATTCATAGAAAATGGGTAGATGATTTTCACATGTGACAAGAGATTATATTTTATGAGATCATTTTTATGAGTGGTTGTGCAGGTTCAATGTTGTGTTTTTATCAATAAGGTATCATATATAATATCCCTCTAGGTGTGACCTCTTGAGAAACCTAAATTAGGGGTTGCAAGAGAAACCCTAATGAATTTGGGATGTGAATCATTATGTTGATGAGTTAGTTGTTAGTTTTATTATGAGGGAATTGGTTATCATTTTTTTTTGTGAATTATTTATAAATGGAACATTTTTAGATGCTTCAGGTTAGTATCAATAAATAGAAGGTGTTATTGAGGATATGATGATGGCTTGGTGATGCCATGTATTTTATCGGAGCATGCAATTTGACTGCTCAAATTGTGGTATCAAGGCTCATTTCAAAGGAAAGGAATATTTTGGTTCTAGACCATTTTGTTAATAAAAATGTTTTTTTATAGTAAGATCTTGGTTGGATGCTCTATAATTTGAAAGGACTCCAATTGGTATCAAGGTGATCTTGAGATAGACCATGGAATAAGATAATTGGTTTATTTTGAATACTACTGTGGTAACACTTTATTTGATAAGACTTACATGCCAAATATCATGGTTTTTGGGTTAGGTGCATGAGCCTAGATACAACGAGATGAAACTATTTGAGAATAAATTAGGTTAAGTCATCAAGAATTACCTGATTATACATCAATAACTTTTTTGATGAGATTAAGATAATTTACACGGGATATTAAGAGTATTGTGGATTTATGTATGGGGGACCTCCATGTGTGAGTTGAGGACTGATGAAGTATGATGTGACTTTGGTGGATTTTGGTTCTAGAGGTTTGCTGATTAAGATGATAAATTTCCCCTGTCATATAGGAAACATTAGTATGGGATACATGTCCTGGGATAGACAATTAGGGTGAGGTATTTAACACAAGTATTCACAGATTCACTGTCTTAGGGGTTGGAAATAGATAATATTGGTTCTGGTGTAGCAATATACATGTGATGTTGGGTCCATTGGATTTTCACATAATGACCGGTAAGGAATGACTTATTGTGGGTAGTCCACCATAGGCTGTTGGATGGAATATACCTCATTTTGGTTTTAATATTATCTTATATCATGGGTGGTGTTCCCATGAACCATGGTCAGGTATTGTTGGAGTTAGGAATAGTTCTTATTTAGGATAATGGATGTCCATGTATAGAAATAATGTTTATTTACATATGGGATGCATCCATGGGGATTGTCGAATTAGCCTAGTGATGAAACAATAAGGACACTCCAATATTGGGGAGTGTGAAGTAATTCATGGTGTAACTACCCTCATTATCGAAGTCACATGGAGATATGATATCATTTTTTAGATGATCATTTTTGTATTTTTATGATGGTGAGTAAATAGAAGGCAATTGATTTGGATTCCTTTGTGAATTCTAGATGTGAATTCATATATGATATCAACTGGGGTCACCATATCGACTTGATGTCTGTGATGAATTGAGATGATACAAACATGATTAGATCAAAGAAAGATTAGTTCTCTTGGTATAACCAAGCATCGAGACTCATTTATGGTGGTTGATAATTAAACAGAGGGGTTTCATTAAAAGTTGGGTATATACTTCTATGGTCATATCTAAATAAAAACATGAATCCTTTTGGGATAAAGTTCATGATTAAGTAGTTTGGAAGCATATTTATGGATAAAGTTGACTATCTTGAAATTGATCATCCAATGAAGATTTAACCCGTGGATAATCTTGTAATTGAATGTAATGAGTAAGAAACAACATCTTGTGCATCCTTTTGATTATGAAAGACATTTTTTTTAGAACTGGCTTGGAATGTTCAAGGAAAATATGGCATTCACATGCTTGTTTCATGGATAGAGAGTGTGTTTCTGTGTTGACCTTGGATTTTGAAATTGTGAACGAAACAATGATTCTGAATTATACTAATGATTTCATATATTTAAGTATGAGGTATGGTAGAAGTAACACCTGGTGTGTCATTAGAATGTGATATGGGTATGTTGGTAGGTGATTCGGATAGCAAGACGCATCGCAGATCAGAATCATCCATTGTAAACTATGTCCTATCATGGGGATCACCATAGGCTATATATTAAAATTGATAAAGGAATATGGGTTTCATATGATAAATGGGTTCTATGGAGTTACATCTACGTTTTATAATAACGAATTCGATATATAGCTCATGAATTTGGGGGTTGAACACCTAAAGATGGAATTAAACTCTAGTAGCATATTAAGAAACTAGGAATTGGATGAATCTAATTGAATAGGAATTGGGGATTATGTTCAGTAAATATTGATAATCTTATATCCACTATCACTTCTAAATATGATATGTGTTATGGTGGGGATATTATAAAATACTATATTTATATTAATTTCTTAATTTCAAGATAAATTTAAAATTTTAAATAGTTGGTTGGATATTTTTTGTATCATGATTAAAAATAAAATTATTAGAAATTGAGTTCCCTAAAATATTTATTTTGGATGGGGAATGAGGTCTAATTGGAGATAGGGTGCCTTAAGAGAGAATCAGAGGCAACCAAATGTATCAAGGCTATGATCCCACTACAGTTTGTAGCCACCAGCTAGCTGGGGGTTGAACTAACACCTTTCATACAACATGGGATCAATGAAAAGATGTTGGTATATTACAATCTATTTGACATACTTTAATGGTATTAAATCTATTTTTTATCCCATTAATTTTTATAAGGGGTATCCCACAAATTCCCCTTTGGTTGTGTGCATAATCAAGAAGTCCAAACTCGCTATTTTTTCTCTTCTTCCCCTTGATTTGTGGGGTGGTTCTTGAGGGATTTTTATTGTGATTAAATTTATATATCTCCCTTTGTTAATCTCTATTCATTTACTTATTCATTTTTCTATAATTTTAATATCATCAATTAGAGTTTTTTATTATGATTCCACCAGATTATGGTGGAATCAGACATTGATGATGTGGTTTTTGTTCGGCATGTGTAAAAGACATACTGAGATAATATTTGGGTGCAACCATTTGTTGAATCATTAAAGGGTTGTTTTACTTAATAATTTAATATAATTTTTTAATTTAATAAAAAATAATTATAAGTTAATATTTAATTTTTTGATTGATAAATAGTCTAGGATAATGTTGATAGTGTGTTTTGGGACCTCTTGGTTTTGTTGGATGTAATTTTTGTGTGATGGGAGAACCTGTTGAGTTTCTGGAAATTATTCGATTTATGAGTAAATTTTTTATTCAATTATAATCCATTATAATTAAATTTATTTTTCCCTAGCATTGTGTATGTGACCAAGTATGTGGGAGGGGATTCCTTCATCCAATATGAGCTGATGAAATCTTGGGTGATCCTAGTCCTGAGTTGTTAGGCTAGTTAATAAATGTGAAGATTCTAGAAATGGTAGGTGGTCTTGAGTACATTCCCTATAGTATTTATATATAGTTTATGGTACTTATAAAATTATAAATTTCTACTAATATGTGACCTATTATTATGGAATGGAATTGATCAATTAAAGTAACATAAGTGTTGAAACTAAAATTAATTGCCTTATTAAATACAGATGAATTTTGTTAGAATGCACAAAGTTCCAAATCACTAGTGGAAATTAGTGTAGGTTGGTTTTCCCCATCTTCTAATATTGTGGCCCTCATTTTTCATACATTAAAATTACATTACTTTTCAGAATAATTATTACAATACAAAAACTCATTTCCAAAGAAGTATTAGTATAGTTAATTTAGAAACATGGAACACATTGTTCTAATTTTTTAAAAGGTCTTCAAAATCTCCCATAATGAACTTCCCATTTATTACCCCTAACTAAAAAAAGTATTTATAACTTGGGGAAAATAAGAAATAAAACTGGGTGAGCTCATATGCTCAGTAAAGGTAAAAAAAATAGATACATAAGCCTATCATAAGCATAAGGGTATGGGAAGATGATAAAATCAATTTAAGATCATACCCTATATATCAATTATCATAATCATGAGACATGGAATAAAGATATTATAATTTCATAAAACATTAATCATAAGGAAATAAATAACATAAGTTGTGAAATAACAACACATGAATAAAACATGAAATAGTGTAATACACATAAGCGTATAATAATGATTTACATAGTAGTCAAGGTATCGATTCCGAAGCCATATTATTAGTATGGGTTCAATATACATACATTCATGCAATTCATGGTTCACTTCCATAATAATGTTGGTAGTCATGGTTCACTTCTATAACCATCTTGGTAGTCATAGTTAACTTCCATAACCGTCTTGGTAGTTATGGATCACTCCAAATATCATCTTAGTCTATCTCCTAAGATATAAATTTTAACCCAATGCATTAAAGGGAGATATAGGTCTCACCCATATCATAATGAAATCATACATACATGTTCCAAAAGATCATAAACAATCATATCATAACCCATGAAATGAAATGGATATAATAAACATGTAATCAAATCATAACCTGTGTAAAAGATACATGTTTCATAAATATTTCATCAAAAACATGACTCTTGAAAAGAAGTGGGTTTCATAAACATCATTCCATTGAAACATAAACCATTCTGAGAAAGAATATTAATGTTATTCCTAAACTATAATAAATTATACCATATTTTATGGGAAATCATTTTTAAAGATCACTTATAATATAAATTTTCCTTAAAATTTACTTTTTAAAACATAAAAAATTTTAAAATACATTTTAAATTAAACCACTTTGAAAACATATAAATGAATCATGAAAAAACATTTAAACTAGATCTTGAAGAAAATATCCTTTCTTTATTGAAATATATTTCATTTATTAAAATTCCACACACTATTAGAAGAAAAAATTATCAATTCAAATAAGCATAAAATATTATAATGCATAATCGAGGGACAATAAATTCATTAAATAGGAAAAATATGTTTATTTGTTATAATATAAAAAGAAACATTATTTTCATACTTTTATTGGAGAAGTCAAAAAGTACCACATTAGGAAAGCGATAAAATATTCCTTTCAAACCAATTAATAAAAATTAAAATATGGGTAAAAATGAAGTTAAAATTTTTATGAAGAAAAAACTATCTTGTAAAACATTTTTAAGAAACATGGACATGGAAGATAAGTATTTCCCTATAGATACTCACGTAAAAAAATTCTTGATAATAATGTGATCGTGAAATTAACCCCTATAACTTTATAATCAGTAGAATTATATGAACCTTAGAAGAAATAAAATTATATGGATTTTAAAATATCTGAATATTATGGTCAAGACTCATAAAATAAATTCATGGGTAGTATATACACCACATAGATTAAATAAGTAGTGAGTGAGGCATGTGTATCAAAGAAGTAAAGGAGGGTCATAAATCCATTACTTTATATATGATTCCCCCTGTACATGTCCAAAACTCATGTATAGTGTTTTTAGACATATTATTAAATTATAACAGAGTCATAATAATATTTATGATATCATATGTGATTCATTTTTTACTTTATATTAACTATTTATTAATAATTCCATTTTAAATCAAGGATTCAGGTAATAACTATTTTGTTTATGGTACATGTTTTGACTTGCAATTCTTGATCCTATAACTTAGATCATTATTCAATTACTTCAAAAATTTAAAATATGATTTATATATAATATATACATATAGTAAATATTTATATATATTATAGATATAGGAAATGGAAGACACTATTTATAGAGATGGTAAGTCCTGCGTATGCATTAACACTGTTTTCATTTTCTTATCATACACAATAGACTAATTTAAATGACATATATATATATATATTATTCCATTAGAATTATTATTTCATATATTACATATTTATTCATTATATAAATTTCTATAAACATTCCTTAAATGGTTATCATGTAAGATGAATCTCATCTTGTCTTGGAGAGAGTATGTTATACATACACACGAGCTATGATATCATTCTATTAATGATAAAAGAGTGAGAAATTAGACAGTATAATCCCTATAAAAAATTTCATTTCATATTTATTATTGATATTCATTTTAACCATCATTATGCACATCCAAATAAAGTAGTAATGAATAACATATTACACCATGGTGCGGAGACACTAGGTCGTACGTATGCACGCGCGCTGATTTTGTTTTTTGTAGGATAGATGAAAGATGTCATACGGTTGTTACATAATAGTAATATCATCCCTGTATATATTTTATTATATTGTAATTAATTTATAATGGAATCAACACATTAGGGGTAAGTATAAGAAGAAACAATTTTGAAAGAATTGGTAAAGAGATTACCTCTTCTTGGACGATCTCCCCCTATATCTCTACTTAGGGACACTGGAGTTGGTGTTTTGAGAATACCTTCACCTCTATATTGTTACTAGAGAATTTTATAAAGTAAATGGGTAGTTTATATCCAATATTAAAGGATTAATTTGAAGTGAATAAGTGAGGGAGGAAATAGCCTTTTATAATTTAGGTGAGGGGAACTTTTTGGAATCTCCAAAACTATTAATTTATAATAAAATCAAATCCAACAAAAAAAATCCAAAATGAAATATTTTAGAACATGAGATTATAAATTTATTTATATAATAAACCAATACATTTTAGAATTTTTCCTATAAATTGATACCTTATCATTTTAATTAACCCTTAGTTATTCTATTTTAATTTTAACTAAGGTCACAAATGATTCAATATTAAAAGATTGTAATTTTTAATAATTTTATGTAAATTAGACCATAAATGATTAAATTATAATATTTTAGACCATATAATTTTTATTTTTAGTTTTTAAAATTGTTTCATGATTTTTAAATAATTTAATAAAACATTGTTTTGAAAAAATATCAATTGTATAAATTTTGACAATATTCATTTCATGGTTTAATAAAAATATAAAGATAATATTTTAACCTAGAAAAATTATTATATCCCTGTGGGGTAAAGGTAATATATAATTTTTTTTGGATATATAAATTATATCAAATTGTATTTATGTTAATATGTTTAATAAAATTAATTGGATATCAACATTTATAAAATAATTACTACAACGATTATGGGTAATTATTTGATATACTTATTTGTTTGGTCAAATTTAGAAATAAAATATTATGACTAAGATAGATCATCTAGATTTTGTAGAAATATTCATATCCACATATATCATCTGGAAATACTCTATAAAAATATTATATTTATTAAAACCTGAAAGTGACAACATTAACATCACTTTTAAAAAATATTATAAGTGTCATAATCGTTTCCATATTGCTCCAAATGGTCAATTACAAGACCGATGGATGATTATTGTTAATATATCATCAACTCATAAGATTTGGTCAAGTGTTTTAATCTTTTAATGGTACTTATAATATTAATTAATATTTTTTATATATTTTTCATCAATTAAATAATTTTTTTATCATCATTGTATGAGATGTTAAGGTAAATATTAATTTTTTAAAAATTAAAAATAAATTACCACGAAAAATAAAAACATTTTAGCTTAAAAATTAATATTTATAGGAAACTTTATCTTTAAAATAAACCTATATTAAAAATTATAAGGTTATTAAAATTTGAGTAAGAGATATTTAACTTTTCTTTGAATAAAATATAGTCAATTTCCAAATGTCATCAAAGTGGCTTCAAAAGGATACCATTTAGACCCAATGATTTTTTATGTCAAAATAAATAATCCAATGATATTAGGACAACTATTAGAGTAATTTTATAACACCATGTTTACCCTTAATTACCTGATTTACCTTTTTAATATATTAATAAAAATTATTGAAGTTACATTCATAATACCCAAAAACAAAAGAAACATATTTACATAAATTTGGACCCATTGAATCAAAATGAATATTCCATTTCTAAAAATTCCTAACATAAAATTTTCATTAATTAATTAACAACTAATCCCATTGTCAGATAGAGAAAATGGGTTTCAAAAGTTTAAACCTACAAAACATTGAAATGTTTTTAAATATATATTCTATTTAAAATTAATTTCCATGACCTAAATTGTATTAAATGATAAAAATTTAATATAATTATACTTTTAAACCATTAAAATATATAATTAATCAATATAAAAAAATTTAATGAAAATGTTGTTTTCAATTAAAATGCATTATTTTTTATTATTCATCAAAACATGAAACTTATCAAAGAAATACAAAAAATTCAACCGTAATAAATTTTGATACTCCAATTTCAAATAATAAGTTTATTTTCTAAAATAAAATATAAAAATGTTTCAAAATAGTATTTAAAATGGGTTCTCCCTCAAAAAGTGGTGAGAATATATTTTTTTGAAAAATACATCGTCTATTAATTTTTTTGAATTTGTTCTTATATAATGTCTATAAAACATATAAGATGAATTTTTAACATTATAATGTGTATATTAAAAAAATATTTGATTAATAAAATCCATCAATAGTGATGTTATTATTATATAAACTCACTTATTTGCATTAAAATAGTTTCCAGAAAAATATATCATTTTTTTAAAGGGGTTTTTTCATTTATAATTAAATTCTCACAATAGAATTAATTATATAAACATGTGTAAATAATGTTTTCATAATTCAGTTAATAATATTCATAGTCACTATTATAAAGGCTAGGTTATAAGATAACGTGATAATATTTAGTTTTTAACTTTAACAAAGTCTTCTAAGAAATGAAATCTATCAAATTAACACAAAATTATGTGTAACACAAGGAAAAAATTGTGTTTCATATACCACAATCTATGTAGGTGTTTTGTGTTGTGAAATATTATCTTGGTGTATAAGACTAGATAATACATCAATGATTTTTTTTAAAAAATTGTCTCATAAAAATCTTGGGGTGTTACATTCTACCCCACTTAAATTGAATTTCTCTAAATATATTCACCTAGGTTATAAAAGGATTAATACATGAAAGTTTATTTCATAGAAACCCCCATAATAAAAAATACTAAAAATTTATTTTAAAAAGGGAAAGATGAAAACTTAATGGTTACCTAGAGTAACTAATACTTAGGTTTACACATATGAGAACATAATTAGAAAATAAAAATTGGTCCATGGAACAGAAATATAAATATCATGTTCTGTTGGAGAGTGATAGATAATAGTGTTAAGAGAATGTTAAAAATCAAAAGTACATGAATCTGTGATGATATAAGGGACCATTTCATTCCCCAGATAAGAAGATACTTGGATAACATTTTTTGGTTTCAAGATCCTTTTTCTAAATTCGATGAAATTTTCAAGAGAATAAATACATACTAGATTTTGGTAAAATATCCCCAATGGTCATTCCTTGCAAAATTTCCACTTAATATCTTATTCAATTAAATGATGTTGAATTTTTCATTCTTGATGTAATATAATATCATTTGATCTATAAATATAATGATACGTTATTCCATTTATCTTTATCACAATAAAAAGGTTAGCATAAGTTATCAAATTTTAATAAGTCCGTCTATGGTGAGAAAATAAATTAATCACACTAAATATATCATAAACATTCCATCAATTTTTAACCTTATAACCCTTCCAAAAGATCATCATCCATATAATTAGATAGAATCTCACTAAATCATATTAACAGTTATCTCTCATAATTTATAATTAATCTCTTGGTTGTCAAATTCCAAACATGTAAATACCTTCATCATATATTCTCATGAAACATGGGAATAACATGAATTACCATAAATCATTCTTGGAAATATACATGTTTCCTTATTCCATATCTTATTGGATACATTCCTTGAGTCCAATTTTTTTTTAAACTTCATCCCTGATAATATAACCCACTTTTCAACATATCTTTAATTAGTTCCAAGGTTATTTGTATTGTCTATGAAACCATATCCAACATATTTTTATCCAAACATCACTATCTTAACATAAGAAAAATATTAAGGGTTATCTTACCCTTAATATTATGTTTCCCATAAATATAAAATTTCCATTCAATCACATTTCTTTTCTATCAGAACTATTCAACATATTCAGGATAATACTTAGCAAAAAAAATATATAATTACCAATCCTTATGTAATTAACTATTCAAGATTCTATAATCCAAATAAATAAATATGTAAATCCTTAAACATTACTAATTATAATGGAATATGTCATTCCTTGGATTGGATGTATATTCATACGTAATGGAATTGATTTGGGTAATGACCATGTTCTGTACAGATGATACATTGAACTCTATGAAATTTTTTCACTCTATGATCCTTTTTCCCATAGAGATAACATTTTCCCTTCATTTTATGTGTTCCTCAAGGTTCTTCTTCCCTTATTCATGTCATGAAAGAGCCCAAATTGCCTTTCCTCTTTGTTCATTAACCAGTGAACATTTATAAAAGTACATCTTCCTCTTATTCTAAATGTTTGGAATATCACCAAACCTAAAATTTTTAATCATATATCATGATAGATTATTCAGAATAATCAAAATATCATTCTATCTAGTGATCATCCCATTTGAATACTCATCAAAAAGTTGTTCATCGCCTTCACTGTTAACCTAGTTTCTTATGGTTCCCACTATTAAATAAAACGATAAAGAATAATGTGAGAAACACATATCTTGGTGAAAAACCACATAATTATAAAAATTAAATATATTATGTCTAAATTATATCACCTTCATTAATATATGACACCATAGTTTTATCACTAGGTATTTATAGGCAACTTACTTTTAAATCATTCATGATGGTTCATAAAGAGTTTATGAATTTCCAAAGCATATCCCATAATAGTGTCAAACTAGGTGTGCAGTGTGGCCCATTTTTCTCTACCAGGTTACACTAAATTTAGGCCCAACTCACCTAGTTAGAATTGTTAACCCTGGGTAAATCTGTTCCAAATCAATATTCAATTTTAATATTCCGATAGGAACGTGAGGCTATGAAACTAATCACTCTATCTTTTACCAAAATTTCATGAAATTTTCCTAGACATTAACTCACCCCTATATGTATCATTAGATACATACTAAGATATATCTATATAAATATCCCTAGGGACCTCACTAAATATTTATCATCATTGTTTAAAAAATTTAACAAAACTTTTTCTCTAATACCGACTATAGTGACCCTCACTTTTAATTCATTAACATTATATTACATTTGCAGAATAATTAATAAATTGCACAAGAAAATTCCCAAAGACCATTATTTGTTTAGTGCCTCTTTAAACATAGAACACATTATTATAATTTAGTGAAAGATCTTTAACATTTCCTAAAATAATCATCCCCTTTAGTTCCCCTAACTAAAACATTAATTTACATGTTTCAGAAAAGAAAATATAAAAAATTGGTGATCTCAGATGCCCAGTAAGGGTAAACAAAATAGATACAAAAGCGTAACATGAGCACATGGATATGTGAATATGATCAAAAAATATAAGATCATACACTAAATATCAATTATCATAATTATGAGACATGGAATAATGATATTGGCTGTTTAAAAGACATGAATTAGAAGGAAATAAATAAACTAACACATGAAACCACATAATAAGAATAAAACATGGAACAAAGTAATAAACATAATCATATAATAATTATTTCCATAGTAGTCAATGAATCACTAAAAAGTACATAGTAGTAGTATGGGTTTACTCCCCATACCATCTTGGATGTCATGGTTTACTTCCATAATAATCATGGTAGTCATGGTTGATATCCATAACCATATTGGTAGTCATGGTTCTTTTCCATAACCATCTTGGTAGTCATGGTAAACTTACATAATGATATTGGCAGTCCAGGATCAGTTCCAATACCATTTTAGTCTATCTCATTAGATATAAATCTTTACACAATGCTTTGGTGGTAGATATTAGTCCCACCCATAGGAAAATGAAATCATACACACAAGTTTCACAAGATCAAAAACAATCATATCATAACCCATGAAATGAAATGTGTATCCTAAACATGCAATGATATTATAAAATGTGAAAAATATAGAGGTTTTATAAAAATTTCATCAAAATAATAACCCATGAAAATAGGTAGGTTACTTAAAAATCATTCCATCAAATCATAAACCATTCTAAAAAAGAATTTTAGTGGTATTCTTGAACTATAATAATGTATATCATCTTATATGGGGAAGTATTTTGAAAGATCATTTAGAACCATAATTTTATTTAAAAATAAATTATAAAAACATAAGACAAATTAAAAAAACGTTACTTTTAAACCACTTTGTGAACATATAAATGAATCATTAAAAATCATTTAAAATAGTTCTTTATGAAAATATCCTTCCTTTTTTGAAATCGTTATCTTTTATAAAAGGACCACACAATATTAAAAGAAAAAAATTATTTAAAATTAAATATGAAATATTGTAGAGTAATACTCAATTCACTATGATTTCATGAAAGTGAAAAAATCCATTAATGTCATATAAGTTAAAAAAACATTCTTATCATACTTTTTTTAGAAAATTCAAAAAGTACTTCATTCGAAAAATTGAAAAAGATTTCATTAAAAGTATTTAATAAATGGGAATACATAGGTAAAAATGGATTAAAAAAATTGTATAAGAATAGAAAAATTATCTTGGAATACATTTTTATAAAACATGTAAAATTAAGATTAACATTTCCCAAAAGATACTTATATGAAAACAATCCTTATAATAATGAGATTGTGGAATTAAACCCGATAACATTATAATCAGTAGAATCATATGCCCAATGAAAGAAATAAAATTATATGGATTTTGAAATATCATTATCATATGGTTAAGACTCATAAAATACATTCATGGGATTTATATAAACCACATAGAAGAAATAAGTAGTGTATGAGGCATGTATCTCAAAGAAGTAAAGGTGAGACACAATCCCTTGCCTTAGGTATGATTCCCTCCTTATGTGTCGAAAACTCCTATATAGAGGTTTTAAACATATTATTAACTTATAAAATAATAATAATATTTATTATAACATATATGATTCATTTATGACTTTATATTACCTTTTTATTAACAATTCCCATTTTAAGCAACATTTCGGGTAATAACTGCTTTGTTAATCGTATAAGTGTTGGCTGATTATTCTTGATCATATTACTTAGATCCTTATTTAAATAATTAAAATATTTAAAACATTATTTTTTAAATCATATATATTTATTATATAAATAATATATATGTATATATATATATATTAAAAAGAATACGTCATTCATGGAGACAGTACGTTATACATACGCATGAATGGTGTTTTTATTTTCTTATCGTATTAAATGGAAGAAGAGAAATGACATATATATATATATATTATTAATGTATCATTATTATTTTATATAATTCATATTTATTAATTATATAAATTTCTATAATCATTCTTCAAATTGTCAGCATGGAAGATGAATCTCATCGTATCGTGGAGACGGTTAGTCATATGTAAGCATGAGCAATGATATCATTCATCTAATAATAAAAGGGTGAAAAATTAGGTGGTGTATTCAATATAAATAATAAATATCATGTAATAATTATTATTTATATTAATTATATACCTTATTATACCCATGAAAATAAAGTAGAGATGAAAAACAGATTACACCACAGTGTGGAGACAATGGGTCGTACGTATGCACACATGGTGATTTTATTTTTCAAAGGATGGATAAAAGGTGTAATATGGTTGTTAAATATTCATAATATCATTTCATTATAATGTTGTTTCTAGGTTTTTTATTTTATAAAGGAATCAACATATTAAGGGTAAATAGAATAAGAAATAACTTTGAAAGTGTCCAGTAAGGAGATTACTTCTTCTTCGATGATCTCCATCTAGATCTTCAATCAAGAAAACTATAGTTGGTTTTTTGAGAATACCAAAATCTATATAATTTTACTGGTGAAGTTGATAATGGAAATGGGTATGGGATACCAAAAATTTTAGGCTCCATTTATGTTGAATAAGTGAGGGATGAGGTTCCCCTTCAAAATTAAGGTGTGTGGCACATTAGGAATCCCCAAAAATATTAATTTATAATAAAATAAAATATCATCAGAAAATCTAAAAATGTAATATTTTCAAATATGAGATGATATAGTGTTTTAATCTCATCATACAATAAATTTTGGACAAGTTTTTTAATTAATTTATTCCTATTATTTTAATTAAGCCGTAGTTATTCTATTTTAATTTTATTTACTGTAAAAAAAATTTCAATATTAAAAGAGTGTAAATTTTATTAATTTTATGAAAATTAGAAAATAAATGAAAAATTTATAATATTTAGAAACATAAAATAATTATTCTATAATATTAAAAATATTTTATGTTTTTTACGTAATTTAATAAAACATTACATTGACCAAATATCAGTAGTGTCAATTTTGACACTATCCATTTCATGGATTTTTAAAAACATCAAGATTAGATTTTAACCTAGAACCAAATATTTTATTTAATACCTAATTGCTCAAGGTTACCTATAAAATTAATTTTATATAATAATAATCCCAAATTATATTTATTCTAAACAAATTAATAACATTAATTTGCTATCCCCATTAATAAACTAATTTTTACATAGATTTTATATAATTATTTAAAATAAATATATTTTGGGTAAAAATTAAAAAAAATTCCATCAACAAGTTATTTCTTCTTGAGTTCATAGGAATATTTATAGTTGAATATATCTATGACAACCCTGCATTTTATTACATCTTAAACATGATTTATTACATAAAACATCACTTGATACAACAAAGAAGATCGAGAGGTTTAGTGTCTTTGGGTCTTAGGATCGTTACATAAAAACTTAAAAAATGAAATACATCATCTTTATTGAAAACTTCCTTTACATGACCACTACATTCCCTTGTACTTATCATTGCATGGGATAACATGAGGACATGCATAAGAAAAGGGTGAGCTATAAAGCCCAGTAAGGGAATACACATAAAATAACATGAGGATTACAATACATGTTAGACATTAGGCATATCAATAGAGAACTAGAGAATCATTAACATAAAGGATTGATAAACCATGATAATCATATCATGGAAATGTGGCAACAACACTTAACATGGAATTAGCATGTGCCAAGGCTCATTGCACATAGAGCATGAGGAAATCCTCATTGCACATGATGCACGAGTAAACCCTCGTTGTACTTGAATTATCATGAGTCAACACTAATTTCACATGACGTATCATGATACTATACTTTACCCAATGCATTGGAATGCTATAGGGGCGCACCCTTATTAAACATTTCATTTCATGCATAATTGTGCCACATGGATCATAAAACATGGATTCATAAAACATAATCATTTATTCCATGATAAAGGAATGTGGAATTAATACGTGGAACATTATAATAAATAAGTAAATGTTCATAAAGGTGAATACCCTTGATGGATAAATGGGCATGGTATTCACTACACAATGACATTGGCATAGAAAATTGGTGCGATTTTGGCAGCGTAACGGTGTGACATAAGAATTCATAAAAATGGTTGATGAGATAGAAATGGGTTCCTCATCATATTTACATGTAATGGACAGCAAGTAGATCATATAGATACATTTTCCAACAATTTTATTTGAATTTAGATTCATGATACAAAAGTATTTCTTGAATGTAAAAGAGGAGAGAGAAGTTCTTTTCAGAATTTCGGCATAGTAACGGGTGCACATGGGAGGCATTTAATGAGAGGGAAAGGGGTATCCCATTATTAAAACATAAATAGGGAAGTATGAGGTAGGTTTGAAACCATATCCCAACATTCATAATTGAAATTAAAAGGGAAAAAAACTTAAAGACAATTGGACAGAAATGAGAAAGGAAGAAAAACCCCTTACTTGGAAGTGTGCTTCCAAAGGCTTGAGAGAGGCTTGAGAAAAGCTTCTTTGGAGCTTGGGGCACCTTGGGAGGATTATATAGAGAGTAGGGAAGAGTTTTGATGAACTCCAATGGCTTTTAGTGAGGAGGAAGTGAGAGCTTGGGTGGGTTTATATAGGAAAGGTGAGGGAATTATTTATTATTTAGGTTTGGGACTCCTTATATTCAATTATTCCAAATCACAAACCATTACATGGTTGTTGCCCATGGTTTTTGGCAAAGGGAATAGGAAAAAAATATTTTATATGGATATAGTCCGAACGTCTTAAAATAATGGGGTTGCTTATGTGGAGGTGAGTCACACTCCCATGGAAAACAATTTAAAAAGACAAGGTATTTAATAAGTCTTGAGTGGTCCATTAATGCTTTGAAAAGTAAGTCAAACAAACCCGAAATCACATTATTTTAATTTTAAAACATATATTGTCCAAAAATAAAGATTATAGTATTTTATTAAATCAATATTAGGTCATTATGATGTCATAAAACACATTATATATTTAAACGGTATTTAATTTTTAACAAAACATTTGACTGTCTCAGAAAATTATGAAAAATTCACCGTTGGATAATTTTGACATCCTGATTCTATAAATAACATTTATTTTTTCTAAATAATTTTTTAAATGTGTTAATTTTCACTTTTAAAATAAAAACCTGACATTTATCGAAAATTCACGGGTTTTGACAGAAATGGCTTTCAAACCTTAAGAAAAATTATAATTGCATTAATAAAATTATAAGATAATTTATATTTAATAAAAATTTATTTAATAATAATAATAATATTTTATTAAAATATTATTTATTTCAAAAATCCCTTAATTTAACAAAATATAATTCTTAATTAAATAATAACTAAAAATACTATTTGTACTATAAAAACTATTTACAATGTATCGATAATGACAATAAGGTATATTTATTATTATATACAAAAATAATATACATGAACATCGTACTAGAGATTTGTTACATAACCCCTTAAAACAGCCGCATAAGACCTAATGGTAAGGTTTGCGATGGTGACAGATTCTAGGGGTGGCTCGAATATCATCACCCGAGTGGTAATTTCTATCAACTTCCACTTCTCCCATAGATAGTCCCATTCGAGATTGACATGATGAAGATCCACTTGGGCTTGGTCAAGAATGAATCCCAAGGATGCCACCCCTTTCCCTAGCTTCGACATATGGGCTTTGAATGGAGTAATTCTACTGGATGAGGCCATCGTTTCTTTTGTCTGAGTAAATTGGATTTGTTAAAGCCCTATATTTATACTAATCATGTGATCACTGTTCAATGACTATATTAGCAACAATAAAAATTCTTAACATAAAACCAACGAAGATGAAATTTTATATAAACATAAAGAGACATTTAATTAGATCAAGAGGTATTTCCATTAATAAAACTTTGGGTCGTTACAATATCCCCCCCTTAAGAAATTTCGCCCTCAAAATTTTCCTTTTCCCACACTAAAACAGATGTGGGTAACTCAGCTTCATCATTTCCTCTGATTCCCATGTTACTTCCTCAAACTTGTGGTTTCTCCACAACACCTTGACAAGGGGCATTGACTTATTTCGTATAACTTTTTTCTCTATGATCTAAGATCTTCACCGGTTTCTCTCATAAGAAAGATCATCTACCAATTGCACCACCTCAGAAGAGAGTACATGTGAAGGGTCCGATTTGTACTTCCTTAAGTGGGATACATGGAAGACATCATATAAATTGGACATGGTAGGTGGAAGTTCTATTCGATAGGTAAACCCTGACACGATCAAGAATCTCGAAGGGGATGATGTACCTTGGACTTAACTTCCCTTTATTTCCAAACCTCATGACCTTCTTCCATGGAGATATGCGTAGAAACACCATGTCTCGAACATCAAACTCAAGGTCTCATCGACGGTTATCTGCATAACTCTTCTGTCGACTCTGGGATAACTTGATATGATTCTGAATGGTTTTCACCTTCTCCACTATTTCTTCGACCATTTCTGGTCCAAGCAGCTTACGTTCACCGACCTCATCCCAACATGTCAGTGTTCTGCACCTTTTCCCATGAAGGGATTCATATGGTGCCATTTGGATGCTTGAGTGTATACTATTATTATAAGGGAAGTCAACCAGAGGAAGATGTTGATCCCATCATCATTTAATGCCCACTGAGCATGCTCTCAACATGTCATAAAGTGTTTGGATAGTCCGCTCGGATTGGCCTTCAGTTTGAGGATGATAGGTCGTACTGAAGATCAGTTCAGTATTCAGAGCTTGTTAAAGACTCTTCCAAAAAATAGAGGTGAATCTTGGATCTCAGTCAGACACAATAGATAGTGTTACTCCATGCAACCTTACCACTTCCCTGATATATATTCGTGTCATTTGATCCAATGAGAAATCCTCCTGAATAGAAATGAAGTGTGCAGTCTTTGTAAGACGATCCACAACAACCCAGATTATATTGTTGCCTTTGGATGTCCTTGGAAGTACAGTGACAAATTCCATGGTGATGTTCTCCCATTTCCTTTCTGGTACGGGAAATGGTTGCATCATCCCCGTAGACTTCTGCCTCTCTGCCTTCACTTTGCTGACACACCAGGAACTTTTATGTATATTCAGCGATCTCCTTCTTCATATAATCCAACCAAAAGTTTTCTCAGATATCTCGATACATATTTGTGCTCCCTGGTTGAATAGATAAATTTGAACTATGAGAATCATCCATAAGTTCCTTCTTCAGCTCCGGACATGATGGAACACATAATATTTTCCCAAATCGCACAATTCTTTCTTCATTAACATTAAACTCTGAGGATTTTGCCTTTTTTATAGATTCCACTTTTTCTTGAATTCCCACATCATCCTTTTGAGCATCCTTTAGCCTTTCCAAAAGATATGGTTGAGCAATAATTTGTTAAATTACTGATTATTTTCACTAATTTATATTTCCCATGTCCATCTACATCAATTCTACGAAGATTGGATCCTTCTCAATTCTCATCATTGATAGAATCGCTGGGTCCTTTCTACTTAGGGCATCTGCCACCTTGTTCGTTTTCCCAGGGTGGTAATGTATTGAACAGTCATAATCCTTGATGAGCTCTATCCATCTTCTCTGGCTCATTTTAATCTCTTTCTGTGTGAATTTATATTTAAGACTCTTGTGGTCAGTATATATCTCACATTTTTCCCTATAGAGATAATGCCGCCAGATTTTCAATGCAAAGATCACCGCTGAAAACTTCAGATCATGCGTTGGATAGTTTCGCTCATGGATTTTCAACAACCTTGAGGCATAGGATATCACTTTATCATTCTGCATCAGCACACAGCCTAAGACCTTCTTTGAAGCATCACTGAATACAACAAAAAGTTCCCCACTTGTGGGTAAAGTGAGCACATGCGCATTGATAAGCCTCCTTTTCAACTCCTTGAAGCTTTCTTTGCATTCATCACTCCTAGAAAACTTTACTACCTTCCTAGTTATCTTGGTAAGAGGGTTGGAAAATCGTGATAAATTCCACACAAATCGTCGGTAATATCCAGCTAACCCCAAGAATCTATGGATATCTGGTACCGATGTTGGCCTCGGCCATCCCTCAATTGCATCTATTTTGGAGGGATCCACATATATCCCATTGCTTGTGATGAAATGGCCCAAGAATGAGACCTCCTTTAACCAGAACTCACACTTGTTTTACTTTTCATAGATCTTCTCCTTGCGCAAAGACTCTAGTACAGTTCTTAAATGCTCCTCATGATACTCCTTGGATTTTGAGTATATAAGAATATCATCTATAAAGACTACCACAAATTTTTCGAGGTAATCTCTAAATACTCTATTAATTAATTCCGTAAAGATTTCTGAATAATTAGTGATTCCGAAAGGCATTACTATGAATTCATAGTGCCCATATCTTGTGTGAAAAGTAGTCTTGGGGATATCTTCCTTCTTCACTATTACGTGATAATATCCTGACCTCAAGTCCACCTTGGAGAAGTATTGTGATCCACACAGCTGATCGAAAAAGTCATCAATTCGTGGGAGAGGATACTTGTTCTTTATCGTGATTTTGGTAAGTTCACGATAATCGATGAAAATCCGCATTGACCCATCCTTCTTCTTGATGAAGAATACTGGTGCTCCCCATGGTGAACCACTTGGGTGTATAAACCCTTTATCCAGATTCTCCTGTAGTTTTTTCTTCAGCTCTTTAATCTCTAAAACATCTATTCTATATGGAGTCTTGGATGATGGTAAAGCCCCGGGTATATGTTTAATTGATAATTCTACATCTCTTCTAGGAGAAATACCAGGAAGTTCCTCAGGAAACACTTCAGTGAATTCCCTCAGAATAGGAATTTCTTCAGGGATTGTTTCTTCCTTAGAATCAATCATCTGAGCCAAATATGCATGCTCATAGGGCAGTAATATCCATGCTTTAGATTATTGAGCTAAAAGAGATTCATCTTCATCCTTACACTTGTAAATAATCGAGGGTCTATTCTCCATATGAAGTGTGATTCCCCTCTCCCAACAATTTATGTTGGCTCTATATAAGGAAAGCTAATCCATGCCAATAATTCCATCAAATTCCACTAGAGGGAGTATGATGAGGTTCTCCGTGAAATTAAAGCCATAGATTATAACATGGGAGGACTTATATTCAGGGGATGCAATGATTGCCCCATTTTTCATACTCACCAACATCTTCAATTCCATGATTTGTGGTGGTGCTGGGATTGTTCTACTAAAATTTCAAGATATAAATGAATGCGTAGAACCTGAATAAAAAAGTATGTTCTCTATTATTGAATGAATAACTAGCATACCTGTCACCACTTCTTTGTCGGGGTTCACTTCAGCAGAAGTGATGGAAAAATCTCTTCCTTGCTGCCTTAGAGGTTCTTGGTTGCCTCAAAAAACCCTTGGATTAGGGCACTGATTTTCAAAATGACCCGGTTCTTTGCATTTATAGCATTGAACAATGCGTTGAGGTTTGAACAGAGCGTTCCTCTCCTCTGTCGCATCCGCGGGTCTTTCTTTCCAACAGTTAACATCTGGGTGCCCTTCCCTTCCACAACTAAAGCATTTCCTCATCCTCTTAAGGAAATTTCCAGGGTGCTTCTTTCTTCACTTTTGGCATGTGGGGTGCTGGATCTTCTTAGAACCGTCAGATTTATCCATCGGACCACCAGTATTAAATTCCACCTTACGCTTCTTATCCCCATGATACCATTGTGATTATAAAATCACCATTTCGACCTTGAGGGAACATTAGAAAATTTCCTCATAGTTTTCGAAGTCATGGATCGCTAATGCTTTCCGCAGGCTAGGCTTTAGCCCACCAGATAAGCAGTCAACTTTGAATTCTGGGGTAACGACAAAGCCGGAAGCGTATCATGCAATACTTGTGAAGTTTTCCCTGTACGCTCCAACAGATTCTTTGTCTTTTTTCTTTGGGGAAAGGAAGTCCCTTTCCATCTTATGCCGGAGGGTGCACGGAAAATATTTATCGAAAAACATCTTTCGGAAATTCTTACATTCTAATGCCTCGATCTCCTCCTCCGGCTTCATATTTTTGATCGACGTCCACCATTGATCAGCTTCACCCTACATACGATAAGCCTCCTGGAGAACCTTCTATTGTTCATAACATTGAACGATGGAGAAGATCTTTTCAATGGAGTTTATCCATTTTTCAATGATTGTGGGATTGGATGATCCACTAAAAGTAGGAGGCATTTGTCTCATGAAGCTCTCTATAGAGACTTTTTCTTTCTTAGGGGGGGTTGAACATTCCTCTTGACCCGTGTTTCTATTCAAAACATGAGTTAGCTGAGAGAGAAGTGTGACAAAGTTCGAGATTCCCACTCCCATTGGATTGGGCATCTCATTAGTACAATCATCACACTGATCTTCACAACAGTTGTTAGTCCGATTTCTCCTATTACAGGCCATTGGCTGGAATAAAAGGAAATTTAGGGGTAACACATAAAGGGTAATCCAAAGACAAAAGATAATGACTTATAAATAAACTTTTATTTCCTTAAATCATGAGTCTATAGGCTTCAATCAAGGCTTTTCATGATCTACTTTCTAACATATATTGTTGAGGGCATTTTTTTTAATTCCCTTAATAAGGGTTCATACTAAGCTTGTGAATTTATCAAAACATATCCCCCGAGAGTTTCATAACCAATAGTGCAGCAAGGCCCATTGTCGTGCACCAGTTCCTGTTCGAGTCTATCTCAAAGCGGTGTTTTTGGGTTTTACCCCTATGATACATTCGTGCCAGAGCCGCCTATACCTGCTCGTATCCAGCCAGAGATGTATTTTATTGATAAACCACATACTCAATACTCACCAAAACATAGGGATTTTTTATTATACCTAGTATTGTCTCTAAGGCTTTACTATGGTTTTCTAATCCTAATCCCAAAAATAACTAAACATATCCTCTGATACCAACTATGACAACCCTGCTTTTTATTACAACCTAAACATGATTTATTACATAAAACTTCACTTGATACAACAAAAAAGATCGAGAGGTTTAGTGTCTTTGGGGATTAGGATCATTACATAAAAGCTTGAAACATTAAATACATCATCTTTATTGAAAACATCCTTTACATGACCACTACATTCCCTCGTACTTAGCATTGCATGGGATAACCTGAGGACATGCATAAGAAAAGGTGAGCTATAAAGCCCAGTAAGGGAATACACATGGACTAACATGAGTATTAAAATACATGTTAGACACATGGCATATCAATAGAGAAAAAGTGAAACATGAACATAAAGGCAAGATAAAGCATGATAATCATAACATGGAAATGTGGCAACAACACTTAACATGGAATTAGCATGAGCCAAGGCTCATTGAACATAGAGCATGAGTAAATCCTCATTACACATGAAGCACGAGTAAACCCTCATTGCACTTGAATTATCATGAGTCAACACTCATTTCACATGAAGTATCATGATATTATACTTTACCCAATGCATTGGAGCGCTATAAGGGCACACCCTTCTTAAACATTTCATTTCATGCATATGTGTGCCCCATGGATCATAAAACATGGATTCATAAAACATAATCATTTATTCCATGATAAAGGAATGTGGAATTCATATATAGAACTTTATAAAACATAATCATTTATCCCAGATCAGTGCGCCCTCACCTTCCTGGTTTGGCTGTCCGGAGTGGTGGATCTCTGCTGTTGCGGCCTTGTATTGACTCGTCATGTGCGCACTGGTGGCTTTTTCTTCGGCACAGTGTTGATTCAGCGCCCGAGTTCCTGGCCCAGTGGTTCGAGACTTTCACTTCCTCCAGATCTGGGCGTTCGAAGGTAGGACGTTGGTTCTGTGGAGTTTTCGGATGGTGGCGTCGGGATCTGGTTTTCCTTTTGCTGTTGAGGTGCCTTGAACTCTCGGATAGCGTGTGATCGTTAGAGGCTGGTTTTTGCTTGAATCTGGTGATGTACTTTGCTACTTGATATTTTTATCTTCTCTGTTGGGTGATTTCTGGGATTTCGGTGATCTTATTCTTCTCGCTATCTTATTTGCGAGTGTTTTGTGATTTCACGGATGATTAGGGATGGTTTTATGGGTGCGTATGTGGCTGTTCTCTGGCCATGTTTTTATTTCTTCCTCGGAGGAAATGAGACGATTCCACCTGTGGTTTGAAGTTTACGATGGTTGTGAAGATGGTGGCAGAGCCGGAAATCTCTCCAGCGTCCTGAAGCGTTTGGGTTGGTCCCCCTGTGATTGGTGTGCGGTTCCGGCGATGGCTCCGACGTCTTATCACTGTGCGGTGGCACGTGGTGATCTGGTGTCTCTCCGGCGATTTGACACGCTCCTCGAGATGGACTCGAGGCTCGAGGTGGGGCACGTGGTTTCGCCGGTGGCATGTTGGCATCGTTGATCGGGGTTGCGCGGCTCGAGGCTGGGTGTGACGGGCTTGCATGATGATGGGCACGTGGTATTGATTGAACTTTTGGTTTTTTTTTCTGAATTTTGAATGTCGCTGAAATCTGTATGAGGTTGGAACAGTTTGAACGGTTTCCGGTTTCCTTAAACCGGTTTGGGGCCCCATAAACCGGCTTATGATAATGGATAAAAATTATTTGCAGGAGCGAATACCCTTGATGTAGAAATGGGCATGGTATTCACTACACAATGACATTGGATTAGAAAATTGATGTGATTTCGGCAGCGAAACTGTGTGACATAAGAATTCATAAAAATTATTGATGAGATAGAAAGGGGTTCCTCATCATATTTATATTTAATGGATAGTAAGGAGGTCATATAGATACATTTACCAAAAATTGTATTGTAATTTAGATTCATGATACAAAAGTATTGCTTGAGTGTAAAAGAGGAGCGGGAAGTTCCTTTCAGAAGTTCGATATAGTAACGGGTGCACATGGGAGGAATTTAATGAGAGGGAAAGGGGTATCCCATCATTCAAACATAAAGAGGGAAGTATGAGGGAGGTGAAAAACAATACCCCAACATTCATAATTTAAATTAAAAGGACAAAACAACTTAAAGACAATTAGACAAAAATGAGAAAGGAAGAAAAAACCCTTACATGGAAGTGTACTTCCAAAGGATTGAGAGAGGCTTGAGATAAGATTCTTGGGAGCTTGGGGCACCATGAGAGGATTCTAGAGAGAGTATGGAAGAGGTTGGATGAACTACAAGGGCTTTGAGTGAGGAGTAAGTGGGATCCTGGGTGGATTTATATAGGAAAGGTGAGGGAATTTTTTATTATTTAGGTTTGGGACCCCTTATATTAAATTAATCCAAACCACAAACCATCCCATGGTTTTTGCCCATTATTTTTGGAAAATGGAAGAGGAAAAAAATATTTTATATGGATATAGTCCGAACTTATTAAAATAATGGTGTTTCTTATGTGGAGGTGAGTCACACTCCCATGAAAAACAATTTAAAAAGACAAGGTTTTTAATAAGTCTTGAGGGGACCATTAATGCTTTGAAAACTAATTCAAACAAACCGAAAATCACATTATTTTAATGGTAAAATATATATTTGCCGAAAATAAATATTATAGTTTTTTATTACGTCACTATTAGGTCATTATGATGTCATAAAACACATCATATATTTAAACGGTTTTTAATTTTTACCCAAAAATTTGACTATCTCGGAAAATTATGAAAAATTCACTATTACATAATTTCGACGTCCTGATTCCAGAAATAATATTTATTTGTCTAAATAATTTTCTAAATATGTTAATTTTCACTTTTAAAATTAAAACCAACATTTATAAAAAATTCACGGGTTTGGACAGAAATGGATTTCAAAGCTTATGAAAAATTATAATTGCATTCATAAAATCATAAGATCATTTATATTTAATAAAAATTAATTTTATAATAATAATAATAATATTTTGTTAAAATATTATTTAATTCAAAAATCCCTAAATTTAATAAAATAAAATTTTTAATTAAATAATAACTAAATATACTATTTGTACTTTAAAAACTATTTACAATGTATCGATAATGACAAGATGGAATATTTATTATAATATAAAAAAACAATATACATGAACAGAGTACTAGAAATTTGTTACATGACCCCTTAAAATAGCCGCATAAGACCTAATGGTACGGTGTGCGATGGTGACAGACTCTTGGGGTGGCTCGGATAACATCACCCGAGTGGTAATTTCTATCAACTTCAACTTCTCCCGTAGATGGTCCCGTTAGAGCTTGACATGATGAAGCTCAGCTTGGGCTTGGTCAAGAGAAAATCCCAAGGATGCCACCTCATTTCTGAGCTCCGAAAAATGGGCTTCTTATGGTGAAATTCTACTGGATGAGGCCATCGTTTCTTTTGTCTGAGTAAACTGGATTTGTTAAAGCCCTATATTTATACTAATCATGTGAACATTGTTCGATGGCTATATTAGAAACGGTCAAAATTCTTAACATAAAACCAAATACTTTGACATTTTATATAAACATAAAGAGATTTTTAATTACATAAAGTGGGATTTCCGTTAATGAAACTTTGGGTTGTTACAATATCTTTTAGAAAATTATATATTAAATTTTTTATATTTATTATAACCTGAATGTGACAACTTTAACATCACTTAAAAAATGATTATAAGTGTCATAATATTTTCCATATAGTTCCAAATGGTCAAAAATTAGATCCATGGATGATTATGGTCTATATATACTCAAAAAATAATATTTGGTCATGTTTTTTGTTTTTTAATGGTCATTATCATTTTAATCCAAATTATTTCATTGTTTTCCATCAATTCAATAATTTTTGAATAATCAACATACAAGACTTAAGGAAATTATTTATATTTTAAAAAATACAAATAAATTACCATGATAAATAATTAAAATCATTTTATCTTTCAAATATGATTCTATATTTTAATTTTTATTCTCTATAACATTATATTAAAAATTAAATAGTTATTAAAATTTGGGTAAGACCTATTTAACTATTCTTTAAATAAAATATATTAAATGTCATAATGTCATCCTATTGGCTTAAAAAATACCATTTTATACAAATGATGATTTTGGTTGAAAAATGCTCATCCAATTATATTAGGATAAGTTTTAGAGTATGTTTATAGTATTATTTTCACCCTTAATTACTTGATTTTACTTTATCCATATAAATAAAACAACTAAACTTAATATTCATAATTCCAAATAAAAAAATGAACCTATTTAAATAAATTTAGAATCACTTATTCCAAATATTGAATCCATTTTTTCAAAATTCAAAAACAAAAATGTTATGGTAATTATTTCAAAATTAATCTTGTTGTTATAATGAGTGAACGAGTTTTAAATGTTAAAACATGCAAAAGATTGAAATGTTTTTACATCTAAATTGAATTTTAAAATAATAAAAATTACCTAAATTATATTAACATATAAATATTTAATATATTTAGACATTAAAACCATACAAATATTTAATTTAACACTATAAATAAAATTGACAAAATTGTAGTTTTCAATTAAGATGCAGTATTTTCTTATTATTCATCAAAATGTTAATCTTATAAAAAAATATCAAAAAAAACTAAAAATATTAAATTGTGTTACTCAAATTTCAAATAATATGTTTTCGTCAAATATAATATAAAAAATTTCAAAAACCAGATTTAAAATGGGTGCACTATCAAAAGGCTGCAAAACTGTATTTTTTGAAAAATACTTCTTTTATCCAAAAATTAGAATTCGTTCTTATATCATGTATAAAAAACAAATAAGATTAGTTTTAAAATTTATGATGAATATAATACAAATATATTTTATCAATATAATCTGTAAAGATTTTTTTTAAACCCACTTATTTCTATTTAATGTGTTTTTCGAAAAAAAACATTTCCTTTTATTTAAAAAGTGTTCCATTTTCAATTATAATTAAATTATCATCAAATAATTAATTATATATACATGTGTAAAGCATATTTTTATAATTCAGTTAATATAATTCATACTATATTTTATAATTTCTAGGTTATAAGATAACTAAATAATATTTAGTTTTTGTCTTATGCTCTATCTTGCGGCAAATGAAATCTATCAAAAGATCAAGAAATTTGCTGTAACACAAGCAAGGAATAGTGTTTCTTATACTGCAAGCTAATATGGGGTTCCATTTAGTGAAAAACTATTTTACTGTATTTTAAAACACAACACATCAAATAAATATAAAAAAATCTATCTCCAAAAAATCTCAACATGTTGCGTCTGATGAATAATGTCTTAACTATCATCGTATTTCTTTTAATGTAAAAAACCTGATTGGTATACACTTGAGGCTAATTATTGATTTTTACATAGAGTCCCTGTGAAGTAATATCCCTTATAAACCTTCATATAGTGGTTAATGATGAGATGAGATGAATGGACTATAGGATTTCTATTTGAGATCTAATTAATTTTTCTATTCATTTTGGAAATTAAGATGATTGTGGGGTGTTATTTCCCCACTAATACATGGAGACCAGGGATATAAATACCCTGATGATAAAAATGGAACGTTTTCAAGTTATATCCGACCTATATTGTTTACTAAATAGAGTTTTTTTATTCTGTCACCCTTTTATGGGTTTTTACCCAAGTGGTGAGTTGGAATTGAGGACCCTCAAGAAGTGTTAGGTCGTGATGAGACCTAGGGGACCCTAGAGGGTTCGAAAATGATATTAACTATATATTGAGGGTTATTAATATTATTTTTATATATTGGGTTTGGTATTCTGCATGGGTTCATTAATTTTCATTATTTTATTATTTTTTCATGTGTTGATTAAATGGAAGATGACCATAAGTGTGATATTTACTTATGTATGGAAAACTCCCAAGGGGAGGTCTTGGATATAGGATGTGAAAACTCATGTAGGTGATTACTATTATACCTTAATATTAAAACACTCATATGGGTGGTTTTTTTTACTTTTGGTCTTACATTTTGGATGAAAAAACACATTAAAGGGAGATTTATTTTACTAGTGGGCTTATTCTACAGTTGATAAAACTATTTTTGCGGAGACCTACGATACATGATATATATACTGAGGAGACCCTGTACTATATATTTGGAGTAATGGTCATCACAATATGCATATAGACACCCTAAAATTGATCAATGTATTTGTGGTTGATTAGGGTCATGGGCCTATATGTAGAAAATGGACTGGTACTTGGTACATGGGTTATCATGGATTACACAATGTTCTTAGAGGAATTTTGACACTAAAAAAAATAGTTATTATTAGTTGTTAATATTATTATTTTTATTAATTTATATATTTATTCTAATAATGTAACATAGAAATGATACTACGTCATTGGTTATGTATGGAAAAGTTTCGGTGTTACACAACTAAATTTTATACTCACTACCTGCTTGGGTGGCTCTTGGACTTGGGTAACTGAGAAATTCAAAATTGATTGTAGGTACAAGTTGAGTTGAGGTTAGAGTTTTGATCACCGAGCAATATAGCTCATACTCAATTGATTAAGTGGAGTTATGACTGAGAGTAGTATCATAGACTCAGGTCTTTATTCTTTTATCTAGTTTATTTTGTATATGTGATCAGCCTAGTGGGAAATCATCATAGCACACCTTTATTAAAACAATAAATTTTATTATATTATATTCAATTTATTTATTTTTATATATAATCGAATATGTATGATTCTATTATATTTAGTTATTACTACACACTATTATATTGGATTATAGTCTCTCCATGGTCACACCCCAGACCATAGCTACCCATTGATAGCCTCTACTATATGGGAAGTTGCACCTAAGGTAAAATAGCAACTTTTGTTCCTTGCACCGATGAGTGGTCTGGGTTGGCCGTACGATACAATTCTTGAGAATTTGATTATTTACTAAGAATTTTATATTATATCAAACTATTATAACTTAGGAATATTTCCACCACATATTACTACAATTTTAAGTATTACCATCAATTAATAAAGGATTCATGTGATTTTGTTGTTGTATGGTTTAAAATTAATAATTAACTATCACGATATCTTTCCTCACAATAGATTGGTATTAAAAAAAAAGATATTTGGATTTTATATAATTTTATATCACAAAATGGAATCTTTAAGAGGTGGGTACTAATGATTTTAAATTTTAAATGCTTAAATCCCCTCAAAAATAATTTTATGTCAATTTTTTAAAAAAAGTAAAATAGATTAACCAAAAATAATTTATAATAGTAAAAACAAAATTCTAGATTATGATTATCAATAAATTTTTCTTATAGTTGGTGTTTGTAAGACACAATTTATTAAAAAATTAGAGACTAGTGAAAATAAAAAAGTGATGTTATTACTTTGATATATAAATAAAGAATAAAAAATTATGAGTAAAAATACATACCCAATAATAAATTTACTAATAATGAAAATAAACTTTTATATGAATTTACAATTTTGAATATAAACACAAATTAGTTTGAAGATATTATAACTATATTTAGTAAGCTATAGAACTGAGTAAAAGTATACTCACTTTTAGATAAATTGGTGGTCATTTCTTTATTTATATGACTTTATCATTCATAATGAATGGACGAGGAGATTATAAAAGTTTAAAAATTTAGGTTATTATACCATTTTCAATTGTTTTGAAATAATAAAAATAATATTAAATAACAAAAAATATAATAAATATATTGTTATAAAGAAAAAATGTTTTTATAGTAAAGAGTTCTAATTTTAGAGTAAGAGATTTTGTAATCTTGTTCACACAAATTCATGGTTACTACTTATTAATTGTAATGTTCCCTTAGATTCTTTTTGAATTTATATAAATATAATAAATAAAGATAAAAAATATAATTTTTTTAAATTTCTTTTAGAAACCCATCATATTTTGATTGGAATGATTAAATGTAAGTATAAACATCATCATTTGTCAAAATATATATTTAAATTCATATATAAATTCATCAAAAATACCGTTAAACAATTCATTCACTCTTTTTTTCATTATTCCAACATTAATAAATCAACTGAAAGATTTTATGTTTTGAATATAGGTATTTAACTATTTAAAAATGAAATATAATAAAACATATACTAATCTAGAAAATATCGACTTATGGTATTAATGAGATATAATTACACTTTTACATAACTTCGGTATGTTTTATTTTTCTAGATTAAATCATCATTTATAATATTTAATCTTTAGTTTTCTAGAGATCAAGATAAAAAATTTCAAAATGTTACATACATTGGATTAAAAAAACAAAATAAAATTAATGAAACCAATAGATTATATAGATACCTGTCAAGTGATTATCAAAGTAAATGATTCAAAAAATTTCAATAATGAAATGACTTATCAAACCCGAACTAGTTTTTTGGAAAATATATTTTCTCAAATATATAATTTTAGGAATCTCACACTTTACATTCCAATTAAAATAAATCGTATCTCCTTTATTTTGTTTCCAACTAAAAAAATAAAAATCTTATATTATATTATATCATTAAATAACATCTGATTTTTATCTGGAGAAAAATATATAAAATTATATTTAAAATGAGAAACATTTTTACATTTTAATGTATAGATAATCTATTTTATTTCAATATCATTAAAAATTACTAAAACATTCATCCAAATATTAATTTTAATCTATTTTATAGAATTGATTATAAAAAAGTGACCATGTTCTTAAAACTCGGTTTATTTCATTAATAAACAACATTATTTTTATATATGAAACTCATTTCATTTTTCAAATAAGAGATTATGAAATAAATAGTGTATTATACTAGCTCAAAAGTCATATATATCATGCTATGTTCAAATTTTCCTACCATTACATTGAAAATGATTTCCTTTTCTCTTAATTATACACTTCATGTTCCCTTTATCAACACCTAATTTTTTGAAATATTATAAACATATAAAAAATTACAATAAATAGTTACTATCATATATCATTTTGAACTAGATTAATCTGTATTTATAATATAAATACGTGAATGGGAATCACCAAGATATTTATCTTAACTATTCGATATTATGGTAAATTATGTTTCTAATGTCCTAATTTTCTTTAATGGAAACATTATAACCCTTTAGAAATGCCTCATTTTGACTTTAATAATGTAGATGTAAAATATATTGTACCTTTATTATTTTTCTACCAGTGAAAATCATCACCCTCAATTATCTATATCGTACTTGTGTTAATTAATATTCAACCTCCCTTGTCTCTTTCAACCACCATCAACATATTGAGGAGGTTGAGTAATGGTATTTTAATCATATACATTATAGAAGATGGAATTGATAAAATAATACCTACAATGATTATATTTTGGAGTATATAGGTAGTTCTAGTTTGGGTAATGACCTTAGTCATTTAAAACAACTAATGTACCCAATAATATTGAGTCTATGATCTAAAATTGAAGTCCCTTTGAATATACTACACCAATGAGATGACATTGAAACCTCATACCACCCATTCCTTTTTTTCATGAATGATCCCCTTAAAGTGCTATATTATTTTAGAAACATTCATATTTAATGTTTTCCTACAACCTAATATCTAAGGGCACAATTCTGTGTTTTTGTATATTGAGATAATATTTTTTTAGACAAACTATAATCATATTTATCTTTATTATTATCCTTATTAAAATTTTCCTTTTTTATAATTATTCACTATAATAAATAAATACTTTCTTATTTAATGTTAATGATTCTTAAGTTTAAAAATCTTGTGATAAAATCACTATCATTTATATTTTCTCTCTCCAATATTAATTTAATAAAGGATTTTACTTTCTATTCATTTCCATTTTAATCTCCAATATAATAATTTTTCAAATGAATATCATGGTGTAAAATATCCAATAAAAATGTTATTTAATTTTCTCTCACAAAAATAATGAGAACATATTGAAATTAAATTTTATAGTGGAAAAATATCCATTTTTAATACTATGTTGAGTTAGTTTGGATATTGAATCATTAAATCTATATTTTGGTATAAAATCATGTTAATTATACTATAAATTCATCAATATTTGAGTGGAAAATAACCTTCATGAATTTATATAATGAATTATCCCAACAATATTCCTTTAGGAACATAACCGATTGGTTTACCCACATCATGATGTACTCCCACTGAGACCCTTCCTTTAATCAATGATGATAATAATTGTTTTCTTCTAATTCCAACCAATAATAGTCTATGATTTGAAAACTATTAATGAGGATATAAATCTCGCAAATGGGAAAAATTATCCTCTAGAGAATAGATTAGAATACTTTAAGAGGATATGTAATCTCTAAATCATGAAAAATAATAAGTATCCATGATCAAATATTATCACAACAAAGTAAAATATATCAATGTAAGAATAAAAAAAGAACAAATATACTCTCATAAAAACAAATACAACCAAAAAATAAATAAAATCATCCACCCAAAATATTTTAGTGGTATATGATAGTAGATACCTACATTGAACTCTATTATAAACCAATTAACTTATCTTATAATGATTAGTACCACCCTCTAATCAATATTTAATACATGTATATAATAGTAGTGGTTAGTATATACATGTACATAGAAGAAAATATCCATGATGAGAAAAAAATAATATTAATATCATGAGTTTATAATAATCAAAGTATAGGGATAGTAATGTTGGTAAAATGTTTCAATTTATGTTCAACTATTCATAAAATATTCTAATTTTCAACTAGGTAACACCTCATTCTGGGAGAGTTTAAAATATAAAATAGTTCATATTCTATCTAAAAAAATCATAACCAATATCACATGAAAGTATTCTCTTCAAATAACATATTTATAGAGTATAAAACATTCCACTAAAATAAATAACGGTTCCTATAAAAAAACCTGCCTAGTAGTATCATGTATTTCCCCAACACATAATAATATATAATAATCATACTATTATAATCATAAAATAACCCAACGGTTTTAGGGAGTGATTCCATTGAATCCTAACATGTAATTCCTATCCAAAAATCATAATCTAGAAAATGAAAAATGGGTTTTTCTAAGGGAATATTATGCTACGATGTTGTTTCACAATAACAAGATATTGGGTTATACCTAAAAAACTACTCTCAAGTTGTTGGTTGTGTATTGAATTGTACATCGATCCCTGAAATAACATTGAAGATATAATAGAGAATAATATCAAAATTAATATTACCATTGTAAATTGTGCACAACCCATCATCACACCACTTGTGTTACCATTATCATCATTATATACCTAGTATAATAAAAACAATTCATTGGTCTCATGTCAAAAGGATATCAATGAAATAAGTGCGGTTAGGTAGTATATATTACTACTCAATAATCCATATCAAGTGTTTTACATTGATATTCAATAGATAGACTATATTATTCCACATTATTTCTTAAGTATTAAAGATAACTAGTCCATGTGACTAACAAATTAATACACTATGGTCCAAATATCTCATAAAAACACTACTCGTAAATTTTACATACACCTCTATAAATAAACCATAAGATTCACATTTCCATTAAAAGAAAACTAAGTGTGAAATAAATTATCTTTCAATCGACCACACACCAGAGGAATATAATATCTAAAAAATATAAAAAACAATTAAACATAATTATGACACTAAACCACCTATTGGAATTCATCGTTATCTGAATAACATCATCATATACATTCACTTATCTTGTGATTACTATCGTGTTACTCCTAATTCATAAATATCATCAAAAGTTTCCTAAAAAATTATGTTTTTACAATAATGTAAAACTTTTTTTTTCAATTTCATCACCATAAAACTCTAAATCACTCATTACATGGAACCCATATGTAATACATGATAAAAAATAAAAAATGTAAGATAAAAATTTTCATAGTTTGGGTTATTCAAATTTAATATTATAATAATTAAAAATCAAAAAACAACATAAAAAAACATTATTTTCCTTGAAAATATAATCACTATGATATATGTTAAAAAAATGGAAAATTGATTACTTATTTATTAAAAATAAACAAAAGCACAAAGAATCAAATATTTTTCTATATTTATTTATCTAAATATTAATTGAATTAAATTTTGATAATGTGAGAAGAATGTTTCAAGTGGTGGGTGTGGGGGAAGTGTGTCAGACAAGAAAAATCACATTTTAGGGTGGTTGGTTGGGCCCACCCACATTCCTAAATGTTAGGCCTTCCATTATTTCCCAACCAACCTCAATTGATCCTAAAACCTAATAACCCATACCACAACCACCCTTACCATGGGAACATCTTATCTACAAAATATTATAGATGAATTATCCATTGTTTTATATCCCCTGATGATTACTCATCCTTGACTAACTTCAACTCTTCTTATAATCACCTCTAATAATAATTGTCACCACCAATGGATGCTACCTCCACATCAGTCAATTCTAACAAAGCTTGTTTCTTTATTGGGATTTAAAATATATAATCTTATTCAAACAATATCCCTTCTATAAAATATATTTAATGCCTTGGATATATGTCGAAATCCACTAGTTACCATGCTTTATTGTTTTATAATTCATTGAATACCCCTTATCCTAGAAATTGAGGATGTATTGATTAAGCTTGGGATATCGAATTGGGTTTGGTCAATATAATAATTTTGTTTCATTTTGTTTGGTGAATATCAATATATGTTTTAGTGGGTGAAAATTGTGATCACCCAACACTAGGTTTGGTAAACAAAGTCGTTGTGAATTTTAAATTTATAATAAAAGTAAATTAAACATTATGCTATTTAATCTAACTAAATTAAACCATAATAATATTCGATATTTGAACAAAAAACTCAAATAAGTTTTACAAATTCATATTTTGAGTAAAAGAATTCACTATAGTTCTTCATGATAATTCTTAAATTATAGATTCTTGAAAAATGTAATATTTAAGTGATTAGGAGTAACATAAATATTTAAAGAAAAATAGTTCTGGAAATGGTCCAGATCGCAACACCAAATTATATGAGTATTAAATTGAACACTACATTTGAAGAAATACTATAATGATAGTTTTTACATCTGAGATGTGGTCTTAAGGATATCACTAATTTTCTTCAAAAACCAAAAAATAATAATGTGTGATATTTAATTAATTTAATAATTAATTTAATAAATGTGTCAAAAATCAAAACTCCTCTAATTCACACCAAACCTCTTCCCAATGGTAAACACTTCTTGAAAAACTAAAAAAAACAATAAATAAATAATATAGCCATTTACTAAGTTGAATTACTATATTTTCTATTTGGTTTTAAGTGAATAAAATGTTATTTGGATTTTGTAAACAAAAAAACTATAAATTTTGGAACTTTTACAATAAACACACCATCAAAACTATCAATAAAAAAACATAAGACTTGTCATTATAACCTTAATACATCAGGTACGAAAGTCCCAATAAAATTTAACACATTAATATTTACAATATACACCTTCAAAAAGAAAAGGAAATAATATAATATGTTAATAAAATAATATAAATAAAATCCATGTTTTGAAATTTATTAAATTATTTATATACACAATGCTGTGTCACAAACCGAATCTGTTCGCCACCATTAACGGCACCAAACCCGGCCCGTGTCAAGGCCCGAAGGGCGTTTCCTATCCCCACAGGCTGGCACAAGTGCCCAGGTATCGAACAAATCTGGTTTGGGAACGATTTACCCGAGTATGAAAGCATAAATCATAAAAAACAATCAATTATTAGAATCTAAAATTTTCATGCTAAACAATTCTTAACAAAACCAGATCTGAATACATATGTTTAAAGACACTAAAAGTGGTCTAAAAACAAATAATTACAACATAAAGACATCCCCATGGACTCCACATGACAAGGGGATCATCACCCGTAAGCCGTCTCCGCAACTCCGCCCCAACGATGGGGACTAACACCCTAAACCGCCATCACCCTTAGCCTTCCCTTTACCTGAGTCAAGCATAAGCAGGTCTACTTACACCCAAGGGGTGTAAGTAGTGTGTGAGCCTAAGCCCAATAGGATACCACCAGATGATTCCAAAGATCATGCAATGCAATGTGAACAAAACAAGCAATTTTAATACACAAGGTGAAACAGTGTTAAAATTCAAAGAAATGCAACTTTCAAATGAAAACAATTTTCAATCCGAGAATTTCAAAATGTTAGAACATTAAATAGAAATGTGATCTAGTGTAATGTACTACCAAAAACACCCCACAACAAGGGTAAATACCACAAATCCAATGATCATCAAAATCGGGAACACCCCTAAGCACTAGGTTGTCTCGGGCCCTATGTACCTCGTACCTCGGTGTAGAGTAACCATAGAAAAATTCGTTCTCATGCACGAGCTACTAGTAGGGAACATACCCATAACCTAGTGGTCCCCAATAATCATCCACATAGTTTAGTTAGAGTTGTCCTTATCCAAATGCTAAGTGGAATAGGGACAAAACCCATCCGATCCACTAGTCGTACTAGTACAAATCCACCCCACCTAGGTACCCGGGATTCCCCCTTTTGTGCTCAAAAAATTTCATCAAACAACACACATCCTTTTGAATATTAAATATCACTACTGTTCACAAACAAATTGTACAGTAGATACACACATTTTACACTATTTAAAACACACAATAAAATAATTTTATTTTCAATAAAACAGTCTCTCAAAACATCACATTGTTTTGCACCCAAAGCTCTTTAAGATATCCACCTTGCACACTATGTGAACAATTTTAAGTCATTAAAACAAAATTTCAGTTCAATACCCTTTAATGAAACCAACAATTCAGTTATGAGGCAGCCCAATGTGAACCAAGAAGTTATATCTTTTAAAAAACACCATTTTCACACAAACATGGCACTTAAGGCCCATTTTCTTCCCAAACACCATTTAAACAAACTTTCACAGCAACAAAAAAAATAATAAAAATTCAAAACATTATTTTAAGTCCTAATACATTTCAATAAAATCAACTAAGTAATTATAGGTCAGCCCAAAATGAACCAATAAAAGATTTGAATGAAAACCCCCAATTTCACCAAAAATTGGAACTTAAAATTCATTTGCATTATAAATGAAACTAAAACCAATTTTTACAGAAAAATTCAAGATAAATAAACATTGATGTTCCAAGAACGGAGCAAGATAATTCACAAAAAATTCACACACAATGGAATCACATACCAAAGTAACAAAAACCCTTGAATCTCCATGCAAAAATCAAATCGCACCCCCGCCACACCAAGAGAGAACTAGATCGAACCTAAAACCACATAAATTGGCCAAGAAAGCCCAAATATAAACCGTAGGTTCGAAAACCTAGTTTATGGACATTAGTAAACTCAATTATAAACGAATAAACCCAAAGAAAAATGAGTTAAACCCAAAGTAATTTGAAAGATGAAAGAAAAGGGTTCATTTACTTGAAGTATCTTGAAGTAATCACTCAAAAACACCAGTATCTAAAATTTAAAAGAGCCAAAATTTAGGTTTTGTTCGAAAAATATGTATTAGGTCATTTAGGAACTATAATGGAGGAAAAATATTGATAATTGAGAGAGTTATGATAGAAAGACTTTACCACTTCAAATCTGGGAGATTTGAGGAACCCTATGAAGTTCGGCACCAAATCGTGATTAACCAGAGCTCCAAAGAGGGAGGAGAGAGATCAGACGCGCGACTGGGTTAATTGGTCTTGGGTGAGACTTAGAATCACCGAAAAATCACAAATATTGAATATGTTATAACAACATAATTTTTTTTTTAAAACAGGAATAGGGCTTTCAGGCAGGCCCAACCCCTTAGATAAAAACCCAAATAAACCCTGGTTATGGATTTCTAAAAGATCCAAATTACCTTGGTGGTGTTAATAGGTTTGGGGAGGTCAAGTAGGAATTTTAATGGATGAAAAATGTTGAAAAATGAAAAAGTTATAAAATATACAAAATTTATTTTTTTAATCTGGAATTGGGATCACGGTTTGGCCCAATTCATGAATACTCAACTATTCCTCCCTAAAAACTAGGGAAACCCACAAAACAAAGAAAGGATGTAAATTAAATGAAAAATACCTTTAAAATACGTCTTTTATGTGACAATTCTCCCCACCATGAAGGACTTTCTTCCCCGGAAAGTCAACATGAATCTTGGTTGGAAAACAAGAAGTGGTACTCTTCCTTGACCCATGACTTTCTCTCCCATGTCTCATGTGTATCATTCCCATGATGCTATAAAACCCGGACTAAAGGAATAGAATTTCCTCTAAGTATCTTCTCTTGGGAGTCCACTATTTTTACTGGCCTCTCAACAAAAGACAAGTCAGGCTCTATCTCCAGTTCTTCTCAACTCAACACATGGGATGGATCCAGATTGTATTTCTTCAACTAAGAGACGTGGAAGACATCATGGATAGACATAAAATGAGAAGGTAAGGCCATCCTGTATTCCACCTTGCCAATACGCTCGGTGATCTCAAAGGGCCTGACATACCATGGAATCAGCTTACCTTTCTTCCCCAATCGATGATGGCCCAGACGAGGGGCCACTTTTAAGAATACCATATCACTCAAAGAAAACTCTAGGTCTCGACGCCTCTGGTCAGCATAATATTTATGACGACTTTGAGATGTCAATAAGCGATGCCTGATCATCTTGACCTTCTCAAAAGTCTCCTGCACAAGGCTCGGCCCCAACAGTGAAGTCTCTCCTACCTCATCCCAACATAGGGGGGACCGACAAGGCCAACCATAGAGCGCCTCAAAAGGGTCCATTCGAATCGTGGATTGGTAACTATTATTATAAGCAAACTCAACCAATCCCAAATGGATATCCCAAGAACCTCCAAAGTCCAGGACACATTCACGAAGCATGTCCTCCAAAATCTGATTCGCCCGCTCGGTCTGACCATCCGTTTGAGGGTGGTATGTAGTGCTCATCTTAATCTGAGACCCCAAGGCCTTCTGAAGGCCTTACCAAAATTGAGAAGTGAAGTGGGGGTCTCTATCTGAGACAACAGCTAATGGTACACCATGGAGACTCACCACTTCCTGAAGATACAAATGGCCCAACTCATCTACTTTAGTTGTGTCTTTTATCGGAATGAAGTGGGCTGATTTGGTCAGACGATCAATCACCACCCAAATAGAATTCTTACCCCAAGGTGTACGAGGTAAGCCAACAATGAAGTCCATAGAGACATCTTCCCACTTCTATGTATGAATGGGTAGTGTTTGGAGCAAACCAGATGGCCTTTGGTGCTCTGCTTTCACCTGCTGACATGTGTAGTATCTCGAAACAAAGTCTACTATGTCTCGTCTCATACCAGGCCACCAAAACTGCCGATGAACATCATAATACATCTTAGTGGCACCCGGATGGACAAACCACTGATACTAGTGGCTATCTTTCAACACCACCTTCCGCAGAGATAATGGCACTACTGAACGGCCCTTGAAGCACAAGATTCCCTCGGGAGATGACGACCAATCAGAGGATGTCTCCCCACCATGAAGGAACTGCTTCGACCATTGACAAAGATCATCACTGGGTTGTTCCTGCTGAATCAACTCCAATAGAGAAGGAGTCAACTAGATGATTTCCAAGAATTCCCCTCCACTATGTTCCTTGGTCTCCACATGCTTCTGAGAAAAGAGACCCATCAATGTCCACTCATCACTAGTCTTCCTCAAAGCCTGCACTGGAACTCTTCTGCTCAAAGCGTCAGCCACTGCATTACCCTTTCCTGGGGTATAGACAATGTCAAATTCAAACCCCTGCAAGTACTCGATCCAGCGACGTTGCCTCAAGTTGAGGTCCTTCTGAGAGAAGATATAAGCTAAGATTTTGTGATCAGAGTAAACCACAAACTTCTCCCCAAAGAGGTATTGATGACAAGTCTTCAAAGCATGCATCACCGCTTCCAAATCCAAGTCATGGGTCGGGTAGTTTTTTTCATGTGGTCGAAGTTGGCGAGAGACATATGCGAACACATGATCATCCTACATAAGCACGCACCCAAGACCCATACCTGAAGCATGAAAATAGACCACATATACCTTTCCAGCCTCTGGAAAAATCAGCATGGAGGCGGTAGTCCGCCGCCTCTTCAGCTCCTCGAACGATTCCTGACATTCTGGACCCCTTACAAACTTCCCCTCTTTCCGGGTGAGGGAAGTAATTGGTGAAGCAAGCCGAGAGAAATCCCGAATGAATCACCTGTAATAACTAGCCAAGCCAAGAAAACTCCTGATCTCGAACACATTCTTCAGTTTCTCCCATGACATGACTGCACTAATTTTCTTAGGGTCCACTAAAACTCCATGCTCTGAGATCACATGCCCCAGAAATATCACCTCTCTGATCCAGAAAGTGCACTTTGACAGCTTTGCATAGAGGCAGTGATCTCGTAATGTACCCAAAACGATCCTCAAGTGATGTTTGTGTTCCTCCTCAGAGCAAGAGTATACTAGAATGTCATCCACGAACACCACAACAAAGTAATTGAGATACTGATGGAACACCCTATTCATAAGTGCCATAAATACCGCTGGAGAATTGGTCAATCCGAAGGGAATGACCAAATACTCAAAGTCGTCGTACCTACTTCGGAAGGCTATCTTAGGGATATTTGACTCCTTCACCCTGAGTTGATGATACCTTGAATGCAGGTCTATCTTTGAGAACCACTTTAACCCCTTCAACTGATCAAACAAATCATCAATTTTGGGCAAAGGGTATTTATTTTTAATTGTTACCTTATTCAACTTCCAGTAGTCAGTGCACAACCGGAGGGATCCATCAGCCTTTTTGTAAACAACACAGGAGTGGCCCAAGGAGAGACGCTCGGGGGAATGAATCCTTTGGGTTCTAAGTCATCTAACTGTATCTTTAATTCCCTCAACTCAGTGGGGGGCATGAGATAAGAGGTAAGAGATATCGGCTGTGTTCCCGGCACCAGATCAATCAAAAACTCCACATCCCGCTCCGGGGGAAAACCTGAAAAATCATCTAGAAATACCTTGGGAAAATAATTCACTACATGAGGTAGTGCACCTTTAGAGGAAAGACTATCCTATAGAACAAGAAAAGATAACTGGAAGATAACACTTCCAAACTCGGGGAGTGGAGGCCCTGCGCGACCTGATCGTGGATCCCATTCTCCATGAAAAACCCGACGACTCCCATCAGGTGCCGTGAAACTCACACGCCGTCTGTGGCAATCGATGTGTGCCTGGAAGTGTACTATCCAATCCATCCCAAATATGAAATCAAAAAGGTCCATATCTAAGACCAAGAGGTCCCACTCTATCTCGACCCCTGACACATAAAGTGCACACGAGGGGCACCTGAGGCCCTGCTCCTTCTTCCTTCCCAACGGTGTCACCAACTCCATCGCAAAAGACATCAACTCAGTTGGCTAATTCAGCATGTCCACAAAATTTCGAAAAATTAATGAAACAGAGGCACCGGTATCCAAAAGAGCAGTATCTATAGAAGATGCGATTAGAACGGTACATCGAACTGTCAACGGTCCCACCTCTGATCCTGCTGGTCACTGATCCACTGCATGGAGATGTCCAGTATCTGCCTGAGGACGACCACTAGTCTGTGGATGTGCCCTGAACTGTCTCTACCTAGAAGATGATCCAGCCCTACCACCACGACCACCAAATCAAGATCCCCCAGTCCTCGATGACTCAGACTGTGCTGGCACTCCTCTTGAATCCACTGACCCTGCCCCACTTGGGAGTGGACGTGCCACACTACAGAAGCAATGAAAATGCCCTATACCTCCACACTTGTAACCAGGATTCAGAGGAAGTGGACATGCTGGTTGGATATGCCTAGGCCTCCCACATTGGTGGCACATGACCGATCATGCATCAGAAGCCGTAGAAGAAAACTGTCTGGAAGAGTGGCCTGAACTTCCCCCTCTTTTCTTCACATGATCCTCTCGCTTCCTTTTCTTCTCTAAGGAGCTGCCACTGCCCACTACTGATAATGAACCATAGAAACCAGCCCTGCCTTTCCTATAAATCTCCACCATGCACGCCCGATCAACAACCTCAACATAGGTCCTCAGCTTAAACAAGAACACCTGGGAGTATATCTCTGATCACAAGCCCTTCTCAAAACTCTAGGCCTTTGCTTGATCATTAGAGACAATTTCTGGAGCATACCGAACCAACTCAATGAAACAGTTGGAATACTCCATCATAGATAGATTCCCTTGAACAAGTTCCCTAAACTCTCTAGACCTGGCATAACCCAACACCTTAGGGCAGTACTGTTCATTGATGACAGCCTTGAAATCTCCCCAGTGCATCTGCTCATTCTTCCCGGCCTGAAGCACTGACTCCCACCATTTACGGCTGGGACCCTCCAAGAGAAAGGAGGCACACTTCACAATGAGCTCCTCGGCTGTTTCCAGGAACTCAAACATACGCTCGATCTTCTCGAGCCATTCCTATGCTTCTTGGGGTTCTGAGATGCCTCGGAAGGTCGGAGGCTTATTTTTCAAGAAATCCTAGGCCTTGTCCTTTGTAGGACCAGTCTCATCCTCTCTAACAGGAGATAGAACTGGATCTATTCCATATCCTAGATCTTGGACAGCCCGGACCACAACCTCGACTATCCTCTGATCAATTGGTGTGGGAGAACTCTCTCTGGCTTCCTCTTGTGGGTGCGTGAGAGAATTTTGGGGAGGCATGTTGCTACAAAATGCAACAGTCACAAAACAATAATCAATACCACAATTCTAAAATTTTTAATCAAATACATCAAATATAAATAAACTAAACACATTTCAGTAATAATAGAAACAACTACTCCACATCCACTTGATGTCCACATGTGGTCTACAACCCACACGTCTCACCTGAAAGTGAAGTCAAACCATGAATTACAAGATCACCTGGTGACTCATGGTCTACTATGAGAGGTGTGGGCCAGACACCCTACTCACAACAAAAAACCTGAGCCCCGACAGTCCTAGCTCCTGTCTATCCCGACTCATCCCAAAATAGCAATATAAACCAAAAACATTAACCTCCTTTGATACCATTTTGTCACAAACTGGATCTGGTCGCCACCATTAACGGCGCCAAACCTGACCTGTGGAAAAGCCCTAAGGGCGTTCCCTATCCCCACGGGCTGGCACAAGTTCCCGGGTATCAAACAAATCTGGTTTGGGAACGATTTACCCGAGTATGAAAGCATAAATCATAAAAAAACAATCAATTATTAGAATCTGAAATTTTCATGCTAAACAATTATTAACAAAACCAGATCTGAATATATATGTTTAAAGATACTAAATGTGGTTTAAAAACAAATAATTACAACATAAAGACATCCCCATGGACTCCACATGACAAGGGGATCATCACCTGTAAGCCGTTTCCGCAACTCCGCCCCAACGATGGGGACTAACACACTGAACCGACATCACCCTTAGCCTTCCCTTTACCTGAGTCAAGCATAAGCAGGTCTACTTACACCCAAGGGGTGTAAGTAGGGTGTGAACCTAAGCCCAATAGGATACCACTAGATGATTCCAAAGAGCATGCACTGTAATGTGAACAAAACAATCAATTTTAATACACAAGGTGAAACAGAGTTAAAATTCAAAGAAATGCAACTTTCAAATGAAACCAGTTTTCAATCTGAGAATTTCAGAATGTTAGAAAATTAAATAGACATGTGATCTACTGTAAAGTACTACCAAAAACACCCCACAACAAGGGTAAATACCACAAATCCAATGAGCATCCAAATCGGGAACACCCCTAAGCACTACGTTGTCTCGGGCCCTATGTACCTCGTACCTCAGTGTAGAGTAACCATAGAAAAATCCATACTCGTGCACGAGCCACTAGTAGGGAACATACCCATAACCTAGTGTTCCCCAATCATCATCCACATAGTTTAGTTAGAGTTTTCTTTATCCAAATGCTAAGTGGAACAGGGAGAAAACCCATCTGATCCACTAGCTGTACTAGTACAAATCCGCCCCACCTAGGTACCTGGGATTCCACATTTTGTGATCAAACAATTTCATCAAAAAACACACATAATTTTTCATATAAAATATCACCACTAGTCACAAACAAATTGTACAGTAGATACACACATTTTATACTATTTAAAACACACAATAAAATAATTTTATTTTCAATAAAACAGCCTCTCAAAACATCACATTGTTTAGCACCCAAAGCTCTTTAAGATATCCACTTTTCACACTATGTGAACACTTTTAAGTCATTGAAACAAAATTTGAGTTCAATACAATTTAATGAAACCAACAATTTAGTTATGGGTCAGCCCAATGTGAACCAAGAAGTTATATCTTTTAAAAAACACCATTTTCACACAAACATGGCACTTAAGGCCCATTTTCTTCCCAAACACCATTTAAAAAAACTTTCACAACAACAAAAAAAAGAATAAACATTAAAAGCATTATTTTCAGTCCTAATACAGTTCAATAAAATCTAATAAGTAATTATAGGTCAGCCCAAAATGAACCAATAAAAGATTTGAATGAAAAACCCCCAATTTCACCAAAAATTGGAAATTAAAATTCATTTTCATTATAAATGAGACTAAAACCAATTTTTACAGAAATATTCAAGTTAAATAGACATTATTGTTCCAAGAACAAATCATTATAATTCACAAAAATTGCACACACAATGGAATCACCTACCAAAGTAACAAAAACCCTTGAATCCCCGTGCAAAAATCAAATCGCACCCCCGCCGCACCAAGAGAGAACTAGATCAAACCTAGAACCACATAAATTGGCCAATAAATCCCAAAGTTAAACCCTGGGTTCTAAAACCTAGTTTCTGGACATTATTAAACTCAATTATAAACAAAGAAACCCAAAGAACAATGAGTTAAACCCAAAGTAATTTGAAAGATGAAAGAAAAGGGCTCATTTACTTGAAGTATCTTGAAGTAATCACTCCAAAACACCAGTATCTGAAATTTAAAAGAACCAAAATTTAGGTTTCGTTTGAACAAGATGTATTAGGTAATTTAGGAACTATAATGGAGGAAAAATATTGATAATTGGGAGATTTATGATAGATATACTTTACCTATTCAAATATAGGATATTTGAGGAATCCTCTGAAGTTAGGCACCAAATCATGATTAACCAGAGCTCCAAAGAGGGGGGAGAGAGATCAGACGCGCGACTGGGTTAATTGGTCTTGGGTGAGACTTGGAATCACAAAAAAATCACAAATATTGAATATGTTATAACAAAATAAAATTTTATTTTTAAAATAGGAATTGGGCTTTCGGGCAGGCCCAACCACTTAGATAAAAACCCAAATAAAACCTAGTTATAGATTTCTAAATGATCCAAATTACCTTGGTGGTGTTAATATGTTAGGGTAGGTCACGTAGGAATTTGAATTGATGAAAATTGTTTAAAAATGGAAAATTTATAAAAGATAAAAAATTTATTTTTTTAATCTGGAATTGGGCTCACGGTTTGGCCTAATTCATGAATACTCATCTATTCCTCCCTAAAACCTAGGGAAACCCCCAAAACAAAGCAAGGATGTAAATTAAATTAAAAATACCTTTAAAATATGTCTTTTATGTGACACTCTGACCTTATATTTTTTTAAATGATCTGTTTTTTTGGAGGCCTTTATCATTGCATTAGGTGGTCAATGGTCACCTGGATGATGATGGAAAGGTGGTAGTGTTTTCAAGATGATCTATTATTTTGAATAGTAGATTTTTATGTGAGCATATAGGCTAAGGGATAGTGTTGATAGGATGTGGACATTTTAGTATATTCAGGGACCTTTTAGCATGGGGAATCAAGATGGTCCATTTTTGTAGTTATATTATTTTAGGAGTATTTATGGCTGGGAGGTAGGTTTTTTCCTCAGTAATAGATGTAGGATTTTCTTATAACTTCCTTATGAAGGACTGATATGGAATGTGGAATAGGTAGCATTATGATTTTTTGGGTGTCATGTACTGGTGATTCTTCAAATTTTTTGGTAACTATTGCATTATGTATAAATTTATTTTTATCCTTAAATGTAATTTTTAGATTTAGGGGGAGTGATATATTGGGATTAAAACATATAATCCAAGGGGTGGGTTAATATTTGAACCATTGTAGTGTTGAATTTCTTGTCATTTAGTATCTTATATCAAAACCTTAGGGATTTAAGTGTGGTCACAAATATTTTTTATGATCTTGTATATTATCATCCAGGTATAAATTTGGGACCAATCAAAGAAATATATTAATTTCTCCCATATCCTTCAAACCATAGGCTAACCAAGTGCCAATTTTAGATACTTTAATACCCATTTTATTGTATTTATCACATGTCTCCTATAGATCAATTTATTTTTTATATAAGTAAGTTTCTTATTCATTGATAGTTTTATTCTCATCATACCTCTATTTCCATGTCATGGAATTTCTTTATCTAGTTTCATGAGTTTTATATTGGTGTTTTATGGATGGATTATTTTGGAATGATGTTATTATAAATTTTAGGTTATTTGTGGGAGAGGTAAATATGTATTTTCACATTCTATTATGTTCATTATTTTTTAATTTTAAATTCTCATGTTGATGTAGGGGATTCATTAAATCTACATTTTGTGTGAAACTGTGGGATTATCAGACATTAGTAACTTTTGGTAACATTGGATTTGACCAATATAGAGATAATAATTGGTTTTAATAACAAATTATAAGGGTTTTTGTGATCACATGTGAAGATTTTTATAGATAATGGATAATAATATTTTCTATACAATGTTTTGTCTCATTACTATGATTAATTTTACGGTTTAGCATTATTATTAATTTTTAAACTAGTAAAAAATGTAAATCTAGTAACTATGATTTGACTAATGAAAGAGGAATGTTAATTGATTTTTCTTCTTCCTTGAAAATTTTTCTGTATGGATATTTTTTTTATGAATTATAGTTTTTTATTCCTAGATATTTTTATAATATATTGATTGGTTTCTTGTTTTTTAAACCCATGAATAATGAATTAGTTAATTACCTATGTTAGTTAAAATGTTGATTTCTTAAGATAAACATTCGGCTATGAGGGAGCTCATCCAAGTTTGTAAAAAGAATGTATTTGTTTTGTTTATAGCCTTATTTAACCCTTGATTTTGTGAACTAAAAATAATTATATTGTCATTTATGTTTACTCTAAGATTGTAGAGCCCAAATTCGTTTTGATGTTTGGGTTTAGATGGTCAAGGGGTAGATGACACATGTTTGGAGTAGGGATTTATTTTTTTATTTATTTTATTTGATTTTAATTATTTATTTTACAACATATATTGATTTTTGGTCATGTCTACTTGTTGAGCTTCTAAGATGGGTTTTTTGGGTTTTTTGGTTCTAGATGAGATGTGGTATTGCTCTATTTTCTTACTTATTGTATTCCTTTTATGGTCAATTTTGTGGATGGTTGTTTTTTTATTTTAAGTTAACCACTATAATTGGGTTTATCTATTATGAGTTAATTTCCTTGTGTTTGGTTAGTTTGATTTTTAGCGTACTAAAATTATTTATTGGTAATAAATTAATAATGATCTCATGGGATGAGTGTTGATGATGGAGTAATTTTAATAATGTTACCATGGGATGTATGAATTAAAATATTTTAGAGTAAGGGATGGTATCTTGAAATTAGAATATGATTTGTAAATGTATGATGGATTTTGAGGGAAATGAATAGAAAAAACCAAAATTTTTATAGGGTTTAATTAATGAATAATAATTTTCCAAATTACTATGTAAAGATGGTTAATGACATTTAATCTCAATGCTTGAGTTCATATATGAGATCATTTTTCCTTGACCTTTGTAATGGTATTAAATTTTTATGTAGGTTGATAGTAGTAGATTGTGTCTAAGCCTAGTCATTTTTCCTTTATATGGTTGTGCATGATATATTTTTAAATTTCTTGATTTTAATAAACATAGACACTGGAGGGGGTTTGAAAACTATAAACCAAATGTTTTGGGGGTGTTTCTATAATTTCCTAGTTAGTGTGGAAACCAGTACCTGGAATCCCATTCTAAAATTATCACCCTTCAACTTTATATGTCATGTAGAAATATCTAGGATATATTGGATTATGGTACATGGTACTAGTATACACATATTGTGTTGGGATAAGGTTTTACTATAAATATATGTGTGACCAATAGTGTGTAAGTATTATAAAAAATACCTTTAACCATTCATGGTGACTATGGTTTCCCCCAAGTGTATATGCAGGGGATATAGGGGTTTTAGGTATAATATATGTTACATGGGTTTCAGTGGCTTCTGGTATTACTACTTGGTTATGGATTTGATGGATATATAGGCTAATTAGAACACAAGATGTTGCACCACATGTTGGACTAAGGTATATAGGGCTGAGGCCCAACTCAAATTGGATATGAATTGATATATAGATGTTAATGTATCATAGGATGTTATAAATTAGGGAGTATGATAGAAAAACTAGTGAATTAAAGGAAGTAAGAAAATATTCTTATTTATATTCTTTTGATATGGATTTGATTACTTCTATGAGTTATTTGGAGAGAAGTATTTGGTAAGGATGAGACATAGTGTTACCTATTTAGGTAATTTGGTGGATTATTTTTTATTCTCAATGATTTAGTATTTTTAATTCACATTTTTCATGAGAGATATTTTGGAGGATCCTACTGGTTATACTAGTATTTTCCCCCCAATTTTTTTATATCTTCTTCTAGGCAATAGGAGACAGTTGGAGATTTATTTGGGTGTTACTAACTCACAAAAATGGTTAGGAAGTTATCATATCTCAGGGCCAGTATCTAGGATTTTTTGTATTTCTAGTCATTTTCCATTATGTATGACATTGTATTCATGTTTTTGTATTGATTCATTATCTATTCACGGTGTTGATTATTGTATTTCATCTGATCTCTTCTCCTTTAATTTATATAGAGTGAAATTACTCACATTGGTATGGTTTATATACCTTGGTACAAGTAACCAACATGGGTCCTATTAGAGATGATCAATGGGGGTCATCTCACTCTCTTTATTACTGATCTAAGAGGGGATGAAATAGAGGTGGTGGTCATGATAGAGTGTTATGAGAGATGATTGTTCAAAGATAGGATGATGTTTGAATATAGAAACTAGTGATGATTGAATTGGTTTTTTTTGGAAAGAGTATAAATTAATATTCATATGTTATGTAAGAAAAATAGGCCTCCTAGGACATAGGTATTTCAATCCCCCAACGATATTATATAAGGACCTTCAAGTTTACTAAAATGGCTAAGAGAAGAAATTATTCTTTCATTATAGGAAACTAGGTAAAGATCATGCATCATAATTTCAAGTTTGTATGTTTTAATTGAATAGATAATGGGAATTATGTTAAATATGATTTAAATAATTAACTTTTAATATTCTATATTCTGATTTTAGGGATTGCATAATGTTTTCTCCCTTTCATGTATGACTCAAGGATGATTTCCCTAATAGGTTTGCTACAATGTTGTCCAATTAGATGTTCTAGAATATCACTATAGTGTGGAGGTCAACGATGATGATTACTATAGGAGGAATTTGGGAAAGTTTAAAAAACATTCTATGAAAGTATGTGGGCTCTATTTGAAATCAGTGGACTGAGGCTTGTTTGGATAAAGTGGAGGTTTCCTTTAGTGTGATTCATTCTCAGAAGGAGTATTAGGTATCATTGGTTGTGATGATGTTTTTTTAGGGATACACATAATAAGTTATCTTTTTTTTAGGGATTATTAGGACAATTTTATTTTAGGTTATAAGTTTTGAAATTATTTTTAGGTTTAGTTTTTTTATTTTTCTACAAAGGAAACATATTGATTCGAGAATCTTACTCTCCTACTATAGAATTCCAATATATTGAAGTTGAACATCCTCAAAAATTACTTATTGGGTTATGATTCATAACCTCAACTAGATGAGGAGAGTAGGGTGAGCATTTTTTAGAAGATTTTATATCCAATGTTCAAATATCAGGTACACATATTCATTTTACCAACATATCTCCAAGGCTTGGTGGGGGAATAGATTATTGGTATGGTGTTCTTTAGGACTAATTTATAACTGGAGGAGAATTAATAGGACTCTATGTGGAGTTAATTTATGGATAAAAGTTATCATTTTATTTATTAACTAGTGTTTCAGATTTTATGGAGTCAGTTCCATCCCTCATAATCCAATTTCACCACGGATGGAAGTTCTTAGACCTCTACCAATTGATTGAGCATGTTTTTTTCTTGTGTACATCATGGTCATTTCAATTATGGGTAATAAACCCTCCTTGGTATACATCATGGAGAAAGAGTCCTCATTTAGTATTTTGGTTTTGTAGAAGTTTTCTCCAAGGAAATATTAGTGGTAGAGTGTTGTCGTCATTGATCATGAGAGTGGGAATGGGAAGGTGGAACATACCCTCAAATGGCCTATCATAAATTTGGTAAACAAGAATAATGTGGTCATGGATGGGGTCATCATCAAGTATATAGTGGTAATTGATATGGTCATGGTCAAATACATGACTTATTATTTCTAGTGATTCATTATTTATGCATCATGTAATAGATTATATACATATATTTTAGTTGGGTGAATACCTTAATTAATTTTGGAGCTATACACTCCATCATTAATGAGATATCCTAAGACCCATACACTAATATCTAGTGCTACATTTTATTATTACATATTGTATTTCATAAAAATTGAATCAACCTAGCATTAACCATCCAAAATTACAATATCAATAAAAATAATTATTTCACATATATACCTAAGTCAATTTAGTCACTGTGTTTACGAGCATTTGGAATGAAATTTTATTAACAAAACCCTCTTTTCTCATAATATATTTATTTTTCCATTTATACCATGACGTTTTCTTATTCTATAATAATAATTTTGGATATATATGGAATTCTCCAAACATGATACCCTTCTATTCATACCATACATAATTTCATTCTTCATAACCAAGGGAAATGGAACCATAAGAAAGGGTGGTCACATATTATTAGTAAGGGTAAACATGATAAATATAAATCAATGATCATATGTAAGAATAATATAATCCTAAGGGTATGAGATAATGATAATAATATTCAAAATTAATACCCAATCAGTGAAATATCATTAATGTAATATGGATTTTACTAATAAAATACATATGATGTAAAAGTAAGGAATCATCAATAATCAAGCACAATATATAATGAAATATCAAACATATATGACATAAGTTTTTGGCACACCCATAAGCATTGAAAATAATTTCATTAGTTAAAGATCACTTCAAAGACTATCATATTGGGCATAGTATCATATTAGATTTGGTTCACTCCCTATTCTCATCATTTCCTTAAAAAGTCTCACCAATAGGTGTTTCATAATGGATAGAGTACCTTACTGACCTGGGTTCACTCCCCATTATAGGTCATATTATGAAATGATATATAATTATTTACCCAATTAATTAGAGGGTTTAATATTTCCATTCCCACTCATTGAATTAAAAAAACCATACATAATTATGACAAAAGACCATAAAAACATTCATCATTTTATTTTTTCGTAATATGTGAAAAGGAAATGGGATTCATGAAGATTTAATCATCACATAATCATAATCCATCCAAATAATAAAATTTCATGGTGTCATAAAATATATATATATATTTCATAATATCTTAATTAACCCATTGTATGTACACATATCTCATAAAATCATACGTAAAACATCATAATTCCAACATTGATTAATTAATCAATTTAAATAAATTAGCTTCATGAAAAAGAATTTAAAAAATAATTATCCATAGCTTTATCAATAAATTGTTTTCTGGAATCATAAAATTATATCCCAATTGAATCATAAGAATGATATAAGGATGTTGAAAAATTATAAATAGAATTATAAATAGAATTTTAAAATTTCGTTGAAAACATGGGAAAATATCATTTTCCATCATTTTCATTTGAAACCTAAAATTTAATGAATATTGTGTAAAATAATTTTTTCAGAAATGTACATAAAAACATATAAATTATGGTTAATGTAAATAATGTCCATGAAGTCTATAAATTCCATTCATTTGGAAATTTTTCAAACAAAAATTCCTTTAACACATTTTTAAATTCATAAATAACATGTTTAGAAAGCATTAAAAAATTTAAAAAATATGATAATATAAATTATTTTTGTAGATGAATTTAAGCTATAATTAGATAATATAAATGTAAATTATTTGAACGAATTTTTTAGAAATATACATTTATGAAAAAATCAATAAAAAGGAAATATAAGTTCATATTTTATTAAATAGTTATCGACCATTTTATGTGAAAAAGAGAGGAAAATGTAAGTAAAACATTAAAACAGAAAAAATTAAAATAGGAGATGAAAAATATATGTTGTTTAAATGGTAATGATAATATAATTTCCATCAACATAAATTTATCATAGAAAATCCTAAAACAAAAATGGATCATAACATAAACCCTTACTACATTTGTAACTTTTGAATCATAACCCCATTGGAATAATTATATTCAAATGAAACATTATGCACCATTAATATAAAATTATTCATGATATAACATATCAAAGGGGTATTTATATAAACTATATAATATCAAATACGTGTATAACATTAATTTTCTCAAATAAACAATATTGAGACAAAGAACACATAAAACAATAGTAATATCTAAATAAAAACCTCATAAATGATAGAAAATTAGATGGATTTTTAATTATATATAATTTAAATTTAAATTATAATAAAATAAATTAATGGGAATTACATACATCACAAAAAATAAACAAGTGGTGAATATTTAATATGTCACACGTAAATAAAAGTTATACGAGAAAAACTAACCTCAGATCCTAATTTTCTTCATACGTGATCCTAAACTCCTTTATAATAAATATTGAATTATTATATATTTATACCACCTAATTATTAATATATATCTTACAATATGTTATTCACTTATAATTTCCTATTACATTTTTATTAACAATTCCTCCATGAAATCATTAATATTAGTATTTATTATTCCATTTTTCATGTAAGTTTTTGTTTGGGGGATCCAATTCTTTCACATTAGTCATTGTTTAATCATAACAAGAATATTAATAAATTCATAAGAACCATATTTATTAATAATTGAATTTTTTATAAACATTTATATAAGGTAGTAGTGGAAAATGAATCACATCACTTTGTGGAGGCGGTAATCAACATATATGTCTTGGTGATGTTTCCACTTCTTAATGGATTGAACAAAAGAAAGGTAAATATTAATTCAACTTTTTATAATAATATATATATAATTTATATTATAAATATTCCATAAATATATCTTTATGACCATCCATATAATGTGGAAGTGAAAAACAAATCACACTGCTTCGTGGAGAAGGTATTCCACACATATAGACAAGAAATGTTGTCATCTTAAAATGGATATGAGGGAATGAACATAGATATTATTTTATCATTAAAGGATCATAATAACATCATAAATATATTATATAATAATTACATCAATAAATATAACAATATATGAGAGGTGTAAATGAAAAATAAAATACATTATTCATGGAAATGATAGTCTGTATGTACGCACAATTGATGATTTTATTTCCCATTAGATGGAAATGAGGTTGATAATATTTTTTCTATAAACATAATAAAATTTAATTGTATTTATGATACCAAATTTATTATTTTAGGATGTATAAAATATAACTTAAGGTGTTAAAGGAATAATTAAACTTAAAATTAATTGTCTAAGACTTATATCTCACCTTTTGATATCCTACATATTATGTCCTTTGAAGGTTAGGTATATGTTCACTCCAGTGGAATGGAAACATGTTAAGTGAATTATTTATAAGAATTGCAGTATATTTTTATAGAAAATCAAACTCAAGTGTGCCATTGGATATTATAAATTGAGTCTCTATTATAGGAAAAATATAATGGCATTTTTGTAATTTCTTAATATTTATAGTTTAAGAAAGTTATTTTAAAATTTTCATAAAGAATATACATGAAAAATGAATAATAGGATAAACAAATATATCATAAAAATTATTTAATATAATATAATTTTGTATTTAAATATGATTTAAATTTTTATTAAATGCTAAATAAATTTTAATTTCATTTTTAGGACTATTCAAAAAATTTGACCTTAAACATATCAAAATAGTAATATAATTAGAATATAAACATTTTAACCACAATAATAGTTTATAATTACACATTAAATTCATGTAAAATAAAATTCATCCAAAAAATATTAATTTTAAGGTTTTTAAAATAATTTACCTCATTTTTCTACTACATACATAAGCAATAATTGACATTGCATAATTGTTCAAGGAAATTATACCATTACTTAAAAAATTTAAAATAATTATATCAAAAAAATAATTTTTTTATCTAAAAATAACTATTTATAACCATTAATGAAATATTTTTATCCCTATGGAAACATATTAGAGGTATTGAAAGAATTTTAGTGACATTTTCAAATTATTTTTACCTAAAACAACATAAATCTCATAATCAAAAGGAAGTGACACAAAATTACTATATTTTTTAATATAGGTCTAAAATGGTATAAATAAAAACATAAAATTAAAAAAATTAATGTGTTATGTTGATTTTGAGACATTATTATTTAGTTTTTAATACCATTAAACTCATTTTACCCTTTACCATAGGGATAAAAATTTTCCATGTTAAAATTCATCATGACTAAAAATGAAATACACCATATTAAATAATTTAAAGATTCTAATTTCAAACTGTAAATACATTTTCTATGAATTAATTTATTAAAGTTTATGAAATTTAATCTAATAAATGTTCGCAAAATGCAATGACAAAAAGTTTTTAGAAAAATGTGTGTGTTAATCATAGGAAATTATTTCATTCAAAAATCATGTATAATTTTGATTATCATAGAATTAATTAAATTATTCTAAATAAATGGATAATTATTTTAATTTAGCACAAAAACAACACTAATAGATGACTTTTCAAATCTTTATTAAAAGAGAATTACCAAAAAATAGTTCTTATTTGAATAAAAATATCAAATAAATTTCAAAAATGTCAAACATATCTTGGTAAGTTCAAAATTAAATTTTAAATGAAATATATTAATTTTAAAATAAATATTTTAAAAGCAAATCATAAACATTAATTTCATTTTTATATCATGATAATTTTATAAAAGAGGCAATATTTACAAAATCAGTATTTCCCTCCATTCCCCAAAAAATAATATATTTTTTAAATATCCTTAAAATTTACATTATGTTAATTTTCATATGATTAATCCAAAAAACAAGTTCATTTTATAAAATTCAAATTATAATATTAATATTTTATCTTTTAAAATCAAAATACACAATTAATGGAAACCTTTTTTTCATATAAAATTACACTTTTAAACATTAACTATTCTAAACCTTTTGTGATTTAAACATTATCATTAAAAATTGGGTATTAATTTTCTGGAAGAAAATCAATAAAAATAAATAAATAAAACATTTCAACATATATATAATAATTTATTTTCTCATATTTATACTATACATATCAATGACTAGGTTATAACATTCATATTTAAATAATAATATTCTCATTGCATATAATGGTTCATTTAAGATTGATGTTGTATGTGGTAAATACTATTGAACATAGTATTTATTTAAAATAAAAATAAGAAATAAAATCATGGTTTGTTTCATTTTTCCACTTAAAAAAAATTAACCATTATAATTTTTACCTCTTGTTTGAGAGACAAGGGTATTAAACATTTTCATAAACAATTCTAAGTAGTAGATGATAAATATAAATAATTATAAATAAACACCTTTTAAAAATATCCATTAAAGTTAATTTTTAACACTGATTAAATTTATACATTAGTACTATTTAACATATTATTTTCTATATATTTTTAAACCATGTACGTGTTTTAAAACACATACTTGAAAAATAGTTTTATAAATAACACATTCATAACTGAAAAATATTTTCCATATAGGAATTGATAGATTGGTCTTCCAACCGCTTGAGTTTGAAGAATTATTTTAAAATTGAGATATAGAATGTGAGATAATATAAATTATTCCATCCCATGTTTTCATCCATTTAATGTGTTTCATGTATTCTTACACCTTTTATTCATGTTTCAATATAAATAACCATGATGAAATTTTCATCCTTGTATTAATGGATATAAAGATCCAAAAATGTATGCAAAAATATTCCACCAATTTATAATAATTAACCTCAGAAATGTTTATAACGTTCTAATATAATATCTAATATTAATAAGAATTTATACATCAACCTTTAGAATATCAATAATGATACAAAAAGGTCAACATAAATCATTCTATAAATGATTGACCTTAAAAATCATCAAAGATAATCTTGAACAAATTCAAAAAACAATAGTAAAAATTTTATCAAAAATTATTCTAATATCAATATAACATTTATCCTTAAATAACATTAATCTCTCATAGATTCGTATACCAGAAATGATTATATCATAAAAATATATTCTAAAAATATATTAATTAATTCAAGAAATAACCTGAATCTCCCTAAAACTACATAAAACACCAAAAGGTAACTCAATATTTGCTCCTCAACTAAAATTTCATCCTAGAAAGGAAAATTATTTTCACCTTAATCAAAAAATATTTTCAATATGATGGAATTACTCACAAATAATTTTAATAACTTATTCATTAAATCGCTCTTCAGAATTCCAATAAGGGTAAAAAGGTAGATATAAATCGATGATCATATATAGGAATATGATAAACATAAGGGTATTATGAAATATTCATAACTTAAAAAATCTACACCCAATCATTCAAATATCATTAATGGTATAAATAATTCCTTTTCAAAATTAAATACATTTTTCATAATATTGTGAAATCATCAATAATAAAACATGACATATGAGAATATATCATATGAATAAATATAAGTTTTTGGCATACACATGATCATATAAAATCAATTCCTTAGTCAGAGATCATTTAAAATAATATAATAGTGTATAGAGTCCGTAATTGGATTAAGTTCACTCCCTATTCCCATTTTTTTAGTCATGTGTTACTACTAGAAATATCATAGTGGATAGAGTCCCTTATTGAATAAGGTTTTCATCATATTTAATATTATATTATTTTAGTCAGATGTGATTCTTTACAAATTTTATTATTGATACATATAATTTTAATACCACTCATCACATAACAAAAACCATATATAATTGTTCCACAACATTTAATTATATTACAACACATGAAAAATACATGAGTTTCATAAAGATTTCATCTTTACATAATCATAATCCATCTAGTGAAAGGAATTTGATATTGTCATAAATTGTTTTTATTTCAGCATAGATTAATTAACCCATGGGAAATAATTGGGTTTCATGAAATATTTAAAACATCATAATTCCAACACCTTTAAAGTAAGCCAAAAAACAGATGGGTTTCATGAAAACTCCTTTAAAACATCATCATTATAATCCATCTATAGAAATATATGGTTTGTATTATCATTTAATATCTCTTATGAGTCATATGATACATCAAATGATGTTGACAAGGATGAAAATTTCATTAATAGAGCATTAAAACGCTTCATTGAAAATAGGGGAAAATATTCTTTTCCATCAATATATTTAAAAACTAAATAATTATTTAATATATAGAAAAATATTTTCCTTTAAAGTATCTATATAATATTATAAAGGAAGTGCCAATGAAATGGTGGTCTTGATTAAAGGACAATCCATTCATTAGGTAAATGTTAAAAAAAATGTTCCTTCCACAAGTTTTTGTAAAAATTTATAAATAACATTTTTGGAAATCATTGTAAAAATGTAATTTTTTAAACCATTGAAAAGAAATTAAAATATCATTAAATAATAATTTAAACAATCTATAGCTCATATTAATTAATATTTTTATAAAAAAATAAAGTACATATATATGAAATAAAAATGTTTTAAAAAAAAGAGGATAAATAAGGATGAATTTTCTTAAAAACATTTCTCAGTCATTTTTTGTACTAAATTGTTAAAAATGTAAGAAAAAATGAATAAAAATTGAAATAGGTGAAGAAAATATATGGGGTATAGGATAAGGAACATATAATTTCTCTTAATAGAGATTTAACGTAGACATTTTCAAAATGATAAGATACTATAATGTAAACTCCTACCACTTTGGTAACTATTGAATCAAAATCCCCTTTAAAGAAATATCATCAATAAAAACATTAAATACCCTATATATAAAGATATTCTTGATATAACATATAAAAGGGGGAGTATATACACTAAATAAATACAAATGTGTGAATAAAATTAAACATTATTCAGAAAAAGAATATTGAGATGAATTATATTTATTGCATTGGTAATCTATATATTGAACCCCACTGTAATATGTTGACCCCTATATTGAACCAGACCCATTTAAATTTTTTTAGAACCTAATTTAACTTCCCTTAATGGATGTTTTTAAGGTTTATAATGTAAATAAAAGGTGTTTATGGAGGGTTATAAGAGGATAGAGAGATTCATTAAGTTGGTTCATCACCCCCATGTAATATCCCTAGATTTTATGATTTTTTTAAAGAAGATATAATGTTTATAAGTTGTTTAACACACAACACCAACTTTTAACGAATAATAATATACTACTAATATTATTATTTAATCTTTACAATTATAACATATATGTTTTACATTGAATTATAAATATAAATAACCACATTTTAAAAATTAATTACAATGGTTTTAAAAAAGGAAAACATATTGATAAAAAAGAACAAAATTTTTACTAAATCATTCATATGATTTGAAAATACTTTTTTTTAAATGTTTTTAATAATTTTTTTGAAACAATAAAAAAATATTTTTTCCAAATATAAAAATCTTATTTAATTAAATGTACTTAATAATTGAAATAAATACATCAAAATTATATGTGAGTTAAATTTGTATAATTTTAGGAAAAGAATAATTTGTTATGGAATTGTGAAAAATACATATATTTATTAAAAATGTCATTTATTTTAAATAATTACATTTTTAGGTTGTTTCTAAAAGTAAAATTTGTTTAATTATATCATTTTCAATCCAATTTTTCTTATTGGAATCAATTTTATGTTAAATATTTATATAAAAACATCATACACTTATGAAAAAAATCATTGGAAAAAAACATTTTTGTTACATCTATGGGTTTAATTTTAAATTAAATTATACCAATTAAGTGATTTTAATTTAATAATTTGAATATTTATTTTTAATAAGAATAAATAATATTATATAATAATTTTAACTTAGTGTTTTTTTCATACTAAATAGAAAAAATTAATTATCAAGGGAATGGTTAAAATGGATTTATGAGGGGTTAAACTAAATATATATAGTATAAAATACAATAACATCATGTCCAAATCCTATTTTAGGGAAACATATATATCTTATATCATCCATGTTTTGATAATTATCCATTTTATATCCTTTTGGAATGTATAAAACACAGTTACAACTTTTTCTTTAAAAACATTAAAGTGTGTCCTTTCCCCCCTTATAATATATGACCCCCTTTCCTCTCCAATTATCACATAAATATACTATTTGTAGGCCATAACTACCCCAATATCTTCTTTACTTAACTATATACTTATAAGAGTACTTATTTTTATTATAAACTCTTATAATAAGGATTTTGGGTCTAACATGAATTCTTTTATCGAAGAAGCTGTATTGTTCTTAACCGGTCATATATTGTATATTTCTTCTTCCACCACATTAATATATTCTAAAAATATTATTAAATAATAAAATATGTATATTACATATATTTAGATGTTATTGTGTTAATTTCATAACCTATATCCACATTCTCTTCCATCAAATGGGAAAAAATTGTCGATCATGCGTACGGTGGACTACCGCCTCACAAACTTAGGTAATTTGTTTTCCACCACTACCTATCATGGATGGATATAATGATGGATTTAAATTTAATATTTTATATTTAATAAATAATTATACAATTTTAATTAATTTACAACTTCAATCTTATTACCTATTAATCTGTTGGAAAATGTTGACGTCTCTCTTATATATGTGTAGATTACCACCTCTATGAAGCGATGTGATTCAATTTTTATTTTATCTTCACATGGAAGGTAATAAAAATATATTTAATGTTTATAAATGATATATATTAGATAAAAAATATTATATAATGGTTATATATTATTTAACTTTCTTTCATTCCATAATGTTAGAAAATGGGAATAGCGTTCATGTGTACGTACGGCCTACCATCTCCATGAATGGTGTAATTCATTTTATATCTCTAAATATATTGGATTAATATATATACATATATAATGAATATATATGGTATTTATATTGTGGTTAAAATTTTGAATTATGTGAAACCTTTATCAAATTAAAAGTAAAAAAATGAAAAACCAAAAACATACATGAAAAACGAAGCAGTTATTACCCAAAACATGATTTCAATAAGAAATTATTAAAATAAGGTTATAAAAGGTGATAAGTAAAGAATATTTGAAATGATATACATTATTATTGTTCTCAAACATATTTATAATAAACCAATATTTATTATATAATTGTTTTTAATATTTGTGATGATAGATAGGACTTATGGTTATAGATTTCTAGTCTCTCTTTAATTTCTGGGAGACATATTCAAAATTCACCAGTTGTCTATTTTGGGGTTTTGTTTATACTACCATATTGAAATTTTATATAATTAATATCCATATTTTAATTATATTTAAAGACTTTTTTATTCTTTTTTGGGGCTTATTATAAGAATGATTCCAAAGTATTACGTGATTTTTATCTAATTTTTAATTCCAGGGGACAAATGCCTTGTACAATACTCTTTTATTTAGTGTAGTGTATATACTAGACATGAATGCATTTTATTATCCTTACCATGGAAATTATGTGACATAAATATATATTGAATATTTTTTTCTTTCATTTTCAAAACTATTCACAAGTTGCCAAAGTGGTAAGGGTTTTACGTTACAGTCTCATTGTTTTTTGGTATTATTTATGATAAATATTTTTATGATGAGATCATATAATCTACATATAAATAAATTCATATAGTTTATTATAATTTGGTTATTTTATAAAAATATATGTTCTGCATTAGTTTTCCTCTCTCTATGAACTAAATGGACAAAAAGACTGTTTTTTATGAAAAATCAACTACATTTACCTCTTCAATTGAAAATAATATTTCTTATATATCATTGTTCTCTAAAAAAATTAAAAAAAGTTTATAAAATTGTTAAATTATGGTTAAAATAGTTTTTTTAACCAAGTATTAATTTTAATATAATGGATTAAAATTAAAATCTTTATCATTTTCCAATAAAGTATCTTTTAACTTTTTACAAAAAAATTGAAAGGAATATTCATTTAAAAAATGTTGGTCAGGAACAATATTTTCCACCACTATGAACACTAAATGATTTGAATCATCCTTCATAATTTTTCTATATTATTATTTAATTATATATTTTCTTCAGTATTTGTGAAATTTTAAGATTTTAAATAAGTGTTTTAAAAGTTGAAAGGCTATTTTCCTCATGAAATGTTTTGAGGGATCTCTCAAAATCATTTTATATCTATAATGGAATAAATTTAAGTTATATAATATGTATTAGAAATATGATCCAATGATAAAATACTTATTATTTATCTATATCATTTATGATTTTATTGATAATATCTTTTTGTAAAATGTCTATGTCCATGGGTTATACTATGATAAAATGCTTAGGAAACCAATTTCATTTTAATAGTATAAGATATGATGAATATTTTATGTTTATTTGGAAAAAATATATGGATTATGTGACAGTTGGTACATATATATCCCTCCACTACATTGGGTAATGATTAATGTTCTCTGAGTTCAAAGGGTACAAAGGAGGTTATCTCATGCCTAAAAAAGGTATTTGGGATGTTATCTCAAGCCTAAAAGAGGGTAAATCTGTAGCTATCCCAAGACTAAAAGAGATTAAATGGGAGGTTATCCCAAGCCCAAAAGATAGTGCATGGTAGGATATCCCATACCTAAATGAAGGTGTATGGTAGGTTATACCTAGCCAAAATAAGGTACATTGGTGGTTATCTCAAGCCTAATATGTTTGGAATGACCTGCTGGGTATCCTAGACTAAAAATTAAAATTTTACTAGAGAAGGATAAAATAAGAAGAATGGTTAAGGAGTCCTAAAATAATTAATCCCATATCATCACCCCTTACAATGTTAATAAAGTTGGTAGGAAGAGAGAAAAGGATGGTAAAACACGTACATGAGCTCTTCGAGCCTATCAGAGAATCCATAAAGTATACAATAGAGTTCCCCTTATTCTATGTGTATAAATGGATAGTTTTATCATCCATAATATTATTGTATATTTATATTAGATAAATAATCAACTATGTTACAATGATTTGACCTTGTAGAGATCGAGGAATGATCTTTGATTTAGTCTCCAAAAATTATAACAAGATTTCATTGTTTCTGCAAATTTTCAGACTTTCCCTCTTTACACAAGCCTCCACCATAAGAAAATATCCCAGACCATAGGAATATTTGAAAGAGAAAATAATTGATCCACCTGAATCACAAACAATACAAACACCACACAATAAACTAGAGTACCAATACCCATCCACATTGAGCTTGAGTCCACTGGGGGGAGGGATCCAGTTAATCCATTTACCTTAAGAGAAAAATCACTTCCCTGGGGAGGGAGATGTGCTACCCTGAATGAGGCTAGAGGTTGAAGGGGAATAATCTCACCACTTAAGAAGAGGAATTAACTCTATCACTAGGCATCTTGATCTGGCCACCAATGATCATCTAGAAGAATAAAATCCCTAGTGTTAGATTTTATTACATGAATTCCAGATATTCCAGAAAAATTCCTATAGGAAAATAGCCTTCTCTTTTCTTTCAAGACAGTCACCCAAAATACCATTAATCTAGTAATGAATAAAGTATCCACCATTCTAAAATGGACAAATAAGACTGTTGAAAGAACCCAATGGACTCCAAAAAGAAAATTCCTAGTCACATTCAAAATAATTGATGAATCAACTCCTCACTCAGGATACCATATAAGGTACACTTTGAGGTTATTTGGACACCCTAATATTTGATCTAGTTGTTCAAGGGAAGAGTACTATTTCTAATCCACTAAAACAAAATTTATACCTAGATGTTATATCTTCACACCAAAGAATGGAACCCCATGAATCATTTCATGTTCTATTATGTATTGAATTATGGTATGATTTAGCTGATAAGTTTCCTATATAAGACCTAGTGAAAACAAAAATATTTGTATCCTCATTCATGTGAGTACTCTTAAAAAAAATATTATTATTTGTTAAAATCCTCATTGATAATCGAATGGTAATTGATAGATTCACTGAAGGTAACACCTAGAAACGGATACCCTATAAAACCAAGCAATACAACTACCCAATTCTGACTCTAAAAGATTATCTCACCTCATCCATCAATCCAGTGATAATTTTCTATGATTTTGTGTGTTCCATAAATCTATCTATTATTTCAATTTTATGATCTCATGGATTTTTTTATTCTATTATGATTCATGTCTTATGAACTTCCAATTATTTATTCCCTGACTCATGTTTGTGATATATAATATGTAAGGTATGGTTTTCAAAATGTTATTCTCATGTGCATATACCGTTATAGTCACATTATATTGATATCTCACTTTTTTACCCTTACTTGAATATGAGAATACCCTTTCTTATGTTTTCTTTCCCCATGCTGTGGAGAATAGTATTTTGAGTTATATATTTATGAAGGGTTATAGTTATGATGAAATTAGTGGAAGATGATGTAGTTCACCTTTGATGTAATTGTTTATGTAGTTTTGTTTCCAAAGGCACTAGATCTATATGATTCTAGAACGTATCATCACCTAATGTATTGATTAGTCATTTATTAAGTTATAATATATATGTATGAAATGTGCTGGCCATTATAGTTGGTATCAATGTATGGTTTATTTAACCTTTGGAAACTATGATGAGAAAATGTTAGTGAGAACCATAAGGATAAGTCTAAGTATAGAATCCTATCCTATAATTTTGGTGATGGATCGAGTGAGTGGTTTCTATGAAATATTATCTATGTCTAGATACTAAAAGTGGATACATATTTAAAATATTTTTACCTATGGGTAATTACACTATGAAGTTTATGTAGTGCATCTGTGCTTACATTACCTTATAGTGGATAAGGTTTTGTAATCTATAATTATATATTATAGAAGGGATTTGGATGAATTATCATACGGAGAGGACCAATTTGGGATATACCTAACACTGAGAGGGGGGTGAATCAGTGGTGGGGACTTTTCAAACCAATTCATACTTTTATCCCTGTACTTCTTGACCTGTTAGGATCTTGATTCTCTTATTCTCTTTTCCCTGTTGCATGAAATAATATAAATCAATAAAAATATAAAAACTATATTTTTACAAGGTCTACCACTCAATAAGAGTAGTCAAGTCCTTACCATGAATGGGTATGACCACTACATGGATTCTCTATTATAATGTGATATTATTTTACAATGGAGTGTCTAGGAAAATAATCATCTAGCCAGTGTCAGTCCCTACACATTGGAGGGGGGTGGGAAATGATCCTCTTCCCTGTACTGGTGATAGCCTACTCCAACTTGCAGCCTCTAGATGGTTCTTTATACTACCTATGGAGGTAGTCTTCTTCCTTATTCAAAAGGTAGGTTCTGCTCTTGATCTTCTTCAGTGCTCTTCACTTGATTTCTTGCAAAGAAGTTGGCAAGAAATTCTTCTTGTCTTCTTCTTTTCTTCTTCACTAGTGAAAAACCAGCTGCACTAGGAATTATTATTCTTCTTTAGTGCAATAACAGAATGCACTAAAACTTATTCTTATTTCTAAGAAAGAATCTCATATACCAATGTGATTATTCAGGCAATGAAGATAGTCTTACTTGGCATCATCAGAGTGAGTTCTTCTCTTGTTCATAAATTCATGTGATCATGCATATAGCATGTAGTTGAACTCTTTTCCTTCTTATTCTCTTCTCCTCTTCTTGGTGCAGTTATTGTTTATGCAATGATATTGCACCCTTTAGTTCTCACACGTGCACACACTTATTTTGATTATTTATTTTAGTTACTCCACGTGTTCATGTGCATGTATAGAAGCATACATTCACCTATTCTTATTATTCTTGTGTGAGAACCCTTAATGAATATCGTTCTTTAAACACACTCTCTTATGAAATTCAGCACTTGTGATCTCTTTCTTCTCCAAAACAATTCTTCACCTTCCTACTCAGAAGCTTGTAGGAACCCCTAGAGCAAAACAGCTTGGGCACCCACTACCACTTGTGTGACCTATACTTTCATGCCACTTGCTTGCGTGCCTACTCAATACTTGCGTGCTACCATTGAGCATAGGTCACAACTTGCGCGCCACATTTTTCTTATACACATCCCACTTCTTGAAAGCACCTCCCAGCATGGGCGCCTCTAGAAACATGCACTACAGGACCTTCATAGAAAAACATGTACAACACCCTACTTACGCTCCTTATAAAATAACACTCAGCTTACGCACCACTTCAACATGTGTGCCACCCTCTTCTACTTACGCGATCAAATCACCCTCTCCTATGTGCGCATTCAGAGCTCAAATTTTCTCTTAAGTGTTGAGCATTAAAAAATAAGGAGGCTAGTCGTCTATTTATAGGAATTTTGGTGACTTGCGCGCCATATACACTTGCATGCCTCACATAGAAATTTCTTCATCACTTGCATGTCGCTTCATCACTTGTGTGCCCTTCCATCACTAGTGTGATACTTTCTTTCCTTTTTCATATTTTGATATGATAATGTTAGAATATGACTTGCGCACAACATGAACTTGTGCGACAAGACTTACGCGCCAATACTTGCATGACCCTCTTGACATGTGCGACACTTTCTAACTTGAAGGCCACTTTATTTCCTTTTTCATATTTTGATTGGATGATCTTTGAAATATGACTTGCGGTTCACTTATACTTGCGCGACAATACTTGCATGCCACTACTTGCATGCCAAAACATGCACCCCACTCTTGACTTGCGTGGCACTTTCTAACTCGAGTGCCACTTTATTTCATTTTCCATATTTATTAAATAATTCTATTTGAAATATGACTTGCGTGCATCTACAGAACTTGTACTCCGACACTTGCACACCGCCACTTGTGCGCCGCCACTTGTTCTTCTCCACTTGCACTCCTTATTTCCTTTGTCATTTTTGGATAGTATGATGTTGAAATGTGTTTTTACAAAAACACTTCATTACTCTATCTATCTTTCATACGGATTTCACCACAAGTTCTCCAAACATGTGATGATTTTAAAATACAAATCAGCAAATCATCGTCTGATTTATTCAATTCTTTTTGGAATATGAATTCCAAAGTATTTCTTCATCCTCACTTCAAATCCTCAATTCGTTTTGGAGTGTTAATCCCAAAGAACTCCAATCATCTCTCTTCATCCAAAAGTGGAGGCTTGAAGCTTCTTCAAATATCTTCTTAGAATGCCAAGCCCTTCCTAACTCTCTCTTCTTCTTCAACCATCATTCTCTACTTCATTCAAATCAAATGATTCTTTTCTTCAAGTAATCTCTTACATGGTTCTCATGCAATCGTGAAGCATTTCATGGTCTTCTTTAAATCGTAATTCTTATTCAATAATCCTTCGATGGATGATACTTCACCATTCTTCATTGTTTTAAACAATGTGTCACCTTTGACACAAGTTCTTTGAACTTAGTATCAGTTCAAAAATCATCTGAATTGATCTTCTTAGAGAATTTCTCATGTATGACACCCAATGCTATGATTCCATAACAATTCTCCAGGAAACCTCACTTCAGCCAATCTCTACTAACTTTTTAGTCCTTCTTCAACTCCTTCTTTATTTTGACGAGTATTGACAACTATTGACAAAAAATACAATCTTCAAACACAAAGTGGTCCTAACAATCTCCCCCTTTGAATTTTGTTGTCAATACCACAAGGTCTCCTCCAATGAATGTGTCAATGTAAAAATAAGAATCTTCTATCTCCCCTTTACTTGTTTCTCTCCCCCTTTCATTTGAAACTTTAATTTCACTTTCTCTCCCCCTTATTGAAAAGAAATTAAAAGTTCATGGAAGATAGGGTATCAGTCCTCACTTAAGAAGTGTTCCATCAATCATTTCACTCTAACTATACTTGAGCAAAGCTCGATATAGAAAATAAGAGAACTTGATTTTGACAACAAATTTGTCCATTATCCACTGATCGTGAAACCTCTTGAGATGAGATCTCCTACACTTTTCTGTAAGTGTTTTCCAATTTCTTTAGAAAAAAAAGATATTGAATGTGATAGGAAATAATCAATCCTGAAATTCTTGTACTCACTTCAACAAAAGGATCGAAGACATTCATGTGCAATTAGCAGGATAAGTGGCCTTAGGGCACTTTAATTATTCTTATGTCACTGATTGATCTAGTTACCCCCCCTTTGAAAAAATATATTTATTTTCAGTAACCAAGGATGAGAGATTAAGAAACGACATACCTTTTCCAATGACATGATCTTCATACAATCTTCAGAGTAATTAAATTTTATAACAACTGATGTTGATACTGACTAAGGCAATGACTCTGGTAGCTTCTTCATGTGTCTCCCCCTCAAGGGAACACTTATCCTCATTGAATCCCAGGTTTTCCCACTGAGATCTTACTTCACCTTCAATTCCTTGTATGATAATAAAAAATACAATACACAAATATTTAATGGAATAAGTTGGATCCTCTTTTTTCCATCAATGTGAACAACAAGTTTGAGATGATTTTCTCAACCCAAATGCTCTATTTTTCACACTTTCACAACTTATATTAAATAATGACAGTGATTGTGTGGGCCTCACTATTTTTTCCATCTTTTTTTGTGTGAATCTTCTTTATTCAAGGGCTTTCAAAGCACTAGAATCTGCTGGTGAAACTTTCATCTTTTTGAGTAATTCTTGTTGGGCTTGAGTAAATTCAAGTCATCTTTTAACAGTATGACCAGCCTTGTTGCACCTCAGACACAAAACTTTCTATTCTTCATGTAGAATCTTCTTTGGGCTTTTAGCACAAGTATTAGCCTGTGAATCTTCCATTTTTCTCATTCTTTCCAAATCTTCTGGCCAAACCACCAAAATATCATTACTGACTGAGGCATCATGATTGGATCTTCTACATGGATTCTTCTGAGTGGCTTCCTTATTAGTGGTTCTTTTGGATGCACCACCCTTCACCTTCATGGATTTATAATACAAGGAATTCTCAAATTTCCTCCTTGTAATCTTCTTGGGATCATTTTCATCTATAGCATATTTTTGATTACTTCCCAAGATAGATTATTTATTATGTGCCAGTTTATGTGGTCTTCTATTCTTATTAACTTTTAATACAATATGAGATATGCAAGAACCATTCTTGTGACCACTCCCATTGCATACATAAATGATGTTATCAAACATTCCAAATCTGTTTGCAGTATACAAATGCTTCTGGATCTATGGATGTTTCTTCTTCTTCTCTGGCTTTCTCCCCTTGATATGGGATTTCTCTGTGCTTCTATATTTAAGGGATTGTACCATAAATCCATTGCACAATGCTTAAATCTATTACATCACCAGCATTTACCAACAAACCTTGACTTTTTTCATCTTCTTTATGAGGTTGTTGAATCTTCTTCTGGGTATGTTGTGCTTTCTGTGAGGATATACCTTCCACACTATTTCTCCTCTCTACCCAAGTCATTCTAGTAGGTTCCTTTTCATTCTTCTTCATCCATAATTGTTTAGAATTTTTCTTCCATCATTCACTTTTGGTAGAGGAAATTTTAGAGACATTAGTACAAGTTGGTATGGATGATACCTTTACATTCTCAGCATCTTGTGATAGATCAATGAGTGAATCCATGATCTTATTATCACACTTTGGAGGTCTTTTGACAGAAGAATCGTCCAATTAAAATTGAGTACTAGCAGCAACTGTTTCCTTCTTTTTTGAAGACTCAATATGTGTCTTCTCAAGATTGGTCAACTCAGCTTCCAATTCAAGACATCTCATATTGAGGATGACTTCTTGGTCTTCAATCATTGTCATATTCTATTCACAATCCTTCTTAAATATTTCAACTGCCGCTTCATGCACCTTCACTTTGTTTTGTAATAAAGATTCAAGTGACTTGATATTCTTGGAATCTTCTTCCAAATGTAATTCCTTGACATCATTGCTCCTTTTCTGCTCATCTTCAAGTGCATGTATCTTATCTTCTAGAGTCTTATTGACTCCATATTTCTCATCAATATCTTTGAGCCACTTTGAAGAACTTATTTCAAATTCCCTCTTTGTTTCTTAAAAGGTTCCAACCTGTCTATAGAGCTTTAGACATTCAAAACTTTTTGCTTATAAGCCTTTCTCCAAAACATCAGTTTCTTCTTCTAGCTGAGTGATATTTTCTTGAATGCAATGAAATGATCCACAAAACAGGGATGTACTTTCTTTAGGAATACCATGCAGAATCATTCTTAGGCTATCAACTTATATTTCTTGAGATGTTGTAGATTGACCATCACCACTTGTGCTAGCATTTTCATCATGAGGATAATTTCTAAATGTACTAACACATAACAATTGATCAGTTGAGGTAGGATGGTTTTCCATCTTCTTGATGGGGACTTGAGCCACCATCCCATTACTTTCTAAGTCTGGTGTGTCTTCAATGTCATCCAGATATGGAGAACTAGATGCATCCTCTTCTTTAGATAAGAGGTAATTCATCTTCAATTTTCTCTTCTCTTTCTCTCTCATGTTCATCATGGTCTTGGTAGATATATATTTATTCTCAGAGATAGCCGAATCATTACAAACACTACTCTTCATTATTGACTCAGCAAAAAAACACATGTTTTCAAAAGAGAATACCTTCACAGAAGAGAATCCAATAGAGGTGAACCTATCCCTTTGATAACAATTGGGAGGACCAGTTTAGGATATAACTAACACTGAGAGGGGGGTGAATCAGTGTTGGGGAATTTTTAAACCAATTCCATCTTTTATCCTTGTACCTCTTGACCTATTAGGATCTTGATTATCTATTTATCTTTTACCTGTCGCATGCAACAACAGAAAGCAGTAAAAAAATGCAGATGATATTTTTAAAAGGTTCACCATTCAATAAGAGTAGCTACGTCCTTTCCATGCATGGGTATGACCACTGCATGGATTCTCTATTATAATGTGATATTATTTTACAATGGAGTGTCTAGGAAAACAATCCTCTAGCCAGTGTGAGTCCCTACACTTTGGAGGGGGGTGGGAAATGATCCTATTCCATGGACTGGTGATAGCCTAGTCCAACTTGCGGCCTCTAGCTAGTTGTTTATACTGCTAATGGAGACAGTCTTCTTCTTTCTTCAAAAGGTAGGTTCTTCTCTTGATTTTCTTCAGTGATCTTCACTTGATTTCTTGCAAAGAAGTAGGAAAGAAATTCTTCTTTTCTTCTTCTTTTCTTCTTCACTAGTGCTAAACCAGTTGCACTAGGACTTCTTCTTCTTCTTTAGTGAAATAACAGAATGCGCTAACACTTCTTCTTCTTTCTTAGTAAGAATCAAATATACCAATGTGATTATTTAGGAAATAAATATCAGATTACTTGGAATCATCAGAGTGAGTTATTCTCTTTTTTATAAATGCATGTGATCATGCATATGGCATGTAGTTGAACTCTTTTCCTTCATCTTCTTCTCTTCTCCTCTTCTTGGTGCAGTTTTTGTTCATGTAATGATATTTCACCCTTTCTTTCTCACATGTGCACAAAATTTTTTTGATTCTTTATTTGAGTTACTCCACATGAGAATGTGCTTGCATGTAAGCATACATTCACCTCTTCTTCTTCTTGTTGTGTGAGAACCCTTAATGAATATGGTTCTTTAAATACAATATCTTATGAAATTCACCACTTTCGATCTATTTTTCATCAAAACAATTCATCACTTTCCTATCCAGAAGCTGGAAGGAACCCCTGTAGAAAAACAGCTTGTCTGACCACTTCCACTTGCGTGACCTATACTTGCACTCCCCCTGCTTGCGCGCCTTCTCAATACTTACGGGCCACCATTGAGCACATCTCACAACTTTCACACCACCTTTTCCTTATACACATCGCACTTCTTGAAAGCACCTCCCAGCTTGTGCGCCTCTACAAACTTGCGTGATAGGACTTTCATGGAAAAACTTGCGCGACAACCTACTTGCGTGCCTTATAAAATAACCCTCAGCTTGTGAGCCACTTCAACTTTCTCACCACCCTCTTCTACTTGCGTGATCAGATCATCCTCTACTACTTGCGCATTCAGAGCTCAATTTTTCTCTTTAAGTGTTGACCTTTAAAAAATGAGGAGGCTAGTCGTCTATTTATAGGCATTTGGGTGAATTACGCACCATATACACTTGTGTGCCTCACTTGCGCGCTGCTCCATCACTTGTGCACCGCTCCATCACTTTCACGCCCTTCCATCACTAGTGAGACACTTTATTTCCTTTGTTATATTTTGATATGATGATGATGGAATATGACATGCGCGCAACATGCACTTGTGCGGCAAGACTTGCGTGCCAATACTTGCACGACCCTCTTATCTTGCACGACAAGTGCTAACATGCACGCCACTTTATTTCCTTGGTCATATTTTTATTGGATGATATTTGAAATATGACATGCACGCCACTTATACTTGCTCACCAATACTTGCACGCCACTACTTGCATGAAAAAACATGCAAGCCACTCTTGACTTGTGCGGAATTTTCTAACTTGCGCGCCACATTATTTCCTTTTCGATATTTCTAAAATAATGCTATTTGAAATATGACTTGCATTCCTCTACAACACTTGCGCACTGACACTTGCACGCTGACACTTGTGTGCCGCCACTTACGCGCCTTCTTCTTGCCTTTGTCATTTTTTGATAGTATGATGTTGAAATTTGTTTTTCCAAAAATACTTCTTTACTCTCTCTATCTTTCATACATCTTTCACCACAAGTTTTCCAAACTTGTGATGATTGTAAAATAGAAATCAGCAAAGCATCGTCTGATTTATTCCATTCTTTTTGGATTATTGATTCCAAATTACTTCTTCATCCTCAATTCAAATCCTCAATTACTTTTAGAGTATTAATTTCAAAAAACTCAAATCATCTCTCTTCATCCCAAAGTGGAGGATTGAAGCTTCTTCAAATACCTTCTTTATAATGCCAAGCCCTTACAAACTCTCTCTTCTTCTTCAACCATCATTCTCTACTTCATTCAAATCATATTATTCTTTTCTTCAAGTAAGATATTTCATGGTTCTCATGCAATCATGAAGCATTGTATGGTCTTCTTTAAATCCTCATTCTTCTTTAATCATCCTTAGATGGATGATACTTCACCATTATTCAATGTTGTAAACAATGTTTCACCTTTGAAACAAGTTCTTTGAACTTAGTATCAGTTCAACAATCGTCTGAATTGATCTTCTTAGAGAATTGCTAATGTCTGACATCCAATTCTATGATTGCATAACAATTCTCCAGGCATCCTCACTTCATCCAATCTCCACTAACTTTTTAGTCATTATTTATCTCCTTCTTCATTTTGACGAGTATTGACAACTGTTGACAACAAATAAAATCTTCATACAAAAAAGTGGTCCCAAAACTTAGAAAATGATTTGGTTGTATCTTTTCCTTAATGATAATTAAAGTTTCTTGACAAAAATTACCCAACCCATGATCAGGAGTTATATATGGTAATTTTGGAATTAAATATATAGAGGATTTACCTTTATGGATAAAGGATTTATATATATATTTACCATGAAATTTTGAAGTATATATTCACAAAATAGGAGTTCTATATAGACCAACGAAGATGGATGGAGCTAATTAAGTATTATAACTTCATAATTCATTATCACTGTGGGAAATCAAACAAGGTGTAGAATTATCTGAGTAAAAGGAACATTGTTACCTACCTATAATGAGGATCAAAATAATTCTAATAAATATTTTTTTAAAGGATGGATATATAAATATTAATGTTAGGGAACAAATTTTATCTTTATCAAATGAGTATTCAACCTTCTGTATAAGTAAATATTAAAGGTCCATATAAGGAAGTTTTAGATCTACAGATGAAGGTTATAAGTGTTAATGAGATTAACCATTTTTATGATAGAATAATAGGTTTTTGGAACTATATATATGTTTCATCCATAAATATTTTGAAAAGATATCTATTGGAGGAAGATCATATATGTTCATTCTCAATTCATCCTATAAGTATGAAGATGTATATAGATAAGAAATATTATATCTAGTGATATGGAATGAAGAGAGATAGTGAATAGTTTGTATCATGGTTCGTGGTATCTCATCCTTTTATGTTTGAGTGAAAAAAATATTAGAGGGTTTTACAACCATTACCCATACCATAATGGAAATTTGAAAACAATACCATGGATTTTATCACCAGAATCCCCAAAATATCTAAAGGGACCAATGCTACATGGGTCTCAGTCGCTCACCTTATAATTTCATAAAAATTCCTCTCTTTCATAGAAGATTTATTTCTCAATCAGAATTATACGATATACCTTAAGGAAGTTGTAATTTTTTATTGATTACCCCCATTTAATTATATCTCATTTGGATATGAGGTTTACTATATTGTTTTGAAGAAGTCTTCACCAATCTATTGATATAGAATTGAGTTTTAGCACAATGTACCATCCTCATATTATTGATTTGTCTAAGAGAATAGTTCTAACCCAATAAGATATAATAATATTATATTCAATGGATTTAAAAAAAAATTGGTATCAAAACCTTATACAGTCAATTTTTTATACAACAACAGATTTCATTCACGAGTTCTGATTACTCCTTATGAAGACTGCTATGAAAAAAATTGTATTACTCTAATTTGATTGAATGGTGTTGGAGAATTAATTATATTATAATATTTATTTAGATGAGAAAAAGGAATTGAAATTTAGATACATTCAAAAATTCATCATGGAAGCATAGAGTCAATAAGAAATTAAACTAGCAATCATTAGCGTGATTAGGAATTTGGTGTTCGTGAGAAGGTGGTTTTATTAATTTCTCAATAGAATAAGTTTATTATATTTAGAAATAAAATAATAATAATTCCTATGTATATTGTATCATTATATATTATTTATTGATTAGGGATGGTTTCATATCACTTGGATCTTTCAATGAACCTCTATCAAGCCCAGGATGTGTTTCATGTATCTCACTTGAGGGAGTATATACCTTATCCATCACATATAATAAACTTATATGCCATCCCAATGGATCCATATCTTTACTATTTATATATAAATATGGATATTCTATATCCTAAATAAAAAAATTGGAATAAGAATAGTGACGTGGTAAAAGGTTCATGGCAAAACCACCAACTTGAAGAAGCTCTGTGGGAACCTAGGGATTTGATGGCATAGAAGTATCCTTATCTATTTGTATCAAAGTGAGGAATTTCAAGGGAAAATTAAATTTAAAGGGGATAAAATATAACAAACCAATATTTTAGGAAATATTTTTTATAATATAATTCATTTCAATTCCTTACATTACACACAACACCAAGTTTTAACAAAATGCAATATACTATTAATATTATTGTTTAAACATAACCACTATATCCTAGACATTAAACATGGATTTATGAATAGCAATAAACAAATTTATAAAATTAGAAATAGTGTTTTGAAATAAATAAAACACATTGAAAAAAATTTGATAAATTTTTAGTAAATCCTTTATATGCTTCAAAAAAACTTTTTCTAAATAAATTAATTGCTTTTTGTGAAAAATAATAAAAATATTTTTTTCCAATTTTAGTAAATATATTTGAAAAAATTAAATTCATTTTTGAAATAAATATAACATAATTATCTTTGAGGTAATTATTGATAATTTTATGAAAATAATAATTTTTCAATGAACAGTGAAAATATAGATTTTTATTAATAATGGAATTTGTTTTAAAGAAATTAAAACTTCAATTTTGTTTTAATATGGATATAAAAGTAATATTAGTTTAATTATATTATAATTAATTCAATTTAATCCTCTTTATTCAATTTGTTTTAATATTGACATAAAAATATCATACAGTTTTGAAAACCTTTTCATTCGAAAACCACTTTTTCTTTGCGTCTGAAGGATTAATTTTAAATTAAATTCATCCATTCAAAATAAAGGTTAAAATCATATAAAAAAATAAAAAATAATTTTTTTATTCATATTTCTACATTATATAATATAATAGTCTATAATTATCCATTTTTTAGCCTTTTCCATGTGTAAAATCTGGGTATAACTTTTTCTTTTCAAAAATTCCATGTTTTTCCTCTCCTCCACTTATAAAAGGGAACTTCCACTCCTCTCTTATTAAAAATTCCCCATAATTTTGGATCATCCAATTACTACCCAAATTATTTCATTACTTCACTACACAATTCTAGAGGCCATATGTTTATTATTAAACCCTCCTAATAATTATTTTGGCAATAACCAAATGTGGTTGTCTTAAGAAGAAGTATCTTTCTTAAAATAGAATTTTTATTTTATTTCTCCTACCAACTCCTTAAAATATTTCACAAATATGATGAAATTATAAGAAAATTATCTTATATATACTAATATGTTATTATAATAAGGATATAACTTATATACATCTCATCTTACATCAAATGGGAAACAAAATCATCAGTCGTGTGTAAAGCAGACTACCGCCATGGAAACCAACATAATTCACTTTCCATCGTAGCATCTCATGGGTGGATATAAAGATATATTTAAATTATATATATATGTGTGTGTGTGTGTGTTTATGAAATAATTATTCCAATTTAATTATAATATCAAAAATAATTTTGTATCTTATAATCCTTTCGAAAAAGATAATGTCGCCCATGTGAACGTGTGGACTATAACCTCCACAAAGAGATGTGATTATTTTTTATTTTATTTTGAAATGGATGGTAATAAGGATAGATTTAAGAAATATATATTATATATGTGATTAAAAATTATACTCTAAATGTTGTATATTATTTAACCTTATTTTATTCCATCTTTCAAGAAAATGGAAACAACGTTCATGCGTATGAACAACCTACCGCCTCCATGAACATTGAAATTTATTTTATATCTATAACTATAGTGGATTAATCCAAATAAATATATAATGAATTTATATAATATTTATTTCACATTTAAAATTATGGATATTATCAAACAATGATAAAATTAAAATTACTGGAAATAGCATACCAAAAGATAAATGGAAAAAATGTAATTATTTCCTGAAACATTAATTTAATAAGGAATTGTTAATAAATGGGTAATAAAATGTCATTAGTAAATAATATATGGTATTATATTTATGGTTATTATTATATAATATATTTATAATAAACCTATATTTATTATATTAGAGGTTAGAATGTGTTTGACTAAATTCGATAATTGAGGTAAGATATTTCAAGTTATTCTTTTATATCATAGAGACATATGTCAAATTCACCACTGGTTTCTTTTTTGTGGAGTATATTATTCCCATTGGAAATTTTATATCATGGATATATTATTCTCATTATATTTAATGTTTTTTTGTTACTATTTAATGGTAATTATGATTAAAAATATTATAAATTGGTAATCAATTTTCATCTATCTTTTATTTATGTGGGACAAATGCAATATACAAAACTTTTTTCTTCTAGGATGTGTAAATATATCTCATGAATTTATTTTATTATTCATATCATGAAAATTATTGGATATACACATTTATCTAAAATTATTTCTTTTATGAGTCTTATGATTCAAATGTTATCAATATGGTAAGGGTTTAATGTAATAATCTCCTGGTTTACCGAGATTGTTACTTATTTAGTTTCCAATGATGAAATCTAATGATATTCCTCTTTAGAAACTCAAGAAATTAAATATCCTTTTTTTAATTAAAATACATTTTTTTCCTTTCACGTTCCTCTCTTTAACTACTCATGATAACAAAATAATGTTTTTAATAAAAATACACTTTATTTCTATCATAGATCAAAAATAATTTTTCTTACATGTTTATATTTTCTAAAAAAATAAAATAAAACTTTTAAAATTATACAATTATCATTTAAATAAATTTTTTATAATGTTTAAAATTTAAAAAAATTGATTCAAAGATATCTTTTTTTTATTTTCCAATCAAGGGACTTTTGAAATTTTTCTGAAATTATGAAGGGAATATTTTACTTCAGATGTACATAATTAATGGTATTTCCACCATCATGAATGATTAATGATTTAAAGACTCCTTTAAAAGTTTTCAGGGTTATTTTAAAATAAAATTTTTATGTTAATATTTTGTAAATTTTTATATTTTCAAGAAGTTTTTTCAAAATAGAAATGATGTTTTCCCCAAGAAAATTTTCTATTGATTTTTCAAAATTATTTTCTATATATGATGGCATCTTTTTTTGTTACTTACATTTTATTGGGGATAAGATACAGTGATAAAATCCTTAATCCTTCTCAAGATGGTTTATTATAATTATGAAAAGATGTTTATGAAACATGTCTCTTTCCATGTGTTATACTGTGGTGAAATGTTTATATAACCCATTTGTTTTTTATTGTATATGATACGACATATATTTTATGATAATGTTACATTGAAATGCATAGATTATGTGGTGAGTGGGACTAATATCTCACTGTAATGTATTGGTTATTTATTAATGTTCTATGAGATTTAATGGTACATAGAGGTTATCCTAAGCCCGAAATAGGGTACACTAGAGGTTATCCCAAGCCCAAATGAGGGTACACATGAGGGTATCGCAAGCCCAAAAGATGGTGCATGTGATGTTATCCCAATCCAAAAAGAGGGTACATGAGAGGTCATCCCAATATTGAAAGAGGTTCCACTGATGTTTATCACAATCCTATAGTAGGTACATGAGTTGTTAAACCAATCTTAACATGATTTGAATGTCATGGTAGGTATACTAAACATAATGTTCTATATGAATATATGTATTCCATAAATATATGTATTATTCAAAATTTATTCTCTCATGACTCCTATTTTTTTATTCAATTATGATTCATGTCTTATGAACTACTAAAATTTATGTCATGACTCATATTTATGATCTATGATATTGAAGGTATGGTTTTCAAATATTATTCTCATGTTCACATACCCTTATTCTCATGTCATGTTTATATCTCCACTTTTTACCCTAACTGAGAATATAAGATCACCCTTTATTATATTTCCTTTCCACTGGGTATGAATAAAGGTCTTATGTATGATATGTTAAGAAGGGTTCTCATTATGATGAAATTATTGGGATATAATTTCATTCACTTATGAACCAGTTGTTTATGTATCCGGGTTTCCAAGGCACGAGACCTATATGAATATAAATGTGAACATTATGTTAAGTAATGAATATTTATCTATTAAGATGTAATATATATGAATTAAAATTGTTGGTTATTTCACATTGGATAGACAATAACGAGATACTATATTTTTTTGGGCCTTATATAGTCGCATTACCCTCTTCTTGGGCTCACTTGTAATCTACTGTCCTAGGAGAGTGTAACAACCCATTAACCTTTATAAGGTAATTCTCTTTTCTTTACGTGTTCTCCTCTTTAATTGGGTGCATCTTTGGACTCTCGAGGATAGAGAACATTTTTTGAGTAAAATGATATAAAATGTTAGGATGTATGATTGTTTGAATTAATGGATTCCATTTATTAATTTGTAATGGATTTGTCGGGTTCTCCCCATGTTCAGAGAATGAATTAGTTAGTTTGAGGTTTTTGTAAATAATATTTCATTCTCATTATTTGTAGGCAATTTCCACATCCTGTAAGGAGTACATGATGTATAATGTTATCAAGATAATGTCTTTAGAAAAGTTCACAACATTTATGATTATACATCATGTAAGGGAAACATGATGTGTATTGTTAAAATATTATTTTCTAATAAAAAGATGTGGGGGTTTTCAAATATTTAAACCCCATGGATTATACAAAATATAAATGGGTTACATGCCATGTACATTTTGTGGATAAGGATTTTAGAGAACTGAATCTACTGATTATTATTACATTCTTCCACACCCTTCATTTATCAGGATATATGTGTCTTCTATGGTTATTTTGGGAGCCTCTATTCATTCTGGATTGATTTTTTAGCATTGCATTGATGGGGTAGATGTACTTTATCTCTACAGGTATTAGATCCTTTATTATTTTTCATTTCCAATGATCACAGTAGCACATTCTCATTTTGATATTGGTTATGTTGATCTGAGATTACTATTATTATTTATTTTATTCTAGATCCATTGTGATATCTTTTTCTGGGGTTCATTTCATTTGTTGGTTGTGGTGTAGAGGGTATGTGTTCCGAAGGAAATAGTTGTTTCCTATTTTTGATTGACCCTTTTATTAAATGTAATTAGTTATAAGATATGTAGAATGATTCAAGGGCTTCCATTATCATCATGGTTTTTATTCATGTTGGTGGATTCTGTTGTAGGATTTTGGGACCAATGTTTTGAGGTAGGTGGTTCCGTCTCTATCCTATGTTATTGAAAATCATTTCTCTTAATTTTGATAAAAAAAATTATTAATGATATTTCATTATATGAAAGATTTTATCTGTGTGTGTGGAACTAGGAATTTGATAAAATATTTTCCCCCCTTATTTTAGTAAATGAAAAGGATTTTTTAAAAGGACACTGAAATGGTTTTCAAATAATGATATCTTGAAATGGTTTTAATGAGATGGTTTGGAAAATAGAGAACATGGGATGCCTTTGGTACTTAGGCAGAAGGGGTAGTAAAAGGCCTTATCCAATTTCAGGGGTTTTCTCATGGGGATTTACTCTACTCATATGGTATGTAGTTCTAGGGACTAGTTAGACCTATTGGGGGTTCACATTCTGGGGTGTTCCTCTTCACTCTAGTCTTAACACATATGTATAGATTCTTTATGTTTACATGGTTATCTATGTTAGTTATGAATGTCTTAGCTGTCCTAACCATGTGTGATTCTTGGTGTGATGTTACTTGTGGTTTTCCTTTGGATTGAACTATTTTGAGTTTTACTAGAATGGATTTGATATAATATGTGATGCATGATTTAGTTTGACATGATATATCTATTTTTATATATGTATATGAAATGATTTGAAATTGATTTGCCTAATTTATTTGGAAATCTAGGAAAAGGATAAATTAAATTATATTCCCCTGTTTTCTATATAAAAACTACTAAACTATAAATCATGTATGGTTTTATTAAATTTTGATCATGCTTGGAGTTTAAAGACTTGATATGGAAAACCTTAGAGAGACCCTATTGAGCCCCTTACATCACACTATATATACCCCTTCAACAGTACGTAGACCTACTAATGTCTTTTTATGCTGGGAAACGTAAGGTATCACAGTGATGTGGGGATGTTTTCTGTCAGGTGAGTTTGAGTAGCTAGATGATGACATGGTTTGTGTTTGTCCACAATCACATGCAGACTGTTGGAGTAACTATTTTAGTTTTTCATCATTTACTATTGGAATTGTATATCGGAGATTATTTTTCTTCCTTATCAGTTTTATCACTTTTTTTTATTTTTTATGACATGTATGTATATATTTTTGTTTTATTATGATATTTACTTCATTAAATGTGCATATATGTCATGTTATATACTTCAAGTTGTGAGAAATCATTCCTTCTAATTTTTATTGACCTTCAGGTGCTAGATGAAAGCTAGTGGGTATTGGGAACACCCTTCGGGTATGTGATAGCTCTAGTTGGGTACCATTTTAAAGGGTATCTAGGTAGGGTTCTTCACTGTTTTGTATCAATGGAGGTCTACTCTCAATATTCCTTGTCTTGGACATTCAGTGGATGGGATATAGGACTGTCAAGACTTGAGAGGTATTTTTTAGTGTGTTCTTAGCCATATCATTCCATGATGAGACTTATGCTACAATGGGATGTGAGGATCTTTGTCACTTATTTTGATTTTTTGATGTTAATCTCCATTTTTTTCTAATGGATTTTCTAGTTTGAACTAAGATTGTCATGTTTTCTGATAGTTTATTCTATTTTTTTGTGTAGTGTTATGCCTCTAAGACATGTTCTATGAGTTCCTAAAGAGGGTTCATCTAATGATCTTCATATAAATCCACTTATTGATCAAAACATATTTTAAACTATCATGTGGGAATTTCATGTCGTCGAAGAGAATGTACTATAAACTCATAACATAATTTTCAATGTATAACTCAGAGTTATAGGAGACATAGATTGATCATGGGAGTTCTTTAAAGATAATCCCCCATCCTTTAAAGGTGTAAATGAACCTCTATAGGTCAAGTAATATCTTCACATATTCAATCAAATCTATGAATTTTTGGATACACCTAAGAGTATCTAGGTGAAGTGAGAATCATTTAGACATGAGGGCCCCAACAATCGATGGTGTGATTCTATAGTATAGGAAAATAGGAATGTGGGCTTGGAATGAAAGGGTTTTGAAACTATCATATTCTTGTCGTTTTTTTAATGTAACTGATGATTGATAATTCTCTATAGTTCCTATCATTGCAGCAGGGAGAGCATTCAGTGTCAGTATACACAAATTGGTTTGGTGAGCTAGTTATTTTGGAACCAGAGTTTGAAAAGAAGAACCCTCTAAAAACATAATAGTACCTATAGAGTTCATGACCAGATATTAGATAATACGTATTTATGTTGAAGCATTAGTCCTGTGTAGAGATAGTGTATAGGAAATATATGGAAGAAATTAATACCGTAAGAAAGGTTTGATATCCTGATACTTCTCTTCCACTTATTGGCAGCTTGAGTAACACTCTATCAAAAAATAGTAAGTGAAAGGATCATCATAGGAGTGGGTGATGCTGTTCTTGGAACAAAGTCTCTTTGGAACCTCTTTCTTTATCTAATGGTGTGCCTATGACTTTCAATTAGTGTTGAAACTTCAAACCCAAACAAAATTAATTTCCTTCACCAATAAATATGTGTAATAGTTGTGGACTTCATGGTCATCTACAGAATTTTTTTCAAGATATGTATCCTCCCCAATATGTTTAGGGATCATCAAATCTAAAGGAAAAGGGAGCATAGTCATATGATTATAATACTATAGGTCTCCAGCTATAGGTCTCAGTATTGAAAACCTTCATGGAGTAGACGATTTTCCAGTTAATATAGATGTGGGCCCAATGGTAGTGAGAGGTGTAACACTCCGAGATTTTATGATAAGTATTAATTTTAATTTATTTGATGTATTGTGTTTTATGCTACACCAAGATTATCTTGTGCTATATACAACACCGTATTAGCTTGCAGTATACGCAACACTATTCCTGGATTGTGTTACACACAATTGCAAATTCGTTTGATAATAGTCATTCTACGCAACATTAAGTATAGATTTTGTTTAATGTATAAATGAAATATGGTTGTATTTTGTTATACGCAACAACAAATTTGTCTTTCACTACACGTCACCCTGACTTGGATTTCATTACATGCAATCGTGACCTTCCTCGATAGCGTGTGTAGTACACAATACCTGGTTTCACTAAACAATGATATATTGTTATAATATTATTATGGACTATCCGTTATGAATAGTATTAACTACATTTTTAATTTTATAACATTATTATTAATCATAAACATTTTTTAGAACATGGTATGAGAACAAAATAATGATTTCAGGTAAAATAAGTATTTTTCAAAAAAATGTAGTTTTGCCGCCTTTTGATGGAACACCCACTTTAAATATAGTTTTTGACATGTTTATAAGTTCAATTTTACAAAATACAATTATTATTTGGAATCAAGATATAAAAATTTACTTTGGACAAATTTTTAATATTATTCTGATAACTTTCATATTTTGATGAATAGTAAAAACACGCTATATTTTAATTAAAAACAACTTTTTTCATCGCAATAATTTATATGGATAGATTATCTTTTTAATTTTTTTTAAAGTTTAATTAGAATATATTTTTACAATTTAATCCAATGCTGGTCATTGGAATTAATTTCACTTTGAATTTGGACATAAACGAGTGTCGATCTTTTGATAGTTATTGTTTCTTAAAAACACGCTATTTGTTTTGATAATTGAAATTACCTTTAAAATTAATTAATTACACTTTTATGTTTTTAATTTGTAAAAATAGACATCATTTATGAATTTGGAATATCAAATATAGCTTAGGCTGAATTTTTGGTATTTTTCTGAAAAATTTCAATTTTTGATGAATAGTGAAAACACTGAGTTTTTGGTTAAAACCGACTTTTTATTTAAATAATCATTTATTTGATTTAAATTTTTTAGGTCAAAATAGATACATAATACTTATATAAGTTCAATTAAATTCATTGGAATCATTTTATAATAATTTTAGATTTATAAAAATTTTATTGAACTTTTCACCGTCTTTTACCCACCTACTAGGAGCTTTTGCGATTGTTCATAAAAATTAATTTTACCGCTTCTGTGAGTTGAATTTCGAAAATCCGAGAGACACAGTTAATATCAAGGAGTAAAATTTGGTTCAATAAGATAAAAATAATTTTAGGTGAATAGTAACTTTTTACTTTTATTTACCACGGTTAAAAGTAAATAGGGTAATTCATGGTTAAAAGAATATTATAATAATTCAAAATTACCTTAAAAATTGTAAAACCTTATTGGATGAGTAATTGCCGACCATGGTCATAATTGGGTCGATTTTGGGACCCCATGGAGCCACTTATGAAAGACAATGACACATTAGATTAATTAATTTAATGTAAAGACAAAATTGAAATTAACAAAAATCTTTTAGTAATTAATTTTTATAAGGGGTTATATAAATTATCTTTTCGACTATAAATATTCATTGGAAAGATAAAACTATTTCCTACATCATGGTATTTGTTTCATAATTTTTATACATCAAATGAATTAAATTATTTATGACACAATAATGATGCAGTGTTTACCTCATTAATAAATGATTTAAATAAATAAGATTATAATGATTAAAATATTATCCAAAACATGTCCAATTATGATTGGATGCTTTTATTTCAACCATGAGTCATCTTATCTTCATCTTTAATTATGTTTGGACCTTTTGAAACCGAATATAAGTTTATAATAAAATAATATTTCCACACTTTCCAAAAGAGCCCCTCCTCCCCCTTATAAAATGAGACCATTTCTATCCAATTCTTCACACCTCTCAAGCCATTTGGCTCATCCAACCTCTGCCCAATTAAGCTCTCTAAATCCCTAGACTCCTGATAGAACCCTTAAATTAGGAAGAAGGCACTTCAAGAATTCCATTTGTTTCAAACAAAAAGAAGTTACCCAAATTAAAGGTAACAATTTCTCTTCAGTTGTTTTCTTTTATTCTACTTCTCCAATCCCTAAACTCTTTTTTAATCCTTTATTTTGTAACAAAACCAGTATCCTCAATATACTAGGATGTTTTATGAGAAGTATTATAACTAAACTTACACACACCTCCATATAATTGATAATGAACATAATGTTTCTGTGGATGGAAAACTAACACCTCACGAAACGATGATTGTTCAATTTTCTCCTACCGCCTCTCATGGTGGACATTATGATGGCACTATATTCATATATGATATATATATTATGTTTATGATTTACTTATTCTTATTTACTTCCCAATTATATCAATCCTTTATGGTTTCCATAGTCGGTAAATAAGATAATCTCTTTTGAGGAAGTGCGGACTACCGCCCCCTCAAAGTGATGTGATTCGTTAATACCTTATGTGGGATGTATAAAGGATGTGGTTAATGATATTATATATGATATTATAATCTAATTATAATAAAACTATGTATCATTATGTATTAATTCCATTAAAATAAGAAATAGAAATGAAAGTAGCGTTCATGCGTACGTACGGCTTACCGTCTCCATGAACGGTGCATTTCATTTCTTACCTCCATATGTTATGTACTATTATAAATTCATGTATATGATGGATATATAAGGAATATATATGATATATAAATCATGATTTAAATTCTTTAAGTAAGTAAATCATGATATAAGTAATAATAACATCAATAACAACAAGTCCAAACACGTACGATAAATAAGATAATTTTACCCAAAACGTTGGTTTAACATGGTATTTACAAAAGAACGGTAATATAAAGTCATAAGTGAACCATATATGATATCATAACAATGAATATGATTCTGTAATAAGTCAATGACATTATTTAAATCATTATACTATAGGTTTGGATACGTACGAAGCATATCAGACCTAAGGTAAGGGATAACTTTTCCAATCTTGGTTTTATCCAAGATTGTTTATTTGTAAGTATTTACTATGGTTATTGTTATCATCCAAGACCATGGTATCTAACAATGTTTTTCATGTATTTTTAAAGTACTTTTTACCCTTTTATGAATTTTACCACAATGTTTGGAAGTAATCTTTATTTTGTTTACAATACGAGGTACTTTTTTTGACTTTTCTGACAAAACTATGAGGAGAATGTTTTTTTAACTTATACGGCATGAACAGATTTTTACGGTTTCATAACGCCTCATTTTCATGAAGCTTACTCTACAATATTTTATGACTATTTTAAAAAAAATACATTTATTTTGAAATTGCATGGAATTTTGTGAAAATAAAATGATTTTGAAGAAGAAAGGATATTTTCCTCAAGAATTCATTTCAAGTGTTTTATCAAAACCATTTTCCATCTAAGATGACATTATTTCATATGTGTATGTTTCAAGTATAAGGCCTCTATGATTTACATGGTTTAAAATTTCTTATGATGAAATATCCATTTGTTTTATATAGATTATGTGATAATGGGATGAGGTTTATGAAACCCATTTTATTCTTTGGGTTATGATGAATGTTTTAAGTTTATTTTGTGGAACAGGTATGAATGATTTAATTATGAGATGGGTGGGACCTATATCTCCCTCCAATGAATTGGGTAAAGATTTATATCTCATGAGATAGACATGGCTGAAATGGAAAGTAAACCGGGTTCAGTAATACAGGGTTGGAACGACAAGTAAACCCGGTTCAGTAAGGGACTTTGTCCACTAAGATGGTCTTGGCCACAATGCCTTGGCTTCTATGGAAATAATATCATGTGATTAATGTTTTTACACAATTACAAGTTTTATTCCCATGCTATTTTATCATGTTTTATGTTCTATTATGATCTATGCCTTATGTACTTCCATGTTTTATCTCATTGCTCAATATTTTCATGATGAAACATTATGGTCATGTATTTAAGTTCAAATGTGTATGGTTTGTTTTATTTTCTCCATTCTTAGCCTTAATGAGAATTTGAGCTCACCCTTTATATGTTTTATTTTCCCCAGGATATAAAGAAAGGTTTTAAGTAAGAAAACAAAAGGGGAAGATCTTTATGGGAGATGTTGAAGATCTTTCACCATGATTAGAATATTATGTTCCAAGTTTCCAAAGACACTAAACTATTACAGTCCTTGAGTGTTTGTTTTTTGTTATGTATTAAGTATTCTGAAAAATTAATGTAATGTCCATGTACATAAATATTTGGGTCTCTACAAGAGGTACCATCTTATTTGCATATTCTATAGTGATTTCTTTATTTGATACTGGTGCTCCACACTAATTTATATTATATTGTTTTATTTGTATTATTAACCTTCTAAAAATTCTCATGTTTTTTGTAATGGAGTTAGAAACACCACTTAGAAAGTGGAAAGTTCAAGGGTTTCAGTTTCCTTGTGCACTATCAATAGTTTATTCAGAGTTAGTATGATATTTTCTTTTTAATGATATAGATTTGTTATACATTATTATTGTTATGGGTTGGATTCTTTCTCACCATGATGAGTTTGATTGTTATTATCAACATATCTCATTTCATAGGGTTGATGGGTGCTCACACATGTTTCAAGGAGAGTGGTATTTGAGGTCTTCCTATGAAAGACCTTACCGCCAAGATCTCAGAAGTTTATTGTCTTATATTTCAGTTGATCCTAATGAATATTATTCTAATCATGATCTACAGAGTGTTGTTTAGGATTTTCATGGTTTTTTCCAGAATATTCCATCATGATCCTTCACAGAGGGAGGTAGTGTTTATGATTGACCTGGTGCCAAGTACAAAACCATTTTTATTCTATCCTATAATATATAACTAGTATAGATGTAAGATATCCAGATTCTATTGGGTGATATGATGGAAAAGTGTTTTTTCACCAGAGTGTTTCACCTTGGGCATACTTGGTTCTATTTTCCAAGGAGGCTTTGACTCCCTCTAATTGTGTGTAGACTATCAGATGTTGAACCAAGTAAAAATTAAGAATCTATATACTTTTCCACATTTGGATGATTTGTGTTATTAGTTAAAGTGGTCAATGCTATTTTTGAAGATCAGCCTTCAGTCTGATAATCATTATCTTAGAGTTTATGACTTTGATATTCCAAATATAGCATTTAGGAGCAGGTATAAACAATATTAATATCTTGTAATTAAATTTGGTATGACTAACACTCTTGAATTTTTTTAGATTTCATGAATCATATATTCTAATATTATTTTGAAAAAAAATTGGTAGTCTTTATGGTTGATATTTTGGTTTATTCAAGATCTAATAATGAACATGAGAACCATTTTAGTTTGGTTTTGGAAATCTTGAGGAGTCACCATTTGAATATAAAATCTTTTGAAAAGTAATTTATGGTTACAAGAAGTGACGTTCTTTGGAAGTATGATTTTTTAGCATGAATTATTAGTTGGTCCTGAGAAGGTGATGATTTTATTTTTATTTGATGAACCATGGAAAGACTTTGAGATTCATGTATTTCTTGGTCTCGCTAGATACTACCAATGGTTTTTCAAGGATTTCTCAAATATTGCTTCACATTTGACTAATCTTTCTAGGAAAAGGTTGAAACTCAGATGGGATGCAAATTTCCAGTCTTTATTATAGGATTTGAAAATACTATTGACATCAGATACTATTTTGATCTTTCATGTGCTTGGTAAGGGGTATGTTCTTTTCTATGATTCTTATGGGACATGTTTGGGTTGTTTGATTATCAAGTCTAAACAGATAGTGCTTTCAAGAAATAAATAATTGACAAATAAATAAAATAATGTTTGGTTCCATTAGTTTACAAGACTCACTTAAGTCATTCCTATAATTATTTCCAATTTCAATACCTTTGTATATTCATTACATGGATCAATTTCATCAGGTTATAAATGGGTTAGGCACATTCATCAATCTCAATACATAATAGAAATAAAGAAATATCTCTATATCTCTAGGGATAATCCCATCATCACATATAAAACACACTCAATGTGAAGCCTCAGTTGAGGAGGTCTCATCAAATGAAACCATCTAGGAAATAGAACTTTTTCCCCTTTCCTAATTTTTGTATTTTGGGGTGGAGTTTAGTGAATTAGTATAACTCGACCTATGGTCATAGAACCTCATGTCAATACCCCACTCTACCAAGCAATGTGCACAAGTTTAGTTTTCCATCCACCACACATATTCCATATCACAAACCCATATAACCAAAACCAATAACAATCAAAATCCATAACAATTAAAAGGGTAGTTAACATTATTCCATAACCCATTAACACCTTAACCATTTTCTTTACATATCTATTAAACTCGTTTCTTATTTCTTATTCCTAAATTAGAAAAAATATTTTGTAATTACACTATATTAACCCAATTAACATATATATCCTTTTCCATATGTTAATTTAATTCACATATTTAATATTTCCCATGTATTATCCCACTTATTCATTTCAAGTACAATTCACAATTCATTTAGCACATTAAAAAAAATCCCATTTAGCCCATTATCATGTCTATACAAACAATACCTCGATCATTATCCCCATATAGGTAGAATTAAACATACATCTTTCTTAATAATCACATTAACTAAGTAAGATGTTCATCTCAGGCTCTATTAAATCAAAATACAATTTAACACTTAACATTTTTGTTAACCATGTTTGGGAAGGTTGGCGCACCACATGGGTGGCCCTAAATTTGTCAAGTTATCCTCCATGAATCCCATGGGGATCATGAGGAGTTCTATTTTTCATTAAGACACCCATTACATAAAATATCACTAAAGGTACCAACAACACAACAAGGGAAAGTAAGAACACAAGATTATAAGCACAAATACTCATAAAACATGGGGATATAACATGTATACCACCTACCTAAAATCAGAAAATGAATTAACTTCTAATCAAGTTCATAGACCAGAATTCAAACGCGCCATGAATCTTCATGATAAATTCCACTGGAAAGAGGGAGTTTTGGGATTCAGAAAAATATCTCCCAAGATAGACTCCATAATCTGAAAAAGAAAAGAGATGAGAGGATTAGACTCACTCATATCATTAGTTTTCATCCAAAGACACTCCAAATAGCCTAAAATCAAGAGGTAATCACCCTTAGGAATTTTTAGGGATTTGAGTATGTCACTAAGGTTAGAGGGATGAGAAAGGGGAAGAAAATAAATTGAGTTTCTTAATGTCCCATAATGATTAAACTGTAATTTTACCAACTTTTACAGGGGTGCATAGTTTAGCTGTACAGCTTGCCAAGCCTTGTGCAAACTATGCGCAAGGAACTTTATATAGAAATTTTCACTACACATTTACTTGGTAAGACTCGCACAGTTTGAAAACTATGTGCTAACTGTGAGATATGGCACTATCCAAAATGGAACTTCTTGGCCTCCCACCTCACATAGTTTACTTAACCGTGCACTGTCCATGCACCTTGTATAGATTGTCCCGGTTTTCATTTATTACGTTTCTTGAACCCCTGAAATAGCCTCAATGACCCTCAAACTCTCATAACACTTCATTAAACCAATCAATATTTTTTCCCCAAAAACTTATACAATTACAAACTTCTATGAATTCTAGGATCATATAATCTCCCCACCTAATAACAGCTCACCCTCAAGCCACATTTCCAAGAACCATTGAGCCTCTAAAGAAAGGAGACCAATCCAGTGGTCCCACATATTCAATTATCACTACCAATTTTCCTTTTGAACATTCCCATCCTACCAAAGAACATGAACCAAAGTAACAACCTTTCACCACAAGACATTCTCACTATCATCCAATGTACAAACTAGATGCTCCTCAAAGAAAGCATCAGCCTCAAGCTCAACATCCTCAACATTAACCACAAGTGATGGGACAAGGTGATACTACCAAAGCCTTGAAACATTAAAAACCTCATGAATCCAACTATATTGTTGTGGAAGGACAATAAATTTTCTACCAGTCTGATTCTCTCCGCAATCTCAAATGGCCTCAAGTACCTAGGTGCCATCTTTACCTATTTCTGAATTGGAAAAATACCTAATGTTAGAAAAAACCAAATAAACACCCTATCCCCCACCGTAAATTCAATTGGTCTACGACATCGATCTGCATATTACTTCTTCCTACTCTAACATATTTCAATTATTTTTTGAATAAAATGACCCTTTTATGACATATACTACATGAGACCCGGTCTTAAAAACTTACACTCATAATATTCTAAACAACAAAATGAATGTCTACATGGTCTCCCCTAGATATCTAAAAGCAGTGCCATCTGAATCATAGCCTAATAACTATTATTGTAGTAACACTCAACAAGTGATAATTATTTTTCCCACAAAATGCCAAAATCTAGGACACAATCCCTCAATATGTCCTCTAACGCCTGGTTCATATGATCTGATTGTCCATCTGTCTACGAGTGAAGAGTTTTACTCAAAAATAGCTGGGTACCAAGTGCTTTCTATAACCACTTCTAGAATCATGATTTGAAATACAGATCAGAATCCAAAACTACAGTCCTTGGTACACCATGAAACCACACTATCTCCCAAACATATAACTCACCCGATTGATCAATGATAAATATATCATTGATCATTAAGAATTGATCCACATTAGTCAACTGATCCAAAACTAACCATATTTCTTCCTTCTTCCAAGGCATCTTAAAAATAACCACTACAAAGTCCATTTTTACATCATCTCACATACACTATGGAATGGGAAATAAATGTATAAAACCACATAGTTGTTGATTCTCATCCTTCACCTACTGATAGATAAGATGTCATTCCCCAAAAACTTCAACCTCTTTATTCATTCTCTCCCTCCAATACTACCTACAAAGATCATGACACATCTTAATCAAACCACGATGCACCACCCACTTCGATGAATGACACTTTCACATCAACTGTTTCCTAATAAAAATCAACACAAACACACATTTATAAACATTTACAATCCCATCATCACCAACAACCCAACTAGAAGGTGACTCCCCACCTTTAAGACTTTCCTTTGTAGAAAAACACTCTTGATACCCAAGATGGCTCTCCTTTAACTGGTTCAAAATTGTGGACTCAACTACAATGGACACAAGGGTCATCTTCCTCTTCCAATCCTATAACTCCTGGTGAATCTCATCAAGTCAGGCCATCATTATCCACATAGATTTGGATTCCTGAACCACCTGATTCTGAGTCATTCTTATAAGAGCATCCACAACACTATTCCTTTTTCCTAGTGTGTAAACCGACATGAAGTTAAACTACATCATGTATTAAACCCATCTTCATTGCCTACTATTTAAATCACATTGAGATAATATTTACATAAGGATTTTATGATCATCAAACACCATAAATCATTCCCCCAACAAGTAATTCCTCCAACATTTTAAGGAATAAACAAAAGACGCCAAATCAAGATCATGAGTAGGGTAATATATTTCATGAGGCCTCAATAGTATCAACCCATATACAGAAACTTTATCATCATACATTAACACAACCCCAATTCTAACACCCAACTCAACACAGAACAAGTTGTATATCTTACCCGACTCGGGTAAGATTTGGATCAGTTTAGTAATCAACCGCTTCTTCAAATCTTGAATGTAATTCCTAAATGCATCTAAACAATAAAAAAAAACTGCCTTCCTGGTTAATCCCATTAATGGAACTGCCAAATGGGATAAATTTTTAATGAACCTTCGGTAATAACTAGCCATTACCAGAAATCTTTGAACTATAGAAACATTCTTGGGATGCTCCTAAGACACCACAACCTAAACATTATATAGATCCGCCAACATACCTACCTTAGAGATTATGTGATCCATGAGATACACTTCACTAATAAAAAATGAAATTTTGATAGCTTTTCATAAATCCTATTCTATCTTAGTGTACTCAAGATGATTTCAAGATTTTGGGCATGATCATTATGATTTCTAGAGTACACCAAGATGAAATATATGAAGACAATAACAAACTGATCCATTTATGGGAGAAGGATTCAGTTCATTAGGGACATAAACACTACCGGCACATTGGTTAACCCAAACGACATCACCAAAAACACTTACACACTATATCTACTCTAGAAAGTTTTCTTCAGTATATCAGAAGGCCTCACCCTATGCTAGTGATATACCGACCTCATATCTATCTTATAAATATCGAAGCACCCCTAAAATGGTAAAAAAGATCAATGATTCTAGGAACGATGCATCTATTCTTAACTATAACTTGATTCATATTCCTGTAATTGATGCACAACTGCAAGGAACCATCAACCTTCATGGAAAAAAGAACTAGAGATCCCTAAGGTGATGTGCTCAGGCAAATAAACCCCTTGTCCTCCAATTATTCCAACTAAACTTTAAGTTCATAGAGTTTTTCTTGTTCCATATGATATATAGAAAGGTAAACTGGATCCATCCCTAAAATCACCTCAATTGTGAACTCAACATCTCTCTTGGGATGAATCCTAGATGAGTGTTTAGGAAACTTGTCATAGAACCAATCCACCACTGAATGAAAGACATACTAGTCCACTCCTTCATGATCAATCATTAAATAATAAACTATGGCTTCGAGTTGTCCAAGATGATGAAAAACTAGCCATGTGAGGCCTTCTCGAATGTCCCACTCACCACAATAGACATAAGTGTCTCTCTAAAGAGATGTGAACTTTACTTGATGATGTTAAGAGTCGTTATGGGACTGGTACAACACCATCCAATCCGTTCCCAAAATCACTTCAAAACCTGACATCATGAGGAAAAACAAGTCCCATACAAAATGGTACCCACGAACCTCTAGAGCACAACCCATACATTTCTGGATATCCTTAGCTCGTACTCCCAATAGGGTATTAGTTGACAAAACCCCATAAAAAGGATACCCTAGTAGGATCAACACAACTATAAAATGAGAAGATATAAAAGAGTGTATGGTGCCTCTGTCAAATAAAGCACGAGAAATCATAGAAGCTACAGGAATCGTACCTCAATCTATAGATTGCCCAGCCTCTCCACCTCCAAGTGTAAACATGACAGCATGATTCTAGAATTCCAATTTTACAATGGGCCATGGTCCGAGTACACATTACTGCACTTCCCTATTGGTATGGATAATCTCTCCCTAGAGTGCCACATCTACCACTCCTACAGGAATGGCCCATAGAACTCTAACTACCTTCCAAATAGGGGGTAAATAACCCTATTACTACACTCAAAATCTATATCTAACCTACATTTGTGCTCAAATTTCTAGGGTTTCTACGAAACCAATATACATTCCCGATTCTACAACATGGATGGAACTCAAACAGTGAATGGGGACACTTACTTTGCATGTGTCCCAGCCTTCCGCACTGAAAAAAAAACACCTGACCTCCACCCTATTAGGTTGAACCTTTTTTTTTAAAATCCCTGTGGACTTCCACCTTGAAAAAATCTCACAAAAAGACACTTACTTACCTCAAAAGTCTCACCACTCATTCGACCAATTAGAAACACAATTCCACTACCTAAAACTTTCTTTAGGTTCACTTCCAAGATAAGGGATTGATCCACTACCTCTGCAAATCTTTTCAAATTGAAAATATTCACCTGAGACTTGATCTTATCCCTAATACCATCCTAGATATTTTTTCCCACCACTACCTTATTTCTTTAAAATTCTAGAATAAAGTTTCATAAATTGGTGAAATAGATATCACAATCTATCACCAACATAGCCCCTTGGGTCAAACACACAAAATCTATATCCTTCTCTTGTCACAAGGTCTCAAGATAGAATCTCACTAGAAATGTATTCTAGAAATATTTTCATAACCTTCCTTCTACCTGTTCAGTCTACACCATAATGTCCCACCAATTCTTTTCCTTACCTCGCAACATATAATCCACTAACTTGACTTGATTCTCTAAGGGAGTCTCCAAATGGTCCAAAATCATCCAGATGGACTTTATCTATAATTTGGATACCTCATGCCCCCTCCCTAGTAACGTTTATTGGGTGCTGAAGATGGAACTCCCAAGTTAGCTCAAACATGCTTGGTACAACCCGCCCTTGGTCCTGTTCCATCATTTACATGAAGAGATGAATGTACTCACAGAACATTTCTTCAATATCACCCTGAATCACCACATTCTATGGATCCACAAAAAGAGGATTATTTTCAGTAAAATCCGCTTTTCTCCCAACTCCACCAAACATCATGGTGGAATTTACCTACAATTCAAAACAAATTCGTTAGAACACATAAGATTAATCATTCATAGTTCATATAAAACATGAATCTACACTAGCCATAAACAATCCCTTTTGCATAAACCATACCAAAATTATCATCACCATCCAAACACTACCAACAACCATTCCTACCTCGAAACATGGGAAACATGGGGGGACAAATTTTAATGGTTACAAGTCTTACATTGGACACTGTCTCAAACCATTTTCATACTCACAACTGGAATCCTTTTCACTTAGGAACATTTCCCCATTTTATAATTTATTACAATCAATACTTTAACTCACTTACAACCCTTTATTAGACACAATTCTATAACCATTATTCAACATTCTTATTCCCATTTTATCAATTTGGATAGTTTTATTAGTCACCATTTTCATTAATTTCAAGAAATTCAAATGCATTCTACCATTCATACCCCACACACTCATTTTGGGTGTCCCTATTATGATGCATGCAACTTATATACTGAGGTGCTTATAATAATGCATGAATTCACAATCCTATGCCATTTCAGTTCTGAGATAAATACCATAAAATTGTCACATCACACAACAAGTGAATCTCCCAATAATTAAATATCATTAATTGTGAATGTACACAACAAGAATAGAAATTCCCACCCTCGTTGACTTGGGTTTTCCCTCATACATGTGTTAGCTACTCCAAAGAATGGGATCATTATCAAGGTCGGACACATCCTATTCTCCTCTCTACCATCTCAAAATATAAGAATGAATAAAATAACTAATCTTAAACCTCTTTGTAACATCCTTGACCTAGAATCCACTAAACGGTGCCTGATCTGGGTCACACAAGATCTCAGAAACGCATCCCCATACACTAGAGGTTTCTGACTAGTAGTGAGTGTCTAGATAAGCCATGTGGCAAGACTATACCCTCTTTACCTGAGTAATCCAAAACATATAACAAATATAAATAGTTCAAACAATAGGAAATGACCAATAAACACTCATAACAAACATCTCTCAAAAATGGCTAAAAACCACAACCAACAATAAACATGGTATGTCCTAATAAGTAGTGCTAAAGTGACCAAAACTCAAAATGATGACAGCTTGTGGCATCCCCAAAATGGTCTTGACTCCATGTATATAACCTCATCCATTTACATCCTATGACTACCTCAAGTCCCTAGCACAATTCCCTTGCCTTTATCATGACTTGCAAGCATGAATTCTGCTCGGGTACCCAACGGCAGCCCAAGCATGGTGTGAGTAAAACTCAGTAGGTCACCACCAATAGTGTCTACAAAATCTCTAGTCTAAAAAGACAGTGCATGAAATGACTAAATAAATTATAGGTAAATAAAAGGCAGATGGGTTCCATTAGTTAATAAGACTCACTTAAGTCATTCTATCATTGTTCCCAATTTCAATACTTTTACATCTTCATTACATAGTGAAATTTTATCACATTATCAGTGGTTTAAGAACATTCATCAATATCAATACAAAGGGGAAACAAGGTAGGTTCCCTATCTCTATAGGGATAATCACATCAATCAACATAAAAAAAATTCACCTTAAAGCCTCAGTCTAGGTGGTATCATTGAATCAAACCATTATGGTAATAGAACTACATCCCCTTCTATAATCTGTGAAATTTTTGGTGGAATCTAGAGCCTTAATCTATCTCAACCCATGGGAAAATAACCTCATGTAAATACCCTGCCCTACCAATCCTTATGCACAACATTAATTTTCCATCCACTACACATATATCATTTCACAAAACAACATAACCAAAACCAATAGAAATCAAAATCCATAATAATTAACCTGGTAGTTAACATTATTCCATAACCCATTAACACCTATACCATTTTCATTACATATCCATTTAAATCACTTCCCATTTCTTATGCCTAATTTAGAAAAAAATTTACTAATTCCTCTATATTAACCCAATTAACATATCCAACCCCTTTTATATGTTAATTCGATTCACATCTTTAACATTTCCTATGTATTATCCCACCAGTGCATTTTAATTAAAATTCAAAATTCATATAACACATTACCACAAATACCATTTAATCCATTATCAAGTCTAGCAAAAAAATCCCTCAGCTATTATCCACATATAGGAACATCTATTGATATTTCCTTCTAAATCATCACATTAACCAATTAACATGTTCATATCAGGATATATTAAATCACAAATCAATTTCACACTTAAAATTTATGTTAACCATGTTCAGGAAGGTTGACACACCCCATGGGTGGCCCTAGTCTTCTTCCATTCATCCCATGGAGATTATAAGTAGGTTAACTTGTTATTTAGACACCTATTACATTCAATATAACTAACATCACCAAGAACACAACAAGGGAAATAAATAACACAATATTATATGCACAAATCCCTATAAAAACTATGGGATATAACATGTAGGCCACCTACCAAAAATATAATGATAAAAGTACTCGAAATAGAGACCTTACATATAGTTTCAAACACCCCTTTAATATTCAACCATGATTCTACCAGAAAAATAGAGTTTTAGTTATTTAGTATAAGATCACCTCAAAAACAATCCCTAATCTAGAAAAGATAAGGGAGGAGAGGATTAGACTCACCCAGATCTTCAATTCAAAACCAACGACATTCCAAATGGACTATAATCGAGAGAGAAAAACCCTTAAAATCGTTTCAATATTTCAGTTAATCTCTAAGATTAGAGGGTGTAGGATAGGTAGGAAAATTAGGTGAGGTTATTAAAATCCCATAATAGATAAACTATAATTATTCCAACTTTTACTGAGGCACACAGTTTCGCTTCATGGTTTTGCAAACCATGCACAAACCATGTAAAGACATTGTATAAGAGAATTTGGGTTTCATAGTTACCTGGGGAGACCCACATGTTTTAAAAAACATGCACCAACCATGAGATATTCCACTACACAAAATTTCATATCTTGGCCTCCCACCACACATGGTTTACGTAACTATTTTCTAGTCATGCAACAACCATGTGCCTTGTATAGTTTTTCCCATTTTTCCTTTATTTTATATTCCAAACCCACAAAACACTCCCAAGGCTCCTAAAACCCCCAATAATACATCATTAAACAAAACAAGAGTTTGAAACAAAAAATTTAAACATTTACATACCTCTATGAAGTTTGTGATCTTACATCCATAGACTTTTTAGATGGATTGCCATAAAGTAGATGGAGAAATAATTCTAGGTGGTGATTGACTAGTTCATGATGTTACCAAATTTCATTTCAATTAGGGTCATATCTAAAGTTTATGATCTAGGTAAGATGTATATGAAATACATTTTGAGGTTGTATGGGGTTCCTTCTGACATTGTTTGAGATAGGGATCTTGGTTTTACATAGAGTTTTTGGAGCAGTCTCTAGGAGGTGATGGGGACTCAGTTCAAATTTATTATGGATTATTATCCATAGATAGATGGTAAGATTGAGTATTATATTAATATTTTTGATGATCTTTTTAGTAAATGTGTCTTGAATTTTGGAGGAATTTGGGATATCAATCTAGGACTGATTGAGTTTTATTGTAACAATATTTATCAGTCATCAATCATAATTGATCTCTTTTAAGCTTTGTATGGTCACGTGTTCAGATCAACTCATTATTGGGAATATATGGGTGAATATTCTTTTGTGGGACCAAGTATGTTTCAAGACATTTCTATAAGGATTTGAGATACACGTCAATAGATGGTTATAACCTAGAGTCAATAGAAACCTTATATAGATCAACCACATCTTACATTTTATTTTTCATAGGTGATCGGGTTTTCATGAAAGTTTTTACTTAGTTGGGTCACTATCAACATTGAAGATGCATAAATATTTCTCTTATATATGTTTGTAAATTTAAGTCTCTGAGTGTATTTGGAATGTTTCAAATTAGTTATCATTGATGATTCATTTGATTATAAATAATGTTGTTTTCCACATATCGTAGCATAGGAAATACCATCATGGTCCCACTAACATTCTTATATGGGAAGAGATTGAGTTAGATCCATATGTTTCTATTATGAATCAACAATTAGAGTAATTGAATCAAATTTGAATGTCATATGTGGGAGATTAGTTCCATTTTTCAGAGTGTTATGGAGACATAAATCAGATTCTCATGAAAATTGGGAGCACAAATCATAGATAAGGGATCAGTGGAATTACCTATTTATTGGACTTCGTTATTCTAAATGACTCGTGGGGATGTAAAGTCTTATGGTGTCGAGTTTGTAACATCATTTTTCCCACTTGTAGGTAATTCCCTTCTCTTTAATTGTTTTCCTCTTTAATTGGGTGCACCTTTGGACTCTTGAGGATAGAGAACATTTTTTGAGTAAAGTGACATAATGTTCAGGGATGTATGATTTTTTGAATTAATGGAGTCTGAGTATAAACATGTAATGGATTTGTGGGGTTCTCCCTATGTTCAGAGAACACCCAATTGGGATTGAGGTTTTGTAAATAATATGTTGTTTTCACTCTCTGTAGTAAATTTACTCATCATGTAAGGAGTAAATGACATGTAATGGTTTCAATGATTAATTTTTGATTTGAGACCACATTTTGGATGATTACACACAATGTAAACGTTACACACCATGTAATGTTAAAAGACCAGTTTTTAATAAAATGGTATTGTGTTTTTCAGCATATGTGGACCCTATGTATTACATGACAGGTAAAGGGTTTACATACCATGTAAATTTCGTGGTAAGGGATTTTGGGTCACTATATTGGTGGATTGTCATTTAATTATCCTATATACTTCCTTTCTCTCGACCTAGGTCTCTCATCTAGTGATTTTGTGAGCCTCCTTTCATTTCATGTTGATTCATTCAGTGTTGGATCCTCAGGGCAGTTTTGCTGCATCCCCGTGTGTAATAGATCTATTCTTATTCTTAATCTCCTTTCTATTTGTATCTCCATTTAATTTTACAACTAGTTTTATTGATATAATAATAATATTCTCCATATTTTCTTCTATATTCGTCATGTGATCTTGTTTAAGGGGCCATTTCCTTTGTTGGTTGTGGTGTAGTGGGTATGTGTTCTTGAGGTATGTTTTGTTTCCATTACACCCCAACTATTTTATTAAATTGAATCAATTATAATATGTATAGATTGATTATTTTTCCCCCATTTTAATTATAGTTTTTATTCTTATTAGTGTATTCCATTATGGTCATTTGAGGCCTATGTTTTTAGGTAGGTGTTTTCATCTCTATAGTTTCTTGGTGAATTACATTACTATTGATTTTGATATTTTTTTCGAAATGAAATGGCATGATATAACTATTTTTTTGTGTGGAACTGGGTTTTTATTAAAAGATATTTTCCCCCTAGTTTGGGTAAATAAAAAGGGTTTTTAAAAGAACTATGAAAAGGTTTTATGAAATAGTTTTCAATGAAAGATATGATGAAATGGTATGGATGAAATGGTTTGGAAAATAGAGCACATGGTAATCCTTGTGTACTTATGTGGAAGGTGTAGTAATAGGACTCATCCAAGGTTAGGGGGTTTTCTCATGGGGAATTCCTATAATCCCTAGGCCTGTTTTTCTAGGGACTTGTTAGACCCGTTGGGGTATTCAAATAATGGGTTATTCTTATAATATCTACGATTGATGCATATTTCTATAGGCCTGATGTTTGTGATATTTTCTATGTTAGGTATGTGTTTACTAGCTATCCTAACCAAGAGTGATCCTTAGAAAAATGTTACCTATGCATTTCATCTAGATTAGTTATACTTCCATTGATTTTATAAGATATGTGATGCATGATTTGGTTTGACATGATAAATATATTTTGATATATGTATAAAACATTCTTTTAAACTGATTTACCTACATTATTTGGAAATGTGTAAGATGAGTAAATTAATTTTTCTTCTATGATTTTGATATTAAAACTAATAACTTGTATATCATGCCTTATTTTCTTTAATGTTGATAAATAATTTATTATTATTCATAGACTTGGAATAGAACCCCTAGGTGAGTCCCTACTGAGCCTGTTATCTCACACCCTACATACCCCTTCAGTGGTTCATGGACCTGGTTATGTATTTCGATGCAGGGAAAGTCAATCCACTATAGTGAGGTGTTAGTGTTTTCTATTTGTTGAATTCGGGTAGCTTGATGATTTGATAGTGTGGGTTTTACCACACTATAAAATGGATACTATGCGAGTTGTTTTTTTTAACTTTTCAATCTGTTGTTGTTAGAATTTTATCTTGGAGATTTTTTTTATGTTTTTCATTTTATCTCTTTTATAGATCTTATTTTATAATAATATATATATTTATGATTTCTTTGGTTGTTTCTATATTTACATGTCTATATATGTCATGTTTTCTTATTCAGGTTAGGAAAATTAATCCCTATGTTTGTTGTCAATTCTTGGGAACTAGGCACCAGCCCATGGGGATTGGGAATTCCCATTAGGTGTGTGACATTGTAGTTCAGGTACTAGTTTGAGATGTTATTCAAGCTATGTTCTTCATGGGGTTCTAGCTGATGGCCTCCTAGGAAAAACTTTATTGGGGGAAGCCCTGTAATTTTACTAGTTTCACCCTCCTTATACCCTTACATGGGTTTCTCATCATTCCATCAATTATAGTAGCGCTCCAATTGGGAGATCTTATTCATCATCCAATATAGTGGATTTAATTTATCTATGGTGCGTTTCTTCTTCTATCTAAAGTTTTAATGAGCTATAGGTAAGGATAAAACTCCTCTTTCTCACTTTATTCATTTATTATACTATTGAGTACCATCCCATTCGGTTTAGCTAATATTTTCAATTTTAGGGATTATTTTAGGTTCTATGTTTCTACCATTTTATGAGGAACCAAATTTTGATACTAGATTAGTCAGATTCCCTAAGTTTAAAGTAAGTGGTCCTTATACTTAACCGAAATTCTCAGATAATTTGTGTCATGTGAATCTATGGTGTGTCATAATATATTTTCCATATTATGACCTAGATCTAATTTAAAAATTAAATTATTCCATGCCTTAACTAGATCCCCCAAATAAAATTTGAGAACCCAAAAAAATGGTTGAATGTAAGTGAATGTCTAGTTTTTGGAATATAACTCGGGTATTGAAATTTCATTCACATGTCCTCTTAAAAAGGGAAATTATGTTTAGATCAATGATTGGGATTGGGATTTCACCATACAATAGTCATTAGAATATATTTTCTAATAATAATATTGTTTCCAAATATAAACTGTGAAAATAATTAAATTTTGTAGGTTTGATGAAACCATTTGATTTTTTGGAATTTACTATTTATAATATTGTAAGGGAGAACTAAGTATTTTAAATGGATCAAGGGGTTTATACTATTAAATGGATGTTTTAGAGATATAATGCAATGGTTCCAAATGGTATAATGGGAAATGAAGGGGACCATAGGTTATATGATTAAAAATGATGATTCTTGAATTAGAAAGTTTTTATTTATTTATTACCTAGAGATGTTATTTTAATTCTATAGGTTTGATTTATCCCTTATTGATGAAGAAAGAGTTAAGGATATGTCCTTGATATTATATTATTAAATGGTAAAAATGGTATATGACTGCCTAATGAATGGATTGTTATAAATAAAAGGGTTAATTGCTTTGAAAGTGGAGAATTAATTAAATGATTCAGTTGATTGACAATATGTTTGTTTATTAGTGATTTTCTATGAATGACTTAGAGAAATTACATATATTCCATATAGAATTTTTTGGTGTGATATTTCATGAGTGAGCCCACTATTCTAGTGGGTATCTTAGATGAATATTATGATATGATGATACCCTTCGATTTATTGATAGTATTTGTTATTTAATAACTTGATCAATAATTTGGATTCTACTTACATTAATTATCACTAATTCCTTTGGGAGGCCCACCTTGCGTTAGAGAAATGTCTTTAACTATCTCATTATATGGATTAATTTCATAGATTCTAATATTGTACTCTGGCTGATTTCCATGGGGTGATATCAACATATTTAGATCGATATCTTTAGGTGGAAATCCTCAGGTATGAGGCAAGGATTCCAATCAAGTTATTCTTCTGAATGAAATGGATGGTTTCTTGATTTTAAAATACTATACATGATTAGTGTAATGTAAAATTTCACCACCCTTGGAATACCTATGGGTTTTTTTGATAAGGATTTCATGGTTGATCCATTTAGATTCAATTGAAGTATTATGACTATTGTGACTATGGATTCTATAGTATCATACATTATAACTACTTGAGTTATGATGTATTCCAAGATCAAAGACTCACCAGCACTTGTCAGAGTAGATGTAGAAAAGTTTTTCGGGACATGGTAAGGAGAATGTTCCTTGAACTATCCAACCCATATATGATTTAAGACCATGTTATCAAGGATGGTATTATGGTTTATACTATTTATTTTCACTATTGATCTGATTTCATCTTCAGTGATGAACATGATTTATAAGGTGATGGTTTATGGGATTTTATCACATGGTTGGTATGTAAAGAGGGATTATGTTCTAAATCATATTATTCAAGTAGGATTCACTTGTAATTTACATGATTATAAGTGATTTATTATCTTATTACCCGAGTTGTTTCAGGGGTTATTTATTTAAATTGTTTCCACCCATATATATTTTGTTTTCATATATATGTTTAAGGTTGAATATTACAAAACCAACATTATAATTTGATAGAATCATGTTATGGGATTACATACCTTTATTATTGTGAGGTATAAACTAAATAAAATGACAATTACAACGTAAATATCATTTTCCTATATAACATTAAAATGGATATTTCAATTATCCAAATGAGAGTAAGGAAAAAAATATATTATAATAAATTTGTAAAAGTAATTAATATGGATTAATTATCTTTATTTTTAAATGGTTCCATATAAATAAAATTCCATAAAAAATTTATAAATCATTTTTCTATGTAACATGTACTTGATATTTAATTTATTTGGTCCCCTTTTATGGACATTCTTGTTAAGAAGGATTTTTCAGAAGTATCAGAGAATGCGGGAGCTCTCGAAGCGAACTGCAACGGTCGACAAACCCTAACTTTTTTCTCTGATTCGACTTGGATCTGTTGATGGCTGGCTTTGATCCGGCTTGGGAGAATGCTTATCTCACTACCACTGTCTCCACAGATCATGATTCTAAGAAAACTGAAGTCGGAACTGCTGAAACTCCTCTTCGCATTTTACATATCTCCTTTCGCGATGCTTTGAAAGGAGTTGATCTGAGCGAAGAAAAGGTATGTAAACAACCTCTTTTCAGAAATCTTGAGGATGGAGGTTTCTTGGTCGATGTAGATCCGAAAGCCCTTGTTCAAAGGGAACAGCTGTGCAAATTCTCTTTTATTGGCCGAATCTCATACAATACAGGATATCGGCCTTGGACTCTGCTTGAACTAAAAAACAGGATTGTGCATTGCTGGGGCTTCTCTAATTGGGAGATGGTTCCTATAGGTAAATGGTATTATCACATCCTATTCAGCACACAAATCGAGCTTGATCAGGTATGGAAACTTGGTAATTTGCATCTTAAGCTAGGCCTTCTTAGGATTTTAGATTGGGATGCTGATTTTAATCCTTTTACTCACAAAAATTCGATGGCGCATGTTTGGGTAAGGATTCATGGACTTAATTGGTTTTATTGGCATCCAAAAATATTGAATGATATAGCTTGCTGCATAGGTTCCCCTATCAAAATAGATCATAGAAGTCTGAATGGTGACCTTTTTTTATATGCTAGATTAATGGTTGAGGTCAACCTGGCTAGTGATTTACCAACTACTATTGGTTTCAATACACCTTCTAATAGAATTGATATCACTATTGAGTATGAAAAAAAACCTCCTTTCCGTGAGCTGTGCAAAATTATTGGGCATAATTTTTCTACATGCAGGGTGGCTAGAAAATAAATGGATCCCCCAATTAATAACAATTGGAAAGAGGTTAATTATGGTAAAAAAGGAAAACTTATTTCTGATAAGTCTGAGCACTCTAAGAAAAAGAAAGATGTTTGCGTAAAAAATCTTAATGCTCCTATTTCACTAGAAGGTAAATCTTGGGGTGTTTTAGTTGATGAAGAAGAAGCCTCTTATAGGAATGAAACAACTACCTTGGGTTTAGAGGCCATAGTGTCCAGGGAAGCTGGAAATAGCATTGATAAAAATCCTCCCACTGTCCCCAGCACATCTTTTACGGCTTTTGCTTCAAATTCTGTTATCTCTAATTATAATATGCCTAGTTTAGAGCAACACTTACCTATTTCTAATGCTGGTACTCCTTTATTTTCTTATAATAGTTCATGTGTTTCTGCTTCTTTTACACAGCATGTTACAGTTTCTGCTAACTTAGAAATCCCCAAGCCTTCAGCTGACTTACATAATGCTACACTGTTGAATCTACATGCTAAAATTTATAATCCTGTAGCTCTCCCAGATGCTGATGTTTTTGTTCCTGTGCCTGAATATGTTCAAGATGCTACCTCCTGTTTGGTTAGCAGGGAGGAATTCAGTTTACCTATTGGAGAACAGAAACCTGCTTCTATTATCACTCCCACTCCTGACCCTCAGAATCCTGAGGGTTTGATTTCTATTTTGCATGTTGACAACTCTAAATATTTATCATATTCTGACTATGTCTTGGTAGAGGCTATAACACATTCCCATTCTGAACATTCCTCCACTCATGCAGTTGTCTCCATGTCCAGTCCTCATTCCACTTTTGACTTGGCCACTCCAGTTTATCTGGATGTAACACAGTCTCTTTGTGATCAGGTACTTGTTCATGGATCTTTGGGAGAGCAACCATTGGATAGGTCTGAAATTAAGGACCCTTTGGTCCCTATTGTAAATCCTAACTCTAATCCGAGAGAAAATGACTTACAAAACTCGGAAAACCAGGAGTCCAAACAGGATACCAAACAAAATTCCTCATCCTCCCCAATGGTCACTAGATCGCAAGGGATGAAAGGTGCTAGGAAATCAAAAAATAAGAAGGGTTCTAACCCAAAACCTAATTAGTAATGAATTTACTATATTGGAACTGTCAAGGTGTGGCTAATAAAGACACCTCCATCACTCTTAGGGGGTTCTTAAACACTCACAAGCCTCTGCTTTTTGCTATTTCTGAACCGAAAGTCACTTTCAAAATGAATTTCTTGAGGTTTGGTTCTCTCAACTACAATTTCCTAGGCTCCTGCAAAAGAGATTCTCACTCTGATTCTATGTGAGTTTTTTTCTATACCTCTTTAGAAAATGTCAACATTTTTAAATCTTTTGATCAACTTTTTCCTGTGATTTTTGTGGAATGATCATCATATTTTTTGTACTCTGGTTTATGCCAAGAATAGATATCAAGATATAAGAGACTTATGGAATGATCTTCTTGATTTGGATAAATGTATTCAATCTCCTTGGGTAGTCATGGGAAATTTCAATGCCATTCTTAGCCCCTGTGAAAAAATTAGACCTTCCCACCTTTCTATATCGTCCAGGGAATTCAGAGCGGCTATTGAAGACTGTAATATTTTTGAAATCACTCTCTATGGGGCTAAATTTACTTAGTACAGAAACCACCATAATAAAAAGGTTTCTAGTAATCTTGATAGAGCCTTTGTTAACATGAAGACTTTAGATAACTCGGATAATATTTCTAGTGTTACTCTCCCAAGGCTTAACTCTGATCATCATCCTATTCTTGTTAGCCTTCTCATAAAAGACAAGAAATATGTCTTTCCTTTTAAATTTAATAATGCCTGGTCTTCAAGTACTGATTTTTTTGCTTTCATTCACAACATCTGGAATTCTATGAAACATCAACAATATTCTTTTTCCTGTTTATATAAGTTGAAAACTCTCAAACAGGCCCTCAAAGGCTGGTGTAAATCTTCAATTTCTCAAATTGATTTGGATATCTCCTTACTTGAGAAAGAGCTTAGTTTTTTTCAAACTCAAAACACCAACTCTGATTTCATCTTGGATCCTCAATTGGAAGTGAATATCTCCGTCAAACTTAACTCCTTGCTTACTTTCAAAGATAACATTCGAAAACATATGTTCAGGACCAAATGGCTCACTGATGGAGATCGTAATACCAAATTCTACAATTGCATTCAATGAATTAGAAAGACTAATTGTCCTCTTTCCAAACTTACTATTGATGGTGTGATCACTGATTCTGGGGAGGCCATCACGGATCATGTTACCTCTTACTATTATAATCTTTTTAATGGCCTAGGTTTAAACATTGATATTAAACCTGATATTATTCCTCTATTGGTGGATGATAGGGACAACGACTTGCTTTTGAGCAATCCTATTGATCATGAAATTAAAGACACTATTTTTGGCCTCAATCCCGATAGTGTTCCTAGTCCAGATGGGTTTAACAATGGTTTTTTCCAAAAACATTGGGACATAATCCACAAGGATGTTTGTAACCTTGTTAAAAGCTTTTTCTCTTGTGGTCTACTCCCGCAAGGAATCAATGCTCAATTCTTAACATTAATTACTAAGGTTGAGAATGCCTCTGAGATCCACCAATTCAGACCGATTTCTCTTATCAACACGATTTTCAAAATCATAACCAAAATCATTGCAAATAGACTTGCTCCTATTTGCAATAAAATTGTTTCTTGGAACCAGTTTGGATTTATCAAAGGAAGATCCATTCATGATTGTATTTGTCTTGCCTCTGAATGCTTTAACAGTTTAAATAAAAGTAATAGAGGAGGATGTGTGGCTATCAAACTGGATATTAAAAATCTTTTGACACTATTGATTGGAATTTTATCTTTAAAGTGCTAAAAAGCTTTGGATTTCAGGATCTTTTCATTGAAATAATTAGGACCTTATTTTTTCATCTTATATCTCTATCCTTATTAATGGCACTCCTAGAGGGTTTTTTAACTTTTCTAAAGGTGTTCGACATGGTGAACCTCTTTCTGTTATCCTTTTTGTCATTGCTGAGGATTATCTTAGTAGACTACTCAGTATTTTGGTTGAACAAAGAAAACTTAAACCTATACAGGTTGCTAGAAATCTTAATGCCCCCACTCACCTTCTATATGCAGATGACATTATCCTGTTTCTAAAAGGGGATCAAAAGAATATTCAGACTCTTATGAAATCCATTGCTCATTATGAGGAGGTCTCTGGCCAAGTGATCTCTTGGAATAAATCTTTCATTTTTTTGGTAAGAAATTTCCTGTTGGTAGGAAAAATAGTATTACCAATCATTTGGGTATTAAAGAGGGTCTGATTCCTTTCACCTATTTAGGAGTTCCTATTTTCTGGGGGAGACCCAAAGCCAGTTATTTTTCTAATGTTATTGATCATATTTCAAAACAACTTTCCAATTGGAAAGGGAAATCTCTATCCAGGGCTGGGAGAATTTTCTTGGTTAAGTCAACCATTGTTTCAAAAATGGTCTACTCTCTCATGATTTATAAATGGCCTGCTGGCATTTTCAAGAAAATTAATACTTATATTATAAATTTCATCTGGTCTGGAAGTATTCTTGAAAGGAATCTTGTCACCATTCCTTGGAATTCTGGTTGTAGACCTATTGACAAAGGTGGGATTGGCATAAAAAATTTAAAGATTTTCAATGACTCTCTCCAGGCTCATCTCACTTGGCATATTATTAATCCCTCTTCTAAAGCCACTAACTTTTTGTATCACAGATTTATTTCTAAGATCTTAAAAGGGAATCTTAATTTCATCAATTCTTCCATCTGGCCATCTATCAGGGACTCTTATCATATGATCATGGAGAAATCTAGATGGATGGTTAGTTTTAACTCATCTATTAACTTTTGGTGTGGTAAATGTTATGATAACCCCTTGATAACTTTGTTACCTTCTAGTCACATTCTTGCGGACTCTAAGAAATCTATAAAAGATGTTCTTCAATTTCATCATCATGATATCCCGGATAATATTATGGAGATCATCAATAATCATTCATTTTCCACTGATGGTGACTTCCTGGTTTGGGAACCTGCCCCTAATGGTATTCTAGACTCCAAAAGCTTTTATAAGCAGAATTTTTCTCACTTTGAATCAAGTTAAGTATGGGTGATCCTGTTTAATAAACCTTGGATTAAACACTCCAGGCTCAACCTCATTTGTCGTATTTCCCATAATAGATTACCTACTGATACTATTCTCCAAAATTTTGGTATCCAAATTTGTTCTAAATGTCGCCTATGTAACCAACACAGGGAGGATACGGATCATCTTTTCCTGTCTTGTGCAACAGCCTCTGCCTTATGGAATTTTATTTTTGATCTATTCAATTACAGATGGTCTTTTACTGATTATATATTTGTGTTTCTTAAAAACTACACTAGATCTGAACTTTCTTTGCATATCAACAACATCTGGCTGGCGGCAGTGGCAGAGCTCATTCACAAGATCTGGTACGTTAGAAATGAATTTATTCATAATAATCATTCTTTTAACCTTAATGCAGGAAAATATCAGATCCTTATGGCGATCCTCGAAGCTGATTTTATACAAAAAGACTGCTGCAACAACTCTGTTTGGGATTTTGAGATCCTTCGCCGTCTCTGAGTTCCTGGAAATTATTCAAAGCCAAAATACACCTTCGAGGTTTTCTGGAAGGATCCAATATAGGGATGGATCAAAGTTAATGTTGATGGTGCTTCTAAAGGAAATCCAGGTCCTGCCAACTGCGGTGCTATTTTCAGAGACTCTGCTGGCCAGTGTCAGGGCTGTTTCTTCGTTGGATGTGGCCACTCGTCATCGCTGGAGGCGGAACTGTTGGGTGTCACCCATGCTGTTGATTTTGCTCTTCAAAGAGGTTGGAGGAAATTATTGATTGAGAGTGATTCATCCCCATCATTCATGCCATCTAGAATGGCAGCATTCATCTGGCCTGGAATCATACTTCTTGTTGGATGAATTGCCTTAACTCGCTCCATGGTATTGATTATATCACCACCCACACCTACCGTGAATCAAACTCTGTAGCTGATGCTCTTGCCAACAGAGGAGTTCACCAGTGAATGACTTGGATGGAATCCCTGCCTGCTGATTTATTTGAGCTCTTTGATAGAGATTGTAAAAAAATCCCCTATTTCAGACTCTTGTAACTTTCTTACTTTTTTAATAATAATTTTGTGCTTTGATCCTTGACCAAATCATTACCTTTAAAAAAACATTCTTTTTAAGGAAAGAAGAATGAATAAAAATATGAACTGTGTGTGTGTGTGTGTGTGGTGGACCAAATGGGTGTTTGGTGTTGACCATGTTCATAGGTAGTTGGGCTTATTTGGATCACTAGAGTTAAATGATATCCCAATTATACAAGGTATAGGTAATAATTGGGTGTGTGAAAGTTATTATTTTCTATGAACTGTAACATTATTAATTTTAATTAGAAATGTGTTCAAGTATAGGGAATGGGGTCTATGACCTGGAAATGATAATGGTAAATGGGAGTCTATAGAGTGATCCTTGATTTTGTGTCCTTTAGGATATGGGATAAATTAGATTCAAACATGTCATTGAGATTTTAAAGTTGAATTTTGTATTGTTATATTCCTTTTTTGCTTGGAATGAGGGGGTGTGCATCAACCTAAAAATTGTGTTCTGAGTTGGATAGTGAGGGAAGATATGAGAGAGATCCTATTAACCTTATTTAATAAGGCTATTAATTAGGTAGTTTGTGATTTATGACATTCAAGGGTAAACCATGAGAGGGTTTAGCTAGTTTTTGGGAGTTGCGTCAATTAATGAGGCTTACATGGATCTTGAATAGATAAGAACACTACAAGATAGGTACTTATTGGTATTTGATTTGGGAATGTTATATTCCTTTATTTTACATTGGTGAATCACATATGTATGTATTATTTGTGTTTTATGGATAGTTCTAGGAGGGATACTGTCATTCTAATGTCTATACCAATTATCTCAAAAAAATTAGAAGGTTAACCTATGAGAATTGTGGATAGTATACCTAGAACTATTGAGGCATGTTAATATTAAATGTTTTGAGGATGAATCACAGGGATTCTAATGGATGTGTATTTTGGCATGTGATATGTTTTGAGAACATTAATACTGGTGAGATAATCCTAGTAGACATGAGATTTATTGAGCATTAAGTTGAAAATAAATTGAAAAAACATGGTTGTGGGGGTCTCATGTAAACCTATTGTAAATTCCTTATACTCTTAAAATGTAATGTCCATAGAGTGTTTGTGCCTATATATTGCAATCATACTTTCTGGGAAGGTCTATTTGTGTACTCGTACCTTTCAATTCAAGGTAGGCCTTCATGAGTGAAAGGATGACGATGGTTAATTCATTTGTTTTAGTAATGATGTTAGTGTGTGATTGATCATGTGATAACTTATGGGACAAGTTAAGTTACATTTTTAAAATCTTTAAGTGTGTTCTATTTTTTGGATAAATTTGACCTCAATAGTCATGACCATTTACTTAAATTAGCATGTGGGCCTAGATTTGGTGATGTGTAACTCAAAGATCGTGAGTTGGTTATGTGTTTTGGACAGTGGATGGTTTACAACCCCTGGGATTTTGCTATATCTAGGTTCCCATTCTATGTTACTAGTATGAAATCCATAGAGATATGGATCAAATGTCTTAGGGGTGACATCCATTATAATTCAATGGGAAAATAAGGTGGTTTTCACTGGTTGGCATGAGCCTTTAAAATTTATAATAGGTTAAATGGGTCATGTTAGGTCTCCTAGGAGTCTTTCATGTTTATTGAAAACAATAAAGATACATTAGTAATGGTTCCATGGTTTTTTAAAATTGAGGATCTGTCATGTGGGGTCACATTGGGTTTTGGTTTTTGAGTCCATCTTATAGTGAGGTGATGGGGTCATAGTAAATGGCTATGGAAATGGTGTCTTGGGATGATATATATATTTTAAAATATTATTTAGTGGATGAGGTTATTAAAGTAACATTATGTGAATACATAGTAGATATGTGGTTAGACATGACATGGGTTTTGGGTGTGATTTTTTGAGTTAATCATGGATCTAGATAAATAAGACATGGGTTTTTTCTATGGAACCTATTTAGATGTGTTTTATAATTGGTTTATGTAACACTAAATAGTGGAGATTATATAATCATTTTTCATAGAGAATAACCCATCTGATAAGGTAGATAACTAAAGAAGCATTGGATGATTTTCTAGTAAGTTGATATAATATGGTGACTAATATTTCACCTTGCTAGTTCAAATTGAGTGGGAATCCAATGTCCAATAGTTATGATTTGGTAATTTTTGTACATAAGTCATAGAGATTTTTAATTTTAGTTTAGTAATGGAATTATTAGAACAATCCAAAGGAGGGGATCATTTCATTGGTTTCTGTAATATGACTTTCATTTGGAAGAGTCGGGGTTGAGCTGTGATTGATCTGTGGGTGATGCATTGAAATTAGGATGTCATCAATCTAGGGAATCTAATTACGTTTGGTTTTGATATGAATGTGGGGTTGGGTTTTAGTGTTATTTTCAAGTGACTCCAAGTGTTTAATTTAGGTTGGGTAAGAGATTTAATTAAACATGAGCATTATTTGGTTGGTCATGAGTCAATTATCATACAACAGATCACCCAGATTATTAGTTAGTGAGGGATGAACTAGTGAATTACATCAGAGGATGGGTTTGAATTTTAGATTTTATGTTCATATATTCATGGGGTTCCCTATAGAATACGGCATTATGAGTGGGTATTTGGTGAATATTTTAAAATCTAGAACAAAAGTTTTCTAGTATTTGTCATAGAGGGGTGTCTTTATTATCTCCCTCAAAAGGTTTTTGTTTAAATTTGTTGGAAATATCTTTAAGTGTGTTGTTTTAAAGGCTAGATATGTATTCAAGGATCATACTGGGACTTTGGGGAAGTCTAATTTGAGTAATATGGTGTGAGTGGTAAGCTATGATAGACTAGGAACTAAGCTGGGGGAAAGCCTTGAGCCTAGGGTTGGATGAGTGGGGACATCATCTTGTCTCAATACAAGTATTTAGGATAGATAACCTTCTCAATTATTAGGAACTATAAGGTTATAATGTGTGACTCTTGTGTGGGTGAGTAATTTCATGAACCATGAATTTAAATCTTCTAGAATTTTGTTTTTGGGGGTGAATTACATATGGAGTAAGAAAATGGATTTTTGGGAAGCATGATTTCAGAATAATGGTCCGGTGATATGATTAGGCCCCTTTTAATTTATTGGAATAGTAAAATTTTATAATTTTGAAATAGAATTTTACAACAATCAGGTATGGTGATTATAATTAAAGGATCTGAGTTTTGGAGTACCACCAGAAGTGGAGCATCATGTTGGTTTTGGATGGAATTTTTGAATCTACTTTGTGTGGGTGTATGAGGTTTTAAAAATGGATTTGGGTTAGCTTCGATACCAGTGTGACTATAGTTATAGTGTTTGGGAATTTTTTTTGGGATCTGAGGATCAAGATCACTTAGATATTTATATTTGGGATTATCTTTTCTAAGGTGAGTAGGTTGCAAAATACTGGCACTTTTACTGATCCATATCTATTTAAAAAATTTATAAATTTTTTTAAATTTACATAATGGATGTTTTTAGGGTGTGGGATGTGTGAAAGTGGTGTTTTGGTATGGGTTTAGAAGGATCTAGCTCTATAGAAACTTACTTTAGTACCATTTTTTATCCAGTACAGAGCCATCATCTAGCTGGTGGCCTTGGAAAGTATGAGTTCCCTCTATATGGGCTCACTAACAAGGTGAAAGTGGCTATTATCTATTAATTGGCCTCCTAAATATAAATTTTATATTATAAGACCGTGTAATTTTACCAGGTCCATCCCCTTATACACTTACATAGGTTTTTTCCCTCTTATAGTAAGCAGCAGTCCCCTGAGTGGGATTCCACCTTATTCATCTACCATGGTGGATTTCCATTATCCAGGATATATTTATTATCCCATATGAAGAATTGAAAATCGATATGTAATGTTATAAATCCTCTTACTAATATTTTTCATTTATTTCTCCATTGAGTGGTACATCATTCAGTTTAGAAATTTTTTCCTATTTCCAAGTCTTTTTTGTGGATTCTCAGTTTCTATCATTTTTTGGTAAAACCAAATACTGATATTGGATAAGAAAGCTTCTCTAAGGTTAAGGTAGGTGGTCCCTTGACATAACCAATAGTCTCTATAATTTTATTTCAAGTGTTTTTGTGGTGAATCATGTTTATTTTTTCATGTTATGAACTAGATCTAATTTAAATAATTAAATTGTTCCCTATATTAGATAGATTCTAGAAATAAAATGTGTGAACCTTTGAAAAAGGTGTCATACCAAGTGAATTTCTTATTTTAGGAATGGACCCAATTAATTGGAAGGTAAATTAATATGGACTATTTAAAATGTAAATTATGATTAGATAAATGATTGTGAAAGGGTATAATCGTCGATAATCATGAGAACGGGGTTTGAAATAATTTTTCTATTTCCTAATGTGAATTGTGAAAATTGAGAAATAGTGTAGTTTTTATGAAACTATTTGGTTTTATATAATTTAATATTTATGATGTTTTAATGGATAATAAAGGCTTTTCAAAAGTTTAAGTGTTTTATGATATTAGATGGATGTTTGGGAAATGGATTTTAATAGTTCCAAATGGTAATATGGTCTATTAAGATACCTATAGGTGAGTTGTTTAAAAATGGTGATTATTTAATAGATAAATTATGATTAATTTTTAACATAGGGATGCTATGTAAATTTTATGGCTTGATGTACCCTTTATAAATGAATAAATATATAATGGGTTGACTTTGATATTAAATTTTTAAATTGTAATAATGGGACTTCAATTCCAAATGAATATATTATTTGGAATAAAAGTGGTAATTACATGGATATTAAATAATGGATTAAATTTTTGTGTGGATTGAGTACATTTTTAGTGCTATTTTTTTTGGAATGTATTTGTGAAATTCTATTGATTATATATGGATTTGGATTGTTTGGAATAGTGTGAGTGAGCCTTTTATTCCAATATGTGACTTAGATGAATGTCATTGAGTGATGAAACCATTGGATTAATTAAAGAATAATGATTTTGAATTCCTTGAGCAATAAATTATATTCCAATTAGATTAATTTTCATAAATTCCTTGGGGATACTCCCCCTTATATTTGATTAATGTATTTATCTATCATATTTCAAATATTAATATTGTGTATTTTTATAGTGTACCATTGTTGAATGGTGTGGGATGAGCTCCCTACTTTCAAATTCATCTCATTTGGTAGAATTCCATAGGTGTGATACATGGATTCCAATATAGTAATTATTCTTTATGTTAATTATGGATACTTGAATTCAGACTGGTATACTAGATTAGTGTAATTTTAAGGGCCATCTGTTGGATTACCTATGTTTTTTTAGAGGGAATGCCTGGTTGAGAAATATGGATTACCTCAAAGTATTTTGACTATAGTTTCCATGATGGTATACCTTAGAACTATTTGATCCATGACTTATAATGTGATCAAATATTCACCATCACCAGCCGAAGTAGGTGTATAATAATTTAGGGTGTCACCATAGATCCTTGACATTAGTGGTTATTCTACTATTCTTCTTTTAAATTGTAAAATTTCAAACTGGTATAATTGTTTATATACAGAACACCAATATGAAATTTATTATAGGCTGGTAATTTTTAGGGTCGGCATTTATGGTGGCATGTTGAGTTGTACTCGCATGATATTGGGACCACCATGGAAATTAGGTACCTCGCCCGTTATAACTATTGTATTGCAGGTTCAAGGTATAAGAAAATTTCTGATATTGTTGATTTATTAGATTCTATGGAGGAGTATGGGATTTTTGTACTATGTCGAGACACAAAACTATCTTTATATTTTCTTCCTATTATATTTAGTCTTTTGGTATTTTTTTTGATGTATTCCTTATCTGGAATATTTCACGGAGTTCATTAGATATAAAATGGGTCTTTTATTTGGTTATTTACTAACACATTCTGGAATATCATTCTTTTTTATTTATCTATTAGGATAGTGAATATAATTTCCATTATATACACTATTTTCCTTATATTATATGCAAGTATAGTCTCTATAATTTACCACATTAGACCCCTGATACATTTTAGAAGCCTTTGGAAAATGGGGAGGCAATTCTGAGGTAATGTAGTAAACTTTAGTTGGGGAACTTATTATTATGGTATTGGGGCCCTACACTCATAAAAGAGATAAATGTAGAAATATTTATAACTGCCAATAATTATCCTAATAACCATCATAAAATATATTCATGGTAAGTATATACACACCACAAATTAAAAAAGTGGTGAATAAGAAATTTTTCTCATAGAAGTAAAAGTTAGATGAGAAATCCTTACCACTTATGTTGATTTTCATAAAAACACTCATAGCATCCTATATAATAAATAAATATTTGTTATGAATTTATAATATAACAATATTAAGACTAATCATTCATGATATTACTCACTAATATTTTTTAATTTCTTCTTTATTAATAACTCCACATTAAAATCGTCATTATGAGTGTTCAATGTTCCATTTTGCATACAGGTCTCTATTTGGTGGTTCTGGTCCTTACACCCTAATCATGATCTCATCATATCTAGAATCTTAATAATTTCAACAAAAAAATATTTATTCATTTTTTAAAAATTTATAACCATTCATATATTGTTATTATAAAAAATGAATTATATCACTTTGCGGAGGCGGTAGTCTGCACGTACTCATAGGTGTTCTTTTTTACTTTTTGGTGGATGGAATAAAAGAAAGGTAAATAATAATTCACCATTAAAGAATCATAATTATATAATTTATATCATATATATTCATTAAATCTATTATTATGACCAATTATATGATTTTTAATGGACAAAAAATTTCATTGTAGAGGTTGTATTTCTCACGTACGCAAGAGCAATCTTATTATCTTCTAATAGATGTTAGGGTCAGAAGGTAGATTATAATATTTTCATTATATAATCATACTAATTTCATAAATATCATATATAATCATTAATTACAAATAAATAGAAATCCTTCTGAAGTGGTGATGAAAAAGAAAATACATTGGTCATAAATATTGTAGTTCATATGTACACACAAATGATGCTTTCCATTCCAATTGAATGGAAATGAGGTAGATAATATTTGTTCCATAAATATAATAAAATTTTAGTATACTTATTATTCTTAAGTTCTTATTATAGGATGTAAACAACATAATTTAAAGTGGTATAAAAATAAATAAACTTAATAGAAATTGGTAAACACTTATATCTCCCCTTTTTCTATCCTTTTGATTGAGATTAGTTCCTTCCACCATGATCCTGAAGGCCTTAGATTTTTTTTCACAATACCACTTTTGAGGGTTGATGGGGAACCCTTACCTAACCCTTAGGGTCATAAGTAGAAGTATTGAACAAAACATGATCTTCCAGAGGCACAAGGCCCAATACATTAAATTTTACAATGAAGGACTTCACTATAATTTGAATATACCTCTACCCATAATTTCCATCATTAAGGATGCCTAGATCACCACCTTGCATGGATGATGTGGAAGAATTTCCCCATGAAGAGATGCATGGTACCTGGTAATGCTGAAAATTATAATACCCTCTCATTATTGAAATCTGGATAGCTCTACTCTGATGGATTCTACTTGCTACGAATCATCTTTTGGGGACTGTTCATGTGTGGTCTGTTTGGGATGCCTCTCGGTCCATTATGTCCTATAGTTTTTTTGGCCTGAAGGTATATGGTGTCCTAGAGTCCCTTTTTCTTGAATTCCTTTGGTGTCACGAAGGCCCTATGTTTTGGTGGCCATGGTGGCCCAAAGGCATAGTGACCTATAAGCCCAAACAGGTGGCCTGAAGGCCCAAATAAGATGAATAGTTATGTATGCTACAACACCACATAGTACCAAATACAGTGAAAATATAGTAAACTAGAAATTCATCCACCACAAAATGATTTGGTACATTATAAGGTATATTTATTCTAAAATTTTGAAGATTTTTTAGAGAAAACCTAACTCATATGTGCCTTTGGTAAACATAAATCAAGTCCCTTTTATAAGAAAAAATAGATTACATTTTTATTAGGTACATGAAAGTAATTATAAATTTTCAATGTGGTTTAGAAAAGAATCATGAATGATTGGATCAAAAATTCCCCAATAATTTTATAGAAGATACAATATTTATGATTTTATAATCATTAATAAATAATTTTAGGCAATAGATTCCATTTAAGGTCATTTTTAGGGTTATTTACAAAATTTGAATTTAAATATACCATAAAAAATGAATTAGCATATAAAAACATTACCCATAACCAAAAAAATATAATTAACCTTTAAATTAATTTAATATCATAATTAATTCCAAAAAATTACTTTTAATGTTTTTAAAATAATAAACATTATTTTTTTTAATGCTTTCACAAGCACTGCGTTAGCTTTTCATAATAGTTCCAGGTATTTATTCCATCGCTAAAAATTAAGTATAAATTATAATCAAAAAATAATTCATTTATATCCAAAATTAATATTTCAAACCATTTATAACAACTTTTTTCCCTATAAATACATAATATAGTTATTAAAAGAGAGAGAGTTACATTTTTCAATTATTAATTACTTAAAATAATATAATGATCTTACTCAAAGAAAATTGGCATAAATTTGACATATTTTTTAATATAGGTTAATGTTGTTTAAAATAAACTCATAAAAAGAAAAAAAAAATATTTTTATGTTGTTTCTATACATTATACAATAGTTTATAATACACTTACACATTCTTCCCTTTATTGTGGTAATGAATGTTTAACATGATTACTATTCTTTGTGACTAAAAATGAAATGGAATGTATTACCTAATTTAAAAATTTGGATAAAAAATATTTAATGTATTTTATAAGATCCAATTTTCAGAATTTGTTGAAACTATATTTAATAAAATATCAAAAAATAGTGAAAAATAATTTTTTGAAGAAAATCATGTTTAAAGCATGAGAAATGATTTTATATTAAAATTGGTAAAGTTTTTTATTAACATTGAATGATTTAAATTATTATAAAGAAAAGTATATTTTTCTATCTTTTAAAAAAACGATAAATAAAAGTAACCTTGCAAAAATGTGATTAAAAATAAGTAACAAAAATAGTTTTTTTATAAAAACTTTACATTGATTTCCAAAATGTCTAACATAAATTTATTAGTTGAAAATTTAATTTTCAAGAGAATTGTATTAATTATTAAATATATATATATATATATTATAAAAAACATGTTACATAAACTTTCAATTAATTATTTTATCAGGATAATGTCATTAAAGTGTAATTATTTATAAAATTGTTATTTCTCAGCATTCTCTCCAAAATCAGTTATTTCTAAAAAAAATTACTCCAAGATAATTTGATATGATTAATAAAAAGATAATGTTTATTTAATGAAATTAAAATTATAAAATTTATATATTAATCATTGAATATAAAAATAAAAAATAATGGGTCACCCAAATTTTATTAAAAAAATAAAACTTTTAAACATTAACAATTGTTAACCTTATGTGATTTAATTCGTATAATTAAAATTTGAAAAATTATTTTCTAGTAAATAATAAAAAATATTTTAATATATTGATTTTTACATATATATTTTATAATGATGTTACTCCAATTTTTACCTACCAGTCCAACAACATGGTTATAACATCCTTCAATAAATAACAATACTATTAACATGGTATATTGTGGATCATTTACGTTTTTTTGAGTGTGGTACATGCTATTAAAAATAGTTTATATTTAAAATAAATATATATTCAAATATCATCCATTATGAAAATTTCTCTTACCCTACTTCATTCCATGGGACTAGAGTTGGGTATTTTCCCGGTGCCCTTGGTTTTGGTTATGCCAATTGGAGAGGTTTCTAGAGAAACACCTCTCTAGATGGGATTTCTTATATTTTCAAATTGAACCATATCAAATTTTCCTCTATATGGAATGATTGTATTCAATGTATTCTATTTTGAATTATTTCATGGGGAATATCATATTATATGTCATTTATGGGGAGAAATCCATTTTTATTAGAAAGTGGTAAACTCATATGGGTCAAACGTGTGTCGATTTCTAGCCTTATTTGATAAAAACCATATTATGGATTGAAGATTTATAATTTGAATTCCCATTTCAAATGAATATTTTATATATTAGGTAATAATATTATAGAAAATTCATGCTCTAATTTTGTGATTTTGGACCATTGTAATTTATATCCTATCATGTTTAAAATTTCATTAAGAATTATAACTAATGATATTATAGACATTGTATTATGACCATTAATATTAGTATAATAAGGCTTATGATAAATTATAATTAACATAGATCAAAGAAGCGATGATCATGACCAGTATGATTATACCCTATGAATTCCATTTGTCAAATCTTTTGAGAGATATTGAATCATTTTGTATTTCCATTGACCAAGATCAAGCTAAGATTCTACAACGGATGCGTGAGAAAAACCATTTATGGGAGAATTTTAATCTTATATATATCACGACCCAATACATATTCATAGAACAACCCTAATAAAGTTTCACCATCACACACCATGCCCATAGGGAATACGATAGTGTAATCAAGGGTTATCTATTTAGACACTAATAGTATGAATTTGTATATATTGTTTCATAAAAATAATGAATATAATTAGTTTTTTATTGTTACTTTATAAATGATTTAATACTAGGTTTGATAAAAATTAGATTTTGATATGAGGAAAGAGAAATTGTGTTTTTGGGAAATATATAGTTTCAATCAAGATACTCTTTTGAGGAAATCAATAATTTTTTAAGTGAATTTTTATTCTAATAAAATATTCTTATTAAGTAATATTTATTTTAATATAATTTATAATATAATCTTATGAAGTAAAAAATTAATTTTTATAAGTGTCATAAATTATTATCATTGTAAGAACCCGGATTTTTTTTTGTAAATGTAAGTTTTTTATTTAAGGGCATATATACTCATTTTCACAGTATGCGCATGCTTCCCTAAAAAATGCAGCTAATTCATGTGATGTTTAAATATGTTTCTAGTAACACCCTTATTATTGATGTAGAATTTGGAATACCATATAGCTTATCCATACTTATAATGTCCTGAAATACTTAAACAGCCTCTACTCAAAATAAATAACATAAACCCTATTTTTCTCTCCCACATGAACCATAGCTCCCTTCTCTCATTAAAATTTCTTATCCTCGTCTTTTTGGGCTTATTTTTGTGGGATTTATTCAATAATTATTTATAAAAATAACTTGTTTTGTGATTTATTTTTATCTCTTGTTTCTATTATCCCATTCGTCATGGTTTTTAATTCACCATATGGGCGTGGTTTCTTAGGGTTTATCATAACCAAATTTAAGGGCTTGAGTTTTGAATTTTAGTGTCTCTCCATTACTTTTAGGGACTTTTATTATTTTAAATGGTTTCTACCTATCTTTACATGTGTATTCTGCACATGTATAAATGTTTGTAACAAATTAATGTAAATAGTTTTATATTCCTACTTTATCGATTAAACTTTTGGTTTCTTGGTTTTTACAATTAAATTTATAAAATTATATAGAAATCTATTATGCTAGTTTTCTGGAATGAATTATATAAAATTTAATTATTTTATTAATATCATTGATGTGGGTTACAAAAATAACTTTATAGAATTATTTAGAAGATATTTTTGAAATGTTTATAAAGTATTTGTTAATATTCATTTTCAAAATGTTTTCATAAATAGTAAAACATCCTAGGAACCCCCAGGTAATGTGGTATGAAATTATAAAATGGATAGATGTCCATTCCCATTAGTTATGTGTGTCCCCCTAACTAGTTATATTTTGTACATTATATCATCACTGGCTATTGAAGTCATTTTTAATACATTCAACTAGATAAGGGTATTACCCTAACTAGTGAAGTATTTTAAATAAGACATGTATATTATAAAGAATTTTGGGAGAACTACCATATTTTATTTTTCAAGTAATGTTCTTACTCTTCCCTCATTATATTTATTTTAAAAAATAAATATAAAATTCTTATTTTTTATTAAAAAAAATTAAAGGATAATTTTATTTATTTATTTTCAAACTAGTATAATTTGGTTTTTTGAACAATGATTGTGTATAAAAAACATGGTGGGATTCCACTAGTATAAATATTCTCACACCCTATATATTTGAATGGGTGTATATTGATGATATTATATCTAATAAAAGAAATTAAATGGATCTTCTTGGAGGTAGTGTGTTCACCTATTAGGAATTCTTGGTTTTTGGACACGACAAGATGTGAAGATGACCTATGTTACAAGGGGATGGGATACATTTTATTTTTTTCATTTTTCATTGTTATTGTAAAGTAAGAATGTATTTCCTATCTGGTTTATAATCTCATCTATCTTATTTTTATATTATTGAATGTATTTTTATATTTTTTCAGTGTTGGGAAATGATTTTGTTTGGCTATAGTTCGTTTTATTTTGGTTACATGTTGATATATCCATTGTTGTCTGATTTATTAATATAATGACTATATAGAGTAAATTAAGTTTATTATAGGTTATCATTTTGGGTACACATAGTAAATTTATTTGGTGAATCTATTCCCAATGAGTTACCTGGAATCTCGGGCTCTAGTTTGTATATGGAGGAGATCTGGCTCAATATTCTGGACTTCCCATAGATTGGATCAGTTTCCTGGGTTTGGGGTAGACCATACTGGTTCATCAAAAAGTACCTTAATTGAGATAAAATGTGTATTTATATATCCATACCTATATAGTATAGAATATGTCATTATTTAGTCAGTTGAAGGTATTGTGATATTAATCCATAATGGTGAATTTCATTGGGTGTATTCGATAGCATCATTATTAAATTATCAAAGAATTAATAATTCATAAGTGGTTATATAGGAATTCCACAATACATTTCCCATGGTAACATTATGACTTAAAAAAGGATTATATGGGAATTTATTCATTCATATGACCTTGTTGGTGGAAAAAGGTGTAGAGATTGATTTGTTTGATGGAGATCATATAAGTCCCTATATAACTATAGCATTATTGATTCCTTTCTAGAGAATTATCATTACTTTCATTTGTGGATCTAGGATTTTTATTTTATTCTTAACACAACAAATACCTTTGGAGTCACACTTTGTGTTTAACTGACTAGTGATTGATTTCAGTTCAGATTGTTTCTCTATAATTATTTTAGATTTAATCAAAAAAAATTAATGGGTGTTTAAAATTTATTTCACGTAATGTGATACATAAAAGGGTTAATTTTCATGAACCCGCATAGATACCTGATTTCACTGATACCTGACCTGGTCCTAACATATCCATGGTATGGTGACTATAACCAACAATTATACATGAATAAAAGTGGAATGGTTTTTCCAAAAAACAGTGGAAGATAAATGATACTAGTTAGTATTCCATCACTAATCAAGGGAAATGTTCCCAAATCAAACTAGTAAAATAATACCCAAAGTTTAAATCATCCCGGCAGACAATATCTATGAAGATAAAGACTTAGTAAATAACTCATTTATAAATTGGATCTCCTCTCCATTAGTCACCTCTATCACACCAGATCCCATGAATCAAGTACACCAACATCCTCCAATATTTTATTTCTATTTACTTAAACTGAGCATAAGATAATCCAGAAATTCTTGAAGCAAAAGGTACGATGTAATATAAAAAAACTAGTGGTGTATCACCAGGTGTTTTATAATCAATCCCATTAAAATTAAACCAATTATGATTTCAATTTAAATAAAACAATAAATGGAAAAAATAAATGCCTAGATATTAAATCTTAATTGATTGATATTGATTACATGATATTTTGATCAATGTTAAAATCAAATAGGTGTAGTGTCTTTGGAACCAGGGAAACATAAATTACTGGTCCATAAAATATCTATAGCATCTCTCACTTTGATCTGCATAACTATCATCCTTATTAGACATATCATACAAAAATCATTTCTTCATAAAATGAGAATGAAAACATATAAAATAGTGATATCTAATGCTCAGTAAGGGTAAATGAGTAAGACATCAAATGTCATATAAGTATAAAATGTGTATAATGTTATAAGAACATGATCTTAACATTTAAAAATAATATTGTGCATATCAAAAATCAAATTGTTGAGTTATAGAATAAAGTCTGGTAGTTTATAAGACATTAATCATAGAGAAATAAAATAACATGATCCAAGAGAACATAACATTTTCATAAGACATGATTTTTTGGTATTCATAATAATATAAAATCATTTCTTTAGAAATCAAGGCTCCTTCCATTGTATATAGTGGAATGGTTTCACTCCCCAAACCATCATAGTAGTCAAGGTTCACTCACAAGAATCACAACTAGAAAATTAACCTACAACCACAGTTCTAAACCGTGGCCTTAGGCCCAAAAACCGTGGCGATTGCTTATAGCCACGGTTTAGAAAAACTATGGCCTCTATCGCCATGGAAGTAGGGATGAACTACTTCCACGGTTTTAACCATGTAAGTAGGGTCCTATCACCATGGTTTTAACCATCCCATTAGGGCCATAGTTCCATGGTTTAACCGTGGAATTAGGGTAGTTAAGGCTATGGTTAAAACTGGGTTAGTATGCCCCTACTGCCATGGTTAAAACCATGGTAGGATACCCCATAATTCCACAGTTAAACCGTGGAAATAGGCCCCTACTACAATGGTTAAAACTATGGCGATATAATGCATATGGTATAAAAAAACAAATTTAGTCCCCCAGTCGGATATTCCCTTGCACCCTACTAGGCACCCCCTGCACCCCCCGAACAAACCCATGGACCACCAGAACACCCCCCCCCCACGGGACCCCAATGCCCCTAGACATCCCCCTTGCACCCCCATGACCCCCTGGACGACCCTCTTTCACCCTCTTGAACACCCCTTGGACATACCACGTGCACCCCCAGGATAGACATTGTGCACCCCCCATGCCCCCTAGACAGCCCCTTGCTCCCACAACATAAATAGCTTGTATTATAATTAAATGAAATTTAATTTGTATTGATATAAATTTTAATTTTAGTATATGAAAATATCATGCTATTCACCCAACAAGATCAAAATAACACATGAAATAAGTTACAAATAAACTCAACATGGATTATGAATTTAAGCAGAAAGAAGAGAGGAGAAAAGTAAATGAGGCGGAATACTCCCCTAAGTGATAGCTTCCAATACCAAGACTATCTCCTCTATCTTTATTGAACAAATCTTGTATAAATATTGAATCACCTATAAACTAGGAAATAACAGCCTATTAGAATCTTATTCCCATATATACAATAGTTGAAACTAGCAGCAAACTCAGGATTTAGAAATTATAATTCATCTTGATACTGCACATGAATATAAATAAATAAAATTCAAATTGAATTTCCACAGAAAAAACATGTAATTTTTCCATTACAACTTGCAAATATATCAACATGGCATAAATAATTCACATTCCCAGAATACCATAACATAAATTTTAAACAAATATAATATCAACATGTTAATCATGGAGAGAAGTAAACATTATCAGGGAGTTGTAAATACCAAAAATAATCTACAATTTGATCATCATTCAATATTCCATTTCGAATTTTTCAATCCCCCCTACCCCTACCCCACCCCCTTTCCCTCCACCTTGCACCCCCCTGGACAGCCCCCTTGCACCCCCTGGACACCCCCCTGCACCCCCAGCCCCCCCTAGACACCCCTCATGCACCCCCTGCCCCCCTCCCCCCTTCCTGCCCCCTGCACACTGCCCCCTAGACACTTCCTCCCCCCATGGACATCCCCCTTTCACCCCACCACATGCACCCCCATGCCCCCCTCGACGGCCCCCTTATAGCCCCCTGCACCCCCACCACACTATAGTAGCCCACCCCCCTCCCCCTACACCCACCCCCTACACCCCCCCACCCCCCCCCCCCACCTCCCTGCCCCTGGCACACTGCCCCCCTCCCCCTGGACAGCCCCTTGCACCCCCTGGGCACACCCCCATGCCCCCTAGAAAGCCCCCTGCACCCCCACCCCCTGCAACCCCTCTATTCCTCTATATGAATTATCATTTGGATTATTATGATTTCTTGAGATGATGTCTAATGAGGCATCGTGTGATCAGTAGAGTGATCATGTGAAGAAGTAGTTGTCACACAGATTGTGCCATCATTCTAGCAATTATGAAGATGCTGAGAATATTGACACTCATAAGATCCCAAGATCCTAGGGCATTTGAAGAGGTCCTTGACACACCTTAAAAAAAAGAAGCAACGCCACCTATATAAACCAAGGAAATACCAAGAGTTTGGTTGCTTTTGTTTTTCTGAGAACTCAATAGTAACTATCAAAACTAATGAGCTCATGTGATTCAATCACGTGAAGAAAATCTTAAAAATACATCTTGGTTACATGATGGTAAGAAGGAGGAACCCCCGAACAAACCATAGTCCAAAGAAGGTGATCTCGTACACATATCTACTGTCTCACAAAGGAGAAACCTGAAATTCCTCGGGTTTTGCAAAGAGGTTAAAGAGAACTCAAGGACACAATATATGTCATGAAAAGCATTTATAAAAGATATCCTCTGATCTTAAAAAGATGTTTGTGGAGACAACCGTGGACACACCCAATTTTTTGTGAAAGGAAAATTGAAATCCATAAAATTATCTTAAAGGGTTTGAGGTGACACCCCTTGTCTCATAAATCACTTCAAGAGACACCTTCCAAACAGCCAAATCTTGAAAAGTTATTGAAACAGAACCCGCATATAGTGTTCTTGAGATCCTGTGAAGCATCTTTTTGTTTATGTGAGGAAATTTGGTGATCCACACTTGGGGTCATGCGAAGGTAGTCAATAGATCACATAACATTGCTTAGATCATGAGATTTTCATGATACACTGAAGAATAAAGGAAGATAAAGGTTGCATGAAACCCATGCTACCCATGAAATCCATGAAAGAATAATTTAGATACCTAAAACAAGACTTCAAATGACACATAAAGTACAAGAATATATAAAAATGTGTGTTATTGTTTCAGATTCCATGCAAATCATACCCCCTTCTCCCGGAACTACCCCCTACACACTGTCCCCCTAAACACCCCATGCGCCCACATTCCCACCTAGACAGCTCCTTACACTCCCTACACCACTCCCCCCCCCCACAGTAGTCCACCCCCCTGTAACGACCCAAAGTTTTTCAATGGAAATTCCCTTCCTATATTTATGTCATAAAATAACATGAAATCAGAACATAATGAACTACTAAGTGATAAGTGACCTTTAAACATAAATTTTTCACTTCTGTGTTTGGAATTTTTAAAAATCTAAAATACACAGTTGTGCTCAAGATGAATTTTAGAGTCTAATGAAACAAAAATAATTTTAAGTGAATAGTAACGTACCCTTAAGAATAGTAACATACCTTATAAATATTAATATGTCCCTTATGATGAGTAAATCATACAACATAATAGTAACCTTACCCGTGAATAATTAAATAAAATTTAGACATCTTAGAAAGTGAAAAATTGACCTTAGTAAACATTTTGGAATTTTGTAAGTCATAAATAATTAATTATAAATAATTAATTAATTTAAAGGAAAATTTATTTTATTAAAATTTATTCATTATTTATCAAATCAATGTCTTATAGTTTTTAAATAATTTTTTAACACCCTGCGTAATTTTTGAAAGCACTATAAAATGAGTTTAAATCTTAAAAACTATTTTTTTATGTAAATTATGATTTTAATTAAATATTAAATTAATAGTTTTTAGAAACTTATTTTGGAAAAATGAAATTCATTTTTGGATTCTAGACTTTTAAAAATTGTTGGGGTAAATTTTTGGGATTTTTCTGAGATATTTGAATTTTTGATGAATAGTGGAATCCGATAATTCACAATAAATGCTAAATAATGGATTAATTGAGTCATTAATGATTTTTTACTAATGAAAGCCCACTTGGTTCAGGATAAAATGATAAAATTACTATTATTGGTCATCCAAGACTTGATATTCCTCGTCTTAGAGGAAATTAATAAACTAATGAGTTTTATATTAAGGAAACCCCTCTCCCCTCCACTACAGAAGCCACCCTTCACACCCTCATTTCCTCACACCTCTAAAGCTCCAAGACTTCTCTAAAATCTGCCCAAACACAATCCCTATCACCTCCCCCACGTCCAAGATCTTCTTTTTTCATCAAAAGACCATGCTTAAGCCCTTAAAGAGGTTCTCAAGAGAAGGATTCAAGAGGTAATTTCTCTTCCTCTTCTCCTTTAATTTCCTTTCCTTTCTTGATCTCACCCCAACTATGTTCATATGAATTGTTTTTTAACTAATGTATTATACATATACTATATTTTTATGATGATAATTGGATATTATATCATCCAACCCCCTTTCCCCCTCCATTTTATTTTATTAAGGAGAACGTTGTTCGTGAGGTGTTAATTTTTCACCTTCAAGAACGACATGCTTCCTTCTTCCATTTATACCTTCAGATCTGGTCATTAAATAATTTTTGTTTTCAAACCATAATATTTTATTTTTATTATGTTCTATTTAATGTTCTTGAAATAACCCATGGCCATATTACTAAGTGATAAATTAAAAGAAGTTCGTTGTGTTCCAAAAACCGCCCAAATTAACCCAAATAGCCATCATTTACTTCTTATCTAATGATTCATCCACATGGATATAATATAATTAATTATAAGTTCATTAAATATCCTTTAATATCATTAATGACATGTAATATCATTTTTTTATGTTTACTCATGTTCTACCCAAACTTCAATTTAAGAATACAAGTGAACAACCCAAGAAAACCATAAAAACGAACATCCCCAAACAATGTTTTCAAAATCAATAAGCCATCCAAAGGAACATAATATGAAATAATGAAACCAGAATTAACCCTATTAATGTACCCATGGTTCTATATTTCTAATTAATTAATATAATGTCATTATACAGGACATTAAATAGAAGGAATCATTCAGGTACGAGGTAAGGGGAAATCTCGAACCCAATTTTCTTCCATCGAGTTCTCCCTCTTTCACTCCATTTTTGATATGGTTACTCCTTAAAGATAATTTTTTCATCATTATGTTTAATTTTCTAGGATATACATGTTTGTCACTGGTTTTTATGTCAAACCAAATGTTTTCCAAAAGAACCCCTCTTTTAAGAACACCCCTTTTACTTCTCACTCAAAGTGCGCGGTTCCGCAACATGTATGTTATTCCATCATCCTTTTGTGAACCCAAAGCTTATGAATGTGTTATTATGAGATAAAACCCATTACATTCCATGGGTTAGTTATTTATATTTTTTATATTTGTTCTATGTGGAAAGCATGAAGATGATAATGTTATGATGTGACGGGTGCACCCGGAATTATATAGTGCAATATGAATTTTTCAATGTGATGGGTGTGCTCAGAATTATACAGCACTCCAATGAATTGGGTAAAGTGATTAATCTCATGAGTAAATTTTAAATGATGTGTTAACAAGATTCTATAATGGTTCATAAGTATGTGTGGTAGTTAACCACTAATACATGATGTTTTATTTTTATTCATTGCCACATTTCATGTCTTTTATTTATGATCATCTCATGTTAAGGATCTTTTGCCTATGATTATTCTCACCCCATGCTATATTGTTCCTATATATCCTTTTATTGGGCTTCTAGCTCACCCCTTTTGATGTATATCCTCAGGTGGCTACATGTACTAAGAGAGGATGAGAGCCAATAAGAAGTTAGAGAAGTAGAAATTAAATAAATGTTTATGATTGATGTTATATTTCTTATGGATGGTCCTAGTTTTCCCAATACACTAACTCTTTGGATCCTCTATGTGTAATAATATTATGTTTTATATGTTTAAAATTATTTAATAGTAATGTAAGAAAAGGCTGGGTTGCTATAGTTGGTATCAGAGGCAAGGTTTTGTTAATTTGGGAATTAGGATTAGTGAACCCTAGTGAAAACCTACAGTGTGAGACTAAGTAAAAATATGAAAACAAGAATTTTTACCTAGGGATCCTGTATTTTATGATTTTCTTATAAATTGTTTAAATTTTTTACATATGTTTTTTTCTATCCTTTTCTATTTTAGAAAATGGTGGGAACCAGGAGAAATCAGGCCAAAAATTCGTGTGAGGGCCAATGCAACGATTGCCCGAACGACATACCCAATGATTTGGGTGGTGGAGTTCAAAACTTCATGGTGATTCTTACCCAATTAAAACAGGTCATGAACAATAACCATAATAATGTGGAATGTCCTCCTTCACCAAAGAGGGAGAAACTGTCTATCAAATGTTTTATGCGGCAATGACCACCGACGTTTAGTGGATCTTCTGATCCACTAGTTGTAGAATAGTGGGTCAACTCCATAGAGAAGATCTTTTCTATTATTCACTATTCTGAGACAGAGAAGGTGACCCTAGCTATTTATCATCTAGACAGAGAAGCTGATCAATGGTGGGCTTTGATTAAGAACACCAGGCCAAGGGAGGAAATTGAAGAGATGGAATGGGAAGACTTTAAGATAATGTTTCTTAATAAGTATTTCCCACGAACTCTTCGCACGAAGATGGAGTGAGAATGTATGGAGCTCAAACAAAAAGAAGGAGAATCTTTCACAACCTATGAAGCAAATTTCACAAGGCCTGAAAGGTACACTTCGGGTTTTATTATCAATAATGATAGAAAAATTGATATATTATTTAGTGGATTAAAACCACACCTTCGAAAGGCTCTTGCAATTCTAGACTTTTGGAGTTAGGAAGAAGTTGTTCAGTGTGCTCTAAAACTGGATATGGAGTTTGGAGAATGGTCCCATGGCTATGGGGATAAGGAAAAAAAGTTGGAGTTTCAAGCTGGTGGATCTAATGATAAAGGTGGGAAGAAAAATCAACGACACACATGCCAAAAATGTGGGAAGTTGCACAATGGAAACTGCCTCAAAGGGACGGGGAAATGCTTCAAGTGTGGAAAAGAAGGAAACCATTCTCAAGAGTGTCGAAAAGACACGAAAAGGAAGTAGAATGTAGCAAACTAGTGCACTAAACCTCGAGTTCTCGAGGGTAATCTGCGTCAACAGCCACCAAATCCAAATGAACAATGGAAGGATTATTCCATCACTAATGCGGAAGTGGAGAATGATAATGAAGTAATAAAAGGTACACTTCCTATTCACTCTAGAATGTCAAAAGTATTATTTGATTCTGGTTCTATGCATTCCACTATATCTTCCAAGTTTTCTAGAACAATATAATCGAAGCACCGAAACCTTGAAGTAGAGATATCTGTAAAAACACCAAGTGGTGAAATCATTGCAACCCAAGTGTTTGACTCTTCTACTGTTGGCGTATGTGGGAAGATTCTTTCAGAAAATCTCATAATACATCCCTTTGTGGAATTTGACACTATAATAGGGATGGACTGGCTCTCGTTATATAGATATCATATCAACTATCGGAAAATGAAATATCCTTTCATATTCCAAACCATCCCTTGCTTCTCTACAAATTCCAGGAATATCATGAATCTCCTTTGAAAAATCCTTCAATGGTGTGGGTGTTGATTCCCTATGAAGAAGCATACCTTGCCCAAATGGTTGAGTCAAAGGAAAGTTCCAACCTTGAGGAAATTCCCATTGTGAGGGAATACAGTGAGGTATTTCCTGAAGAGTTACCCGGAATTCCCCCGGATCATGAGGTAGAGTTCTTAATTGAACTCATACCTGGAGCTACTCTAATCTCGAAGTGTCCATAGAGGATGGCTCCTATCGAATTGGAGGATTTAAATAAGCAGCTTCAAGAGCATCTGGATAATGGGTTCATGCACCCTAGTGCATCGCCTTGGGGTGCGCTAGTGCTCTTTGTGGAGAAGAAGGATGGAATAATGTGCCTGTGTATCGATTATTGGGAACTGAACAAGATCACCACAATGAACAAGTATTCTCTCCCAAGGATTGATGAATTGTTCAATCAGTAAATAGGAGCTCAATACTTCTCAAAGGTGGATCTTCATTCTGGATATCATCAGGTAAAGGTTAATAAGGAAGATAATCAGAAGACAGCCTTCCGTACAAGGTATGGGCACTATGTGTTTTTGGTGATGGCCTTCGGACTTACTAATGCCCCTATAATCTTCATGGATTTGATGAATAGAGTCTTTATACATTACCTAAAAAAATATTTGGTAGTGTTTATTGATGATATTCTAATTTACTCCAAGAGCATGGTGGAACCTGAAGATAATCTAAGACTTGTGTTGGAGACATTGAGAAAGGAGAATTTGTACTCCAAGTTCACCAAATGTGACTTTTGGATGAAGCAAGTCACGTTCTTGGGACATGTGATCACAAGTGAGGGAATTTCTGTGGATCCTTCAAAGACCAAGGTGATTGAGGAATGGACCAGGCCCTCTAGTGTCACAGAAATCCGCAGTTTTCTTGGATTAGCTGGGTACAAAAAATGTTTTGTGAGAAACTTCTCATTATTGTCAAGCCCGCTAACTAAGCTAACAAGGAAAGGGGTAAAGTATATCTGGACAGAAGAATGTGAGGGAAGCTACAAGGAGCTAAAGAGAAGGATAATCACCACACCTGTACTCACACTACCGAAAAGTGTAGAATGTTTTGTGATATACAGTGATGCTTAAAAGAAAGGCTTGGGTTGTGTAATCATGGAAAATGATAAGGTGATATCCTACGCCTCACGACAGTTGAAGATCCGTGAGAAGAACTACCCGACGTGTGATCTAGAGTTGGCAGCTGTGATTTTTGCCTTGAAAATCTGGCGGCACTACCTTTATAGTGAGAAGTGTGACATATACACCGAACATAATAGCCTAAAGTATATATTCACACAAAAGGAGCTCAACATGAATCAAAGGAGATGGTTAGAGATAATCCAGGATTACGATTTCTTTATTCACTATCATCCTAGAAAGGAAAACAAGGTTGCAGATGCTCTAAGAAGGAAAGAACCTGCTACTATTCCCATGTTGCAGATTGAGAAAGACCCTATCTTCTTGGATATGAAAAGGATGGATTTGGAAATAATAAGGGTAGAGGACACATCCTACCATGCCCAAATTGTTGTACAACTATCCATCCAGGAGAAGATTAAGGAAGCACAAAGGGATGATGTGGAGATACAAAAGAGGGTGAATGTAGTAAAGGAAGGGAAGCTGCAAGAGTTCCATATCAATGATGATGGTGTGATTTGGTTTGGAATGTGGCTTTGTGTGCCTTCATCACCTAGGATAAAGAAGGAGCTATTGGACAATGCACATAGCTAAACTTTCTCTATCCATCCTGGGAGTACCAAGATGTACCGTGATCTTCGAGAACACTTCTGGTGGGATTACATGAAGAAGGAGATTGTGGGAATATATATCAAGGTGCTTGGTATGTCAGAAAGTTAAATCTGAGCAACAAAAGTCCAATGGTATGATGCATCCGTTTCCTATACACATGTGGAAATGGTAAAATGTTACTATGGACTTTGTCCCGGTTCTCCTGAAGACGTCAAAGGTAAATAATGTGATATGGGTTGTGGCTGACCGAATCACCAAGACTGCCCATTTTATTGTTTTTCAGGAAGATCTCTCACTTGAAAAACTTGCAAAGATATATGTGAAGGAAGTGGTGAGACAGCACGATGTTCCACTCTCAATTTTCCCTGACCGTGATCCAAGGTTCACATCTATGTTCTATTGGAGCCTTCAACATTCTTTGAGTACTGAATTAAATTTCATCACGACCTATCACCCCCAAACTGATGGAAAGTCTGAAATAACTATTCAGATGCATGAAGATATGCTAAGAGCCCGCTATCATGAATTCAAAGGTGGTTGGTATCAGCATATCCCATTGGTTGAGTTCTCATACAACAATAGCTTCCACTCGAGTATTCAGATGGCACTGTATGAAGCTCTTTATGGGAAGCGGTGTAGAACTCCAACCTGTTGGGAAGAAATTGGAGAAAGAAAGGTGGTTGGACCTGATCTTGTTCAAGAGATGACAGAAAAGGTTCAAGATATCCAGAAACACATCAAAGTTTCTAAAAGTCGGCAAAAGAGTTATGCTGACAACCGTCGAAGGGACTTGGAGTTTGAAGTTGGAGATAAATTCTACCTTAGAATATCTCCATGGAAGAGAGTCATGCGATTTGGGAAGAAAAGGAAGCTAAGCCCAAGGTATATTGGCCCTTTTGAGATCCTTGACCGTATAGGATCCGTGGCCTATGATCTTGCACTTCCACCAAATATGGCTCAAGTTCATGATGTGTTTCATATATCACTACTAAGTAAGTAAATACTAGACCCCTCACATGTACTAAACTCAGAGGTGGTTCAGCTAGAAGATGATATCTCCTATGAGGAGTAGCCAGTAAAGATTCTGGATCAGAGAGAAAAGGTTCTACGCAACAAGGCAACCCATATTTTCAAAGTGTTGTGGATGAATCATAAGTTTGGGGAAGCAACTTTGGAACTAGAAGAGGCAATGAAGGAGAAACACCCTCACCTGTTTGTGTAAAGTGATATTTCGAGGGCGAAATTTCTTAAGGGGGGAAGAATGTAACGACCCAAAGTTTTTCAATGGAAATTCCCTTCTTATATTTATAGCATAAAATAATATGAAATCAAAACATAATGAACTACTAAGTGATAAGTGACCTTTAAACATAAGTTTGTCTCTTCTGTGTTTGGAATTTTTAAAAATCCGACATACATGGTTGGGCTCAAGATGATTTTTGGAGTCTAATGAAACAAAAAATAATTTTTGGTGAATAGTAACGTACCCTTAGGAATAGTAACATACCCTTATGAATATTAATATGACCCTTATGAATAGTGAATCATCCAACATAAGAGTAACCTTACCCATGAATAATTAAATAAAATTTAGACATCTTAGAAAGTGACAATTTGACCTTAGTAAACGTTTTGGAATTTTGTAAATCATAAATAATTAATTATAACTAATTAATTAATTTAAAGGATAATTTATTTTCTAAAAATGTATTCATTATTTATAGAATCAATTTATTATAGTTTTTAGATAATTTTCTAAGACCCTATGTAATTTTTGAAAGCACTAGAAAATCAGTTTTAATCTTAAAAACTGTTTTTTATGTAAATTATTATTTTAATTAAATATTAAATTAATAATTTTTAGAAAATTATTTTTTAAAATGGTTTTATTTTTCGGATTCTACACGTTGAAAAATGGTTGGTGTAAATTTTTGGGATTTTTCTGATATACTTGAATTTTTTATGAATAGTGGAATCCGGTAATTCACAATAAATGCTAAATAATGGATTAATTGAGTCATTGATGATGTTCTTCTGATGTAAGACTACTTGGTTCGGGATCACATGATAAAATTACTATTCATGGTCATCCAATACTCACTATTCCTTGTCTTAGAGGAAATTAATAAACTAATGAGTTTTATATTAAGGAAACCCCTCTCTCGTCCGCTATAAAAGCCACCCTTCACACGCTCATTTACTCACACCTATCAAGCTCCAAACCTTATCTAAACTCTACCGAAACACCTTCCCTAGCCCCTCCCCCACATCCAAGAGCTTCTGTTCTCATAAAAATACCATGCTTAAGCCCTTAAGTAGGTTCTCAAGAGAAGGACTCAAGAGGTAATTTCTCTTCCTCTTCTCCTTTAATTTCCTTTCAAGTTCACGTTCCATTCTTGATCTCTCCCAACCTATATTCATCTGAATTGTATTTTAAATATAGTATTATACATCTACTGAAATTTTATGATGCTAATGGTATATTATATCATACAATCCCCTTTCCCTCTCCCATTTATTTTAATAAAGAGAACGTTGTTCGTGAGGTGTAAATTTTTCACCTTCAAAAACGAAATGTTTTCTTCTTCCATTTCTACCTTAAGATCTGGTCATGAAACCATTTTTATGGTTGAACCAGAATATTTTATTTGTATTATGTTCTATTTAATGTTCTAGAAGTATCCTATGGCCACATTACTAAGTGATAAATTAAAACAAGTTCGTTGTGATCCAAAAACCACCCAAATTAACCCAAATAGACATCATTTAATTCTTATCTAATGATTCATCCACATGGATCTAATATAACTCATTATAAGTTCATTAAAGATACATTAATATCATTAATGAAATCTAATATCATTTCTGGTTGTTTACTCATTTCTACTCAAACTTCAATTTAAGAATACAAGTGAACCACCGAAGAAAAACCATAAAAACGAACATTCCCTAACAGTGTTTTTAAACTCAATAAGTCATCCAAAGGAACATAATATGACATAATGAAACCTGAATTAACTACATTAATGTAAACATGGTTCTGTATTTCTAATTAATTAATATAATGTCATTATATAGGACATTAAAGAGAAGTAATCATTCGGGTACACGGTAAGGGGAAATCTCAAACCCAATTTTCTTCCTTCAAGTTCTCCCTCTTTCACTCCATTTTTGAAATGGTTACTCCATAAAGATCATTTTTTCATAATTGTCTTTTCTTTTCTAGGATATACATGTTTGTCACTGGTTTTTATGTCAAATCTAATGTTTTCCAAAATAACTCCTCTTTTAAGAACACCCCTTTTACTTCTCACTCAATGTGGACAGTTCTTGAAACATGTTTGTTATTCCCTCTTTCTTTTGGGAACCCAAAGTTTATGACAATGTTATTATGATATGAAACCCATTCCATTCCATGGGGTAGTTATTTAAATTTTTTATATGTGTTCTATGTGGCAAGCATGATGATGATAATGTTATGATGTGACGGTTGCGCCCGGAATTATATAGCGCAATATGAATTTTTCAATGTGACAGGTGCGCCTAGAATTATGCAGCACTCCAATGCATTGGGTAAAGTGATTAATCTCAATAGTAAATGTGAAATGATGTGTGAAAAAGATTCTAGTTGGGTTCATAAGTATGTGTGGTAGTTAACCACTAAGACATGATGTTTCATTTTTATGCATTGCCACATTTCATGTCTTTTATTTATGCTCCTCTCATGTTAATGATATTTTACTTATGATTATGCTCACCCCATGATATATTGTTCTTATCTGTCCTCTTACTGGTCTTCTAGCTCACCCCTATTTATGTATATCCTCAGGTGGAAACATGTATTAAGGAGAGGACGAGAGCCAATAATAATCTAGAGAAGAAGAAATTAAATAATTGTTTATGCATGATGTTGTATTTGTTATGGATGGTCCTGTTTTCCAAAGACACTAAACCTTTGGATCCTCTATGTTTAATACTATTATGTTTTTAATCTTTAAAATTATGTAATAGTAATGTATGAAAAGGTTGGGTCGCTATAGTTGGTATCAGAGGCAAGGTTTAGTAAATTTGGTAATTAGTATTAGTGAACCCTAGGGAAAACCTACAGCATGAGACTAAGTACAAATATGAACACAAGAATATTTACCTTGGGATCCTGTATGTTATGTATTTGGTATTAGTTTTTTAAATTGTTTACTTATGTTTTGTTCTAACATTTTCTATTTTATAAAATGGTGGGAACAAGAAGAAATCATACCAACAACTCGTGCGAGGATCAATGCAACGATTTCCCTAACGACATCCCCAATGATTTCGGAGGCGGATTTCAAAACTTCATGGCGATGCTTACCCAATTATCACAGGTTATGAACAATAACCACAGTAATGGGAACGTCCTCCTTCACCATAGAGGGAGAAACTGGCTATCAAATGTTTTATGCGGCAACGACCACTGACGTTTAGTGGATCTTCCGATCCACTAGTTACAGAATAGTGGGTCAACTCCATGGAGAAGATATTTTTGTTCTTCACTGTTCTCAGATAGAGAAGGTGACCCTTGCTATTTATCGTCTAGACATAGAAGCCGATTAATGGTGGGATTTGATTAAGAACACCAAGCCAAGGGATGAAATTGAAGAGATGGAATGGGAAGACTTTAAGATAATGTTTCTTAATAAGTATTTCCCATGAATTCTTCGAACGAAGATGGAGAGAGAATTTATAGAGCTCAAACAAAAAAGAAAGAGAATCTGTAACAACCTATGAAGCGAATTTCACAAGGCTTGAAAGGTGTGCTTCAGGTTTCGTTATCAAAAATGATAGAAAAAATGATAGATTATTTAGTGGATTAAAACCACACTTTCGAAAGGCTCTTGAAATTCTAGACTTTGGGAGTTATGAAGAAGTTTTTCGGTGTGCTCTCATACTGGAGATGGAGTTTGGATAATGGTCCCATGGGTATGGTGATAAGAAAATAAAGATGGAGTTTCAAGCTGGTGGATCTAATGATAATAGTGGGAAGAAATATCAACAACCCACATGCCAAAAATGTGGGAATTTGCACAATGGGAACTACCTCAAAGGGATGGGGAAATGATTCAAGTGTGGGAAAGAAGGATACCATGATCAAGAGTGTGAAAAAGACACGAAAAGGAGGGAGAATATAGCCGATGAAATGAGATAACCACTCATGGCCCATTGCTACAACTGTAAAGAGCTAGGGCACTATGGAAACCAGTGCACTAAACCTCGAGTTCTCAAGGGTAATCAGTGTCAGCAGCCACCAAAGACAAAGGAAGAAGGGAATGCTTATTCCATCACTACTATAGAGGTGGATCATGATAATGAAGTCATACAAGGTACACTTCCTATTCACTCAAGAATGGAAAAATTTTTATTTGATTATGGTTCTATGCATTCCTTTATATCATGCATGTTTTCTAGAACTATAGAATCGAATCCCTGAAACCTTTAAGTAAAGATATCTATAAAAACATCAAGTGGTGAAATCATTGCAACTCAAGTGTTTTACTCTTCTCCTATTGGCTTATGTGGGAATATTCTTCTGACAAATCTCATAATACTTCCCTTGGTGGAATTCGATGCTATAATGGGATTGGACTGGCTCTCGTTATATAGAGCTCATATGAACTATCGGGAAAAGGAAATATTATTTCATATTCAGAACCATCACATGCTCCTCTACAAATTCAAGGAAGATCATGAATCTCCTTTCAAAAATCCTTCAATGGTGTGGGTGTTGATTCCCTATGAAGAAGTGTACCTCGCCTAAACGGTTGAGTCGAAGGAAAGTTCCAACCTTGAAAAAATGCCCATCGTGAGGGAATACGACGATGTATTTCTGAAGAGTTACCCGGAATTCCCCCAGATCGTGAGGTAGAGTTCTCAATTGAACTCATACGTGGAGCTACTCCAATCTCAATGTGTACCTATAGGATGGATCCAATCTAATTGGAGGTGTTAAAGAAGCAGCTGCAAGAGCATCTGGAAAAAGGGTTCATATGCCCTAGTGCATCACCATGGGGTGCGCTAGTGCTCTTTGTAAAGAAGAAGGATGGAACATTGCGTCTGTGTATCGATTATCGGGAACTCAACAAGATCACTATAAAGAATAAGTATCCACTCCCAAGGATTGCTGACTTGTTCGATCAGTTAAGAGGATCTCAATACTTCTCAAAGGTGGATCTTCGTTCTGTATATCATCATGTAAAGGTGAAGAAGGAAGATATTCAGAAGACTGTCTTCCATACAAGGTATGGGAACTATGAGTTTTTGGTGATGCCCTTCGGACATACTAATGCCCCTTCAATCTTCATGTATTTGATCAATATAGTCTTTAGACATTACCTCGAAAAATTTGGGGTAGTGTTTATTGATGATATTCTCATTTACTCCAAGAGAAAGGAGGAACATGAAGAACATCTAAGACTTGTGTTGGCAACATTGAGAAAGGAGGAGTTGTACGCCAAGTTCAGAAAGTGTTACTTTTGGATGAAGCAAGTCACATTCTTGGAACATGTGATCACAAGTGATGGAATTTATGTGGATCCTTCAAAGACAAAGGTGATTGAGGAATGGCCCAGGCCCTCTAGTGTAACAGAAATCTTTAGTTTTCTTGGATTAGCTGCGTACTACCGAATTTTATGAGAAACTTATTATGATTGTCAATCCTGCTAACTAAGCTAATAGGGAATGGGGTAAAGTATGTCTGGATGGAAGAATGTGAGGGAATATTTAAGGAGATAAAGAGAGCTCTAATCACCACACCTATACTCACACTACTGAAATGCGGAGAAAGTTTTGTGATATAAATTGATTCATTAAAGAAAGGCTTGGGTTTTGTACTCATGCGGAATGATAATGTGATAGCCTACGCCTCACGACAGATGAAGATCCAAGAGAAGAACTACCCGGCGCATGATCTATAGCTGGCAGCTGTGATTTTTTCCCTGAAAATCTGGCGGCACTACCTTTATGGTGAGAAGTGTGACTTATACACTGAAAAAAAGAGCGTAAAGTATATATTCACAAAAAAGGAGCTCAACATGCGTCAAATGAGATGGTTAAAGATAATCAAGGATTACGCTTTCTCAATTCACTATCATACTAGAAAGGCAAACAAGGTAGATGATGCTCTAAGTAGAAAAGAACATGCTACTCTTTCCATGTTGTGGATTGAGAAAGACTCTATCTTCTTGGATATGAAAAGGATGGATTTGGAAATCATAAGGTTAGGGGATACATTATACCTTGCTTAAATTATTGTGCAACTATCCATCCAGGAGAAGATTAAGGAAGAACAAAGGGATGATGTGGAGATACAAAAGAGGGTGAATGCAGTAAAGGAAGGGAAGCTGCAAGAGTTCCATGTCGATGATAATGGTGTGATTTGGTTTGGAATGTGGATTTGTGGGCCTTCATCACCCGGGATAAAGAAAGAGCTATTGGAAAATACACATAGCTCAACTTTCTCTATCCATCCTGGAGTACCAAGATGTACTGTGATCTTTGAGAACACTTCTGGTGGGATAACATGATGAAGGAGGTTGTGGAATATATATCAAGGTGGTTGGTATGTCAGCAAGTTAAATCTGAGCGAACAAAATCCAAAGGTATGATGCATCCTTTTCCTATACACATGTGGAAATGGGAAAATGTTAATATGGACTTTGTCACGGATCTCCCGAAGACTTCAAATGGAAATAATGCGATATGGGTTGTGGTTGACCGACTCACCAAGACCGACCATTTTATTGCTATTCGGGAATATCTCTCGCTTGAACAACTTGCAATGATATATGTGAAGGAAGTGGTGAGACTGCATGGTGTTCCACTCTCAATTGTCTCTAATCGCGATCCAAGGTTCCCATCTATGTTCTGGATGAGCCTTCAACATGCTTTGAGTAATGAATTAAATTTCAGCATGGCCTATCATCCCCAAACTGATAGTCAGTCTGAAAGAACTATTCAATGCTTGAAGATATGCTAAGAGCCTGATCTCTTGAATTCATAGGTGGTTGGTATCAGCATCTCCCATTAGTTTAGTTCTCATACAACAATATCTTCCACTCGAGTATTCAGATGGCTCCGTATGAAGCTCTTTATGGGAAGCGGTATATAACTCCAACCTGTTGGGATGAAGTTGGAGAAATAAAGTGTCTTAGACCTGATCTTGTTTAAGAGATGATAGATAAGGTTCAAGACATCCAGAAACACATCAATGCTACTCAAAGTCGGAAAAATAGCTCTACTGTCAACCGTCGAAGGGACTTGGAGTTCGACGTTGGAGATAAAGTCTTCCTTCGAATATCTCCATGTAATAGAGTCATGCGATTCAGGAAGAAAGGGAAGCTAAGCCCAAGGTATATTGGCCCCTTTGAGATCCTTGACCGTATAGGATCCATGGCCTATCGTCTTGAAGTTCCAAAAAATATGGCTCAAGTTCATGATGTGTTTCATATATCACTAATGAGTAAGTACATACCAGACCCCTCACATGTACTAAACTCAGAGGTGGTGCATCTGGAATATGATCTCTCCTATGAGGAGTAGACAGTAAAGATTATGGATCAGAGAGATAAGGTTCTACGCAATAAGACAACCCATATTGTCAAAGTGTTGTGGAGGAACCCTATGTTTTGGGAAGCAACTTGCGAACTAGAAGAGGTAATGAAGGAGAAACACCCTCATCTGTTTGTGTAAAGTGAGATTTCGGGGGCAAAATTTCTTAAGGTGGGAAGAATGTAACGACCCAAAGTTCTGAAATTGGAAATTACCTTCTTATATTTATGTCATAAAATAACATGAAATCACAACATAATGAACTACTAAGTGATAAGTGACCATTAAACATAATATCTTCACTTCTGTGTTTGGAAGTTTTAAAAATCCGACATACACGGTTGTGCCCAAGATGATTTTTAGAGTCTAATGAAACAAAAATAATTTTTGGTGAATAGTAACGTACCCTTAGGAATAGTAACAACACCTTATGAATATTAATATGACCCTTATTAATAGTAAATCATACAACATAAGAGTAACCTTACCCATGAATAATTAAATAAAATTTAGACATCTTAGAAAGTGACAATTTGACCTTAGTAAAAGTTTTGGAATTTTGTAAGTAATAAATAATTAATTATAACTAATTAATTAAATTAAAGGAAAATTTATTTTCGTAAATTTTTTTCATTATTTATCAAATCAATCTATTATATTTTTTTTATAATTTTATAAGACACTACGTAATTGCTGAAAGCACTATAAAATCAGTTTTAATCATAAAAACTGTTTTTAAGTAAATTATGATTTTAATTAAATATTAAATTAATAATTTTTATAAAATTATTTTAGAAAAATGGAATTCGTTTTTTGATTCTACATGTTGAAAAATGGTTGGGGTAATTTTTTGGGATTTTTCTGAGATACTTGAATTTGGGATGATTAGTGGAATCTGATAATTCTCAATAAATGCTAAAAAATGGATTAATTGAGTCATCGATGATGTTCTGCTGATGTAAGCCCACTTGGTTCAGGATAACATGATAAAATTACTATTCTTGGTCATCCAAGATTCACTATTCCTTGTCTTAGAGGAAATTAATAAACTAATGAGTTTTATATTAAGGAAACCCCTCTCCCCACCACTATAAAAGTCACCCTTCACACCCTCATTTCGTCACACCTATCAAGCTCTAAGACTTCTCTAAACTATGCTCAAAAACCTTCCCTATCCCCTCCCCCACTTCCACGATCTTTTGGTCTCATCAAAAGACCAAGCTTAAGCCCTTAATGTGGTTCTCAAGAAAAGGATTCAAGTGCTAATTTCTCTTCCTCTTCTCCATTAATTTCCTTTTAAGTTCAAGTTCCTTTCTTCATCTCTCCCCAGATATCTTCATCTGAATTGTATTTTAACTACAGTATTATACATCTAATGGAATTTTATGACGCTGTTGGGATATTATATCATCCAACCCCCTTTCCCTCTCCCTTTTATTTTATTAAAGAGAATGTTGTTCGTGAGGTGTTAATTTTTCACCTTCAAGAACGACATGATTTCTTCTTCCATTTCTACCTTCATATCTGGTCATGATACCATTTTTATGGTTGAAACAGAAAATTGTATTTGTATTATGTTCTATTTAAAGTTCTGGAAATAAAATATGGCCATATTACTAATTGATAAACTAAAACAAGTTCATTGTGATCCAAAACCGCCCAAATTAACCCAAATAGCCATCATTTAATTATTATCTATTGATTCATCCACATGGATCTAATATAATTCATTATAAGTTCATGAAATATCCTTTAATATCATTAATAACATGTAATATCATTTCTGGTTGTTTACTCATGTTCTACCCAAACTTCAATTTATGAATACAAGTGAACCACCTAAGAAAAACCATAAAAACAAACATCCCCGAACAATGTTTTTAAACTTAATAAGTCATCAAAAGGAACATAATATGAAATAATGAATCCAGAATTAACCTTATTAATGTAAAAATGGTTCTGGATTTCTAATTAATTAATATAATGTCATTATACAGAACATTAAAGAGAAGAAAGCATTAAAATACATGGTAAGGGGAAATCTCGAACCCAATTTTCTTACTTCAGGTTCTCCCTCTTTCACTCAATTTTTTATATGGTTACTCCTTAAAGATCATTTGTTCATCATTGTATTTCATTTTCAGGGATATACATGTTTGTCACAGGTTTTTAAGTCAAACCAAATGTTTTCCAAAAGAACTCATCTTTTAAGAACACCCCTTTTACTTCTCACTCAAAGTGGACGGTTCTTGCAACATATATGTTATTCCCTCTTTCTTTTGGGAACCCAAAGCTTATGAATGTGTTATTATGAGATGAAACCCATTAAATTCCATGGGTTAGTTATTTAAATTTTTGATATGTATTCTATGTGGAAATCATGATTGTTATAATGTTATGATGTGACGGGTGCGCCCGGAATTATATAGCGCAATATGAATTTTTCAATGTGACGGGTGCGCCCAGAATTATACAACGCTCCAATGCATTGGGTAAAGTGATTAATCTCATGAGTAAATGTGAAATGATGTGTGAAAAATATTCTAGCTTGGTTCACAAGTATGTGTGGTAGTTAACCACTAATAAATGATGTTTCATTTTTATGCATTGCCACATTTCATGTCTTTTATTTTTGTTCTTCTCATGTTAATGATCTTTTGCCTATGATTATGCTCACCACATGCTATATTGTTCTTATTTATCCTCTTACTGGGCTTCTAGCTCACCTATTTTGATGTATATCCTCAGGTGGATACATGTACTAAGGAGAGGACGAGAGCCAATAAGAAGCTAGAGAAGAAGAAATTAAATCAATGTTTATGATTGATGTTGTATTTGTTATGGATGGTCCTAGTTTTCCCAAGACACTAAACCTTTGGATCCTCTATGTGTAATACTATTATGTTTTTTATCTTTAAAATTATGTAATATTAATGTAAGAAAAGGCTGGGTCTCTATACCCCCCCAAACAACCCCCCCTGCCCCCCTGCCCCCCCCCCTCCCTGCCCCCTTCACCCCAACTACCCCGGCACAGTGCCCCCCACCCTGACCCCTTCACCCCCTAACACACTGCCCCCCAACCTTCATCCCCTGTGCAGTGCACCCTACCCCCTTGTCCCCTACCCCCTAGAGAGAAAATTTTGATTTATTTTAGATACAAAATATAAACATCCATATTAATCCACTACAGTACCATATGGCTTAAGAAACAAATGAGGGTGATGAAGCCCATTATCAAAAAAAATCTAGTAAATCTAATAGATTCAAACTCTGTTGAAATTTTCTATAAACACACAACCTATAGTAAAATAATCTGGAAACAATGAATCAAAATAACATATGAAAATAGTGGCAAATAAACTCAGCATGCATTATGAATTTAAGCGGAAAAAAGAGAGCTGAAAATTAAATTAGGTAGAACACTCCCCTGACTGACAGCTTCCAATCCCAAGACTATTTCCTCTTTATCTTTTTTGAACAAATCTGGTATAAAAATTGAATCACTTGTAAACCAGGACATAACATCCTATTAGAATCTTATTACCATATATACAATAGTTGAAACCAACATCATACTAAGGATTTAGAAATTAGAATTCAGTTAGATAGTGCCCATGAATATTACTAATTAACATTCAAATATAATTTCAACAAACAAAACATGTAATGTGTCCATCACAACTTTCAAATGATATCAACATGGCATAAAGTATGCACATTCCTAGAATACCATATCATTAATTCCCAGAAAATATAATATCAACATGTTAAGCATAGAGAGAAGTAAAAATTATCATGGAGTTTCAAATACTAAACATAATCTACAATTTGATCATCATTAAATATTCCATTTCACAATTTCTAATCCCCATACCCCTTACAGGCCCCCCCTTAGTTTCCCACCCCCAATGCCAGTTTCCCCCTCCCCTTACACCCCCACCCCTGCTAGTTCACCCCCACCACTTACACCCCCCCGTCCAGTCCCCCATGCCCATGCTAGTCCCCCATGCCCCGCCCACCCATTTGCACCCCATCCCCCCTACTAGTCCCCATGCCTCTACCCTGCACCCCCACCACTTGAAACCCCCCTCCCTCTTTGCCAGTCTGCCCATTCTCCCTACAAGTCCCCTATGCCAACCCCCCGGCAAGTCCCCCTACCCCTCCCAGTCCCCCCTGACCTTCCCCTTACACCCCTACCCCTACCTTCCCCCTTCCACCGCCTACCCCTACCAGTCCCCCATCCCCCCTGCCCCCCCCGCCTTGCATAAAGAACTAAAAAGAGAAGATTTTTTCATTCATCATAGCAAGCATTAAATCAAAAAAAATTGAGTACAATATTTATCTATGTTGCTTGGATATTAGCAAGGTGCACATTATTCCCTGATTGTGAAGCTGTTGGCCCATATCTACCATCAACTTAGAGAGTATCCTATACAGCTCTCAATAACATCAGATTTAGGTGAAGTTCCATCAAACTACAAGGAAAACAGTAGTGTAAATACCTGAAAATCGTCATTGAAAAATGAAAAACGGGATTTGAGGGTGAGAATACATTGCTCTGGGGTACCAGTAAGGCTGGTCTCCCCATAGTAAATGTCAGCCTACAAAAATAGATAATATAATAAGGTAAAATTCATAAAACCCTAGAAATAACCTCTCAAATTCAATTCCGAACCTCAAACTGCCGAACAAAATTCTTTCAAACTTCTATCTTTTTTAGATGTTCTTCCCCCCAGCCCCTGCCAGTCCCCCAGCCCCTTCCAGTCCCCCCCCCCACCTCACCCCCTGCTCGTCCCCCACCCCACCCCCTGCTAGTCCCCCCATCCCCCATGCACAAACCTGCAGTATACAAATAGACCATACATAAACACCTATAATGAATTAAAAACATCATTGTAGCATCTCATTTCCCCATAAATAAAAAACAACTAATACTTAAAAAATTGAAATTTTATAAACAATGAAAACAAAATGATAGATACAAAAACAGTCAATAATGTCACTCCAAAATGTCATCTAAATCTTCCACATCATTAGCACCCATATCAATAGCATAAACATGTGTACCACCATCAGCCACATCATCATCGCCAATTGAAGCATCTTCCACCTCTCCACCATTAGCAGCATCTTCAAATTCTCCACCATCAGTAGCATCTTCCGCCTCTCCACCATCAGCAGCATCATTATCCTCTCCACCAACATCTTTAGCTACATAATCATCAACATCCTGATACATTGATTACAAAATCAATAAACATCCATCCACTATTGATACACTCTCTGGTTGAAGTGAAGAGAATATAGATGATATCAACATCAACAATTGTTCATTTTCTTTTTCCCATGTCTTTTGAGACTCTTGTCTGACTTATTGCTTTGCTATATCAATGGAAGCATGTAATTGTTCTTCAATAACAATTCCTGAAATATTTCTGGAAGATTCAATACCTGATGACCAATATTTAGATGGCACAATTTTTTTTCCTGGTTTACAAAGAACTCTACCACTGCGCTCGTTGCCAAGAACCGGATGTAAATAATCATTTGGTCCAAATGGGTCTGGTTTCATTTCCATTAGATATTGAAGAGCATACTATAAAAGGGAATTACCATTTTAATAGATATTCAAAAAAAATAAGTCCATCTATATGTCCATTGAAATCCTCATACGTGTTATGAGTAAAATGTCTACAACCTCTTTATTTGATGAAATCTAGACCAAAACATAAGAAGAATATTTCCTTTTATATTATTTATACTACTTTTAAGAGTTGTTATAACTTATATAAGTATATTAGGGTTTCTTTTTGGGTTTACAGATATTTTAGTAGTGATTATGGACCTATTTGAGAGTCTAAACCTTATCAACAATTGAATAGATTTCAGATGTCCTTTTTAAACCTTATAAATAATTGACCTTATTAAATTATCATTAGGAATACAAAACAGAGTGGAAAATAATGTATTTTCCTATATAATACCATAAGAACCAGTGACATAATTGACTCAAGCATTCTCATTCCCTATGAGGAAAACACTACTCATATAATTTTCAAGGAATTAAACGGCATACTAAAAGATAAAAATTTAAAAACATTCTTATAATTTCTTCCTGCGTTTCTGAATTCACAGTAGTTCCATATTTCTTTTTCTTACTAGAACAAAACAAAAATGATCGGGGAACACATACTTCAAAATTTAATTCATGTTTCTACATTAAAATTGAACATAAATCAATGAAAAAATAAAAGTATATTCAATGTTAAATCATATATTACCTATGAAAATTCATTATCTGGTAGTGTAGTTCACCCTAGATTATGATTATATATCATGGTGCCCTTATTTATTATGTTTCTTTTAGATGAATCCTACTAGTAAACAAATAAAAACCAGTCTTTCAACAAGTCAAAAGGGATAAAAAAATCATCATTTCAAGTTAAAAACTCAACAAGTTCAAGACATAACTGAAATAACCACGTTTGGAAAATAAATCTGAACACAATCACATCTAATAAAATCATCCACTATAGAAAACTATGTTTACTAAAAAAATCAATTTATTAAAAACATTAAGATTGTAAATTACCTTGAAAGAGGAACAAATCCAATATGAAATTAATTCTTTGTATTGTGATATTGGGCATTAATTTAAGATCCGTTCATTTTCAAGAGGAGTAGCACTTCTTTTTTTTAGCCAACTTGCAGGTCATGCTTGTAAACCCACCACATCTCCCCCAGTTCCATTAACCTAGCTCTCTTAGAGTGGAGACCATCCCGGAAGATATAGCGAAGCTGAATATTCAAACAAATTTATCAATAATAATTAATATAGAAATTGAAAACTAATTTTAAAAAATATATTACCCAAATTTCCACCCAAGTCGTGTCTTTTATTTCTTGTCCAACTTTTATCCACTCGATTGGTTGAACCGAAACAATATTGATATGTCTTCAAATTGTCCCTAGGAAAATCTGCAATTCTTTACCATTTTCCTCAATAATTTTCATTTCTTTGTTATACTGAACCTTAATTTGTGTGTATCTATTCTACACTTCATGCATCTTTGTGCAACCATGTGTTTTAGTAAACGATGGTCCTGAAAAAAGTAACAAATATTTTACACATATAGAACTAAAATTTAATAAAAATTTATTAATTTCAATACTTTTTAAACATTTACCAGTATCAATATTTGTTGTTTCTCGATCATGCACACTATGTTGAGGGGAAGCAACTAGAGAAGTGTCCTTCATAGTAGAATGTGGATACAGAGGTTGGGTAGGAGGGTACATGTATACAGGGGGCATAACCATTGGTGGTGTACCCTCTATAGTAGACTATAGATGTTGAGGTTGGGTAGGAGGGTACAAGTATAAAGGGGTCATAACCAATGTAGGTGTACCCTGTATAGATGAAGGTGGATAAGGTTAAAAAGGCAAATAGATAGAGTGAGATGGACAACCTTGCATGGTATGAGGAGGAAATAGATAAAAAGGATGACCGACCATGTATAGATAACGCATATAAGTGGGGGCATGATGTGAGGAAACTATCCCGATGACTGTAGAGCCATGGATTGTGAGGCGGTACATGTAGGGGGATGTATGTAGGGATGGTCCTATACTCTGGAGTGCCTAAACCATCTTTAGTGAATGCAAGTTTCCTCCTCGATGATTCATGTTCATATTAAATATGATTTGTGGAAAGTTCATACATAATCAATAAATAAATAAATAAAGGACTCACCGAAATAATCATAATTGTTAGGCCAGCTTCTCTACGTCGGCGATATTTTTCCTCCATTTTTTTCTCTAAACCTCCTCATAAGACACAATAATCTATAAATGCCAAATGTGATGTAGAAATTTTAAAAATATAACAAACCATTAAATAACTATAAATATCCCAAGAAAATTCATATTATTTTTCAAAAATTTACATTTTCCATTATGCTTTTTTCATTATATTGTGTACTCGATAAATGAAAACATTACAAAAAAAAGAAGACGATACTTTAAAAGTTTTAAAAAACAAACAATAGGTCAGAATAATATAATCTTAATAATTTGAAACATGTAATTCTAGGCATTATATATTATAATTTTAGATTCACAATCCATTCTCACAATTGAATCATCTATATCATCAAATGATATATTTGAATGAATACCCACTGGTTCATCCAAAACATCACCATCATCCAATCCTTCATCAAAAATGTGTCTAGGAATAACATCAAAAATAACAACAAATTGCAGTTTTAAAGGGAATTTACATAAAATACTTGTCTAGCTTGTGATTCCACAATATAGGGCTCATCTGTTTGAAGTTGATGTTTCATATCAATCACTCTAAAACCAAAATTATCTATATAAATTCCTTGTTATGTCATTGAATAAAACCACTTGCATTTAATCATAGCGACACGACCATGTGCATAGTATTATAGTAAAAACATTCTCTCAACAACCCCATAATACGACATATTTTCTGATTGAGGTTGTTTATCTGATGCACCAACATAACAATCCATTATAGCTCTTACCATGGAACCATCATGCTATGCTGCAATATTTTTTGCAAAACTATTTATAATGAATTTAAAACCATTGACATCCATTGCTTTACAATCACAAACCACCTTGTTCGGACCAAACGACAATGCCCTTATTTCAGCAGATACATCATCCATCGGTAAAATTGGGACCTGAAATATATCGACAACAAATATTGAATAACTACCAATGATTTGTTAATGTAAAAAAATAATTTTTTACCTTTGACTTTAACCAAGCATGAAATTATTTGTTGTGTAATTTCTCCCGCCTCTTAATTGATAAAGAGTGATGTGCTATTTTTATAATTTCACTATGTTCTCTACAAATATAAAAATTTAATGATGTCAGAACAATGAAAAAAAACAAAATATATATATATATTTATAATTTTACATACATTATGTAATCATCAACCACGCCATAGTTAAGTAATACTGTATGATGATCCATTTCTCACTTATCCCTATTCAAAGCACACAATCTGTTTGATAAAGATATCCCTCCAGTTTGAGGAAGTGCTGGAAATGTTGGCTCAATGGGATCATATTGCTCATCTTCAGTTCTCATGGGATGATTAGATCTAGTGGTGACATTAGGAAAATACATTGAACAAAACTCCATGCATTCCTATTCCAAATAACCTTTCACAATAGATCCTTTAGGATGATGCTTATTTCTCACATAATATTTCAATGTAGACATCATTATTTTTATCAGATACATCCAGTGACTAGAAACATGACCACCAAAAAGAACTTATGTTGGAAGTTTCATGGTCCGATCTAACATACATGTAAAGAATGATGGGGGAAATATTTTCTCCAAGTCGCAAAGAATGATCGGTGCATCTTTTTGTAGTTTTATCACAACACTTTTTTTCAATATTCTTGCAAAAATATCTCAATAAAAGTGACATGATCTAATCACAATGACCCTAAAATTATGTTATAGTAAATTTAAAATGGCAATGGGAATCAATTCATGCCACATGACATGGTAGAAATGGGTTTTAAGGGATTTTAGTTTCACATCTTGTTTATTCTATCATTTCGAAATGTTACTCAAATAACCATCTGGAACCTTTGTACTTTAAAAGACTTGATTAAATTGTTTTTTCTCTACATTTGTCATTGAAAAACCAGAAAAAGGGACTTTCCACTGATTCTGACTAATTAAATCAGGATGAGGTCTTGGTTTTATACCCCAATCCATTAAATCACGACATGATCGAAAATTATCTTTTGTCTTTACCTTTACATTTAAAAGCATTGCAAGTAAAATTTCACACACATTTTTCTCAATATTCATTTCATCTAAGTAGTGATGCAATAAATTTGATGACCAATATGGAAACTCATAAAATATACTTTTCTTTCTCTAATTATTGTTGGAATTCAAAGGAGAATTCTTCTTCATGTTAAAATTTAACTAACCTTTTCCATGAAAAACTTTCGAAATATCAAGTTCTTTAAGGATATCACCCCTGACATTTGTTGAGGTATTTTCTTTGTCTCTATGTAATTATCAAACTGTCTTATATTTTTCTGTATGGATGATCCATTTGTTGAAATCATCGATTCCCTATGAATCTAGAAGTTCGTCGAAACTTTAATCTCCTAGAATGTGTATTTTTCATACATATAGGGAAAGACAATCTCCCCTTGGTAATCCTACCAAACATCATTCCATATGCATGGAAATCAATTATTGTCCATAATAATGATGCACGACACATAAAGTAATCATTTATAAATGCATCATATGTCTGCACCCAAACAGTCCAAAGCTCCTTCAACTCATCTATTAATGATTTCAAATATATGTCGATATCATTTCCAGGATCATTGGGTACAGAAGTCAATATACTCATGATAGTAAGAAGATTTTTCATACACATCCATGACAAAAAATTATAAATATGAAGGAAAACATTCCATGTACAATGTGTAGTACGCATCTGCTTAAATGGGTTGAAACCATCACATGACATTCCCAAACTAACAATATGTGGGTCGGATGAAATATCAGGATGTAACCTATCAATTTTTTCTGTGAAAACCCGTCTGCTGGATGAACTATATCATCATTATCCTTATTTCTTTCATCTCTATGCCATCTAATATCCTTAGCCGTTTGTTCTGACATAAAACTTTTCTGATGTTTTGGAATCAATGGAATGTGCCACATCTCTTTCACTAGTACACAAGATTGAGTTCCATATTTATTATTCTTCCATATCTATGTACCACATTGTTTTCACTCATTTACCTCGACATTATCCTTCTAGAATAGAAAAAAATCTTTAGGGAATGCGTATATTTTCGTAGTTGAAATTACAAATTTTTCAACCAACTTTGATGCCATATAATCACTTTCAGGAATACATGCATCATCATGTAGCAAGTCCGTAAAAAAGAGTAATTAGATATTCAATCGTTTTATTTCTAAATCCATGAATTGTTTTCCCATGATACAGTCGCATTAAAAACTCTAGTTTGGTCATTTTTTCACATGACTAGTAAACTTGGGTATTCACGTCATCTAACAACTTTCTAACATGATCAACATTATCATTCTGATCCTTAGATGAAAATGGTGTTCCCATATTCATTTCCTCTTCCACTTCTCTACATGATGTGTTGGCTTGAGAAGCAAATTGAAACCGATCAGAAATAAAATTTTCCATTCTAATACTTTCAGCTGAATCAATTTCATTCTCCATTTGAACGTTTTCACCATTGCGATACCAAACATGATATCCTTTTTGGAAAACTTTTTTAGTGATGTGTTAACTTACTTCTTCACATATTAACCATGGTCATCCAATGTAATCAAAACATGGGAATCGAATCAATCCACCATCTGAACCACTGTGGAATGCAAAATCTAAAAAATATTCCAACTCCTTCTGAAACTCATCAGTGATCCGATCAACATTATACATCTAGCTACTATCCACTCTAATATGAATAAACAAATATTTAGTAAATTTTTTTATTGTAAATACCAACATTTAAACTCAATGATGCTTAAGAAAAGTAGTATATGGACTCATTCATAGGCTTATATTCTTTATATGCTTCTTGATAAACATAATTAAATGTTCAAGATAAATGCATCATGTATAGAATTATCATTTAATAAAATATATGAGATCTCTAAATCATAATCATATAAGAACTATAAATATATCTACTAATTAATATTTATGTCATTTTAAGAGAATACATAATGAAATATTTTACTATCATTTATTACACCATGATAGGTCAACCTTGGGTTGCTAGCAAGTTCCTAGATTTCTAGATATTGGTAAATATTTTAAATGAATAAATCATAATCATCAGTGATTTAAATTTTCTAAAAATGATATTAAAATACATGAGATACTAAAATACATGATATACAAGGGGAGTTAACAATTTATATCCTAATGAAAATATAATAATACGTATAAAGGGTATCATTTTTCGATACTTATATAGTCGAAAATGAATCAAATGTTGGATTCATGTGCAATGCATCATATTAGAATGATAAAATCAAAGTGGACCATGGGTTTTACATATTAAGGATGATTTTTCTAAGAATATTGGGTTGTAATACGTGTATAAGATAGGGGATGGTCTGTAGGGAGGGGAGGGGTTGGGCAGCGAGAGGAGGGGGAGGGGCTGGGCAGGGAGGGTGGAGGGAGGGGGAGGGGGGCTGGGCAGGGTGAAGGGGCTGTGCAGGGTGGAGGGGGAGGGGGACCGACTAGATAGGGGGAGGGGCTAGTGTGGGGGAGGGGCAGGGGCTGGGCAGGGGGGAGGGTTCCATCATGAAAGATGTAGAGAAAGGGGAAGGGGTTCAATCGTGATAGAGGCAGGGAAAGCGGAAGGCGGAATGTGTAGAGACCCATACTTGACGTACATAGACAATACATTACTTTTGGTGAATACTCAATACATTACAAAAATAGAGGCCCAAAGACTGTATTAGTTTATTTTATTTGGAAACTCAATATATAATCATCTAATCATGGTTAAAGATCTTCAACGTCTCCCATAAATAACTTCCCCTTTGGTTTTCTTACCTAAAACCTTTCTTTATATCCAGGGGGAAAATAAAACATAAAAAGGGTGATCAAATGCTCAGTAAGGGTAAAGATAGAGAACTTAAAATAAATCCATAAACATTTGAACGTAACATCATGAACATAAAACATCAAAATCATGAGCAATGACATAAATCTTGGAAGTACATAAGTCATAGATCATATATGAACATAAATCATGGTAAAATAAAACATTTAATTATGGAAAACCATTAAGCACAAGGTATGATTTCAATATTAGCCAAGGCATTGATTCCAAGACCATCATAGTGGACAAAGTCTCTTACTGAATCAACTTCACTCCTAATTATAGTCCTTTATCACTAAACCTGATTAACTTTCCATTCCATCCATGTTTATCTCGTGAGACATAAATCTTTACCCAATGCATTGGAGGGAGATATAGGTCCCACCCATCTCATAATGAAATCATTCTTTCTTGTGCCACAAAATAAACATACATCATTCATAATAACCCAACGAATAAAATGGGTTTAATAAACATCATCCCATCATAACATAATCCTTATAAATGAAATGGGTATAATTTCATCATAACAAAAATTAAACCATGTAAATAATAGAGGCATTACACTTTAAACATAAACATACTAAATAATTTCATCTTAGATGGAAAATAATTTTGATAAAACACTTGAAATGAATTCTTGAAGAAAATATCCTTTCTTCTTCAAAATCATTTTCTTTTCTCAAAATTCCATGGAATTTTAAAAGAAAATAATTTTTAAAAAATAATCATTAAATTTTGTAGAGGAAGATTCATTGAAATATTCCTTTTGAAACAACAAAAATCCATTCATGTTGTATAAGTTAAAAAAACATTCTTCTCGTATTTTTGCCAAAAAAGTCAAAAAGTTCCTCGTATGGTAAAAAAATAAAGATTCCCTCCATACCCTATAATAAAATTCATAAAAGGGTAAAAATTACTTTAAACATACATGGAATAATAGTAAAAATTTTATGAAAACATTTTTAGAAAAAACATGGACATGGATGATAATCATAACCCCAGTAAATACTTACGAATAAACAATCTCGGATAAGAACTAGATTGGAATAATTATCCCTTACAATTTATAATCAGTGGAAAATTACATTCATATGAAAATATTATATCCTTAATAATAAAAATCTTAAAACACTCATGGGATGCTTAAACACCATAAAAAATAAAAAATTGGTGATTAAGGCATATGTCTCATAGAAATAAAAGTGAGATGAAATAATCCCTTACCATAGGTCCAATTTCATCTGTACGTGTTCGAAACTCCTGTATAGTGGGTTTAAACATATTATTAACTTTTAAAAAAACCATAATAATATTTATGATATCATATATGATTCACTTAGGACTTTATATTACCTGTTCTTTTTTCCATTCCATGTTAAAGCAGCGTTTTGGGTAAAATCGTTTCATTTATCATACGTGTTTCGACTTATTTATCTTGAAATTATTACTTATATCCTGATTTAATTAATTCCAAAATGTAAAACATGATTTATTTATATAATATATATTCATAATATAAATATATATGATAGATCGATAAATGGAATGAAATGCACCGTTCATGGAGACGGTAGGCCATACGTATGCATAAACGCTATTTTCATTTCCTTATTGAATTTAATGGAATTAAGTAAATGAAACATATATGTACATAAATAAAGTATCATTATTATGTAATATATTTCATGATTATTTATTATATATACTTTATAAAAATACTTTAATGGTTAACATGGATAATGAATCTCATCGCATTTGTGGAGACGGTAGTCTATACTTACGTACGAGCGACACAATCATTATTTTGATATTAAAATCGTATATAATTGGATGTTATATCATATATAAAGAATAATAATAATGTTATATTTTTTATTTATATAATTTATACTCATTATTATACCCATACAAGTGGTGAAATGTTTGAATGACTAAATACACCACGACTTGGAGATGGTAACCCGTTCGTACGCACGTGTGGTGACTTTTTCATTCATAGGATGGATAAAATAACTAATATATTTGTAAAATTTTATAATAAAATCACATTATATAGAAGTTACTGTAGTTGTTATATTATAAGGGAAACAACAAAGAAGGAGGAAGTGTAAGAAGAAAGGAACTTGAAATATGTGGTGAGATATTTACCCCTTCTTTGGGTTCTTACTTTTGATTTGATCAAAATGGCTCCTTAAGTTGGGTTTATGACTAATGGAATGACTCTAGGATGAAGGTAGGATAGTTGAGAGGGTATTGTTTCAGGTTTTGGTCGAGCCAAATGGCTTTGGAGGTGTTAATTAGAGAGAAGGGGGAGTGCCCTTTTATAAGAGGGGTGAAAGGCACCTTTAGAAAAATGTAAAATATTATTTTATAATACATTAAAATTCGGTTTATAATGGCTCCAACGTGACTTATTTTGAGGATAGGGTGGGTATGTGTCAAAATACACTAAAAAAATAGGTTTTAGACAACTTTATGTTTCTATTTTAACCTTATCATTTAGATTTAACTCTAAGTTAAATAATTTAACTTTTACTGTGTCTTCTTGTATTCTTACACTATATGCTTAATAAACATACTATAAATTTCCAATAGAACCCCAATTGGTTCCTTAATGTCATATATATTATTGTATAAGTATTTTAGCCGAAACATATATTTTTAGGACGATTATATAAATTAATAATATAATATTTTTTTTCAAAACTCTTTTATGTCAATTTTGACAATATTTGGTATTTTGTTCTTTATAAATTCATAATAGCATTATTACTTAAAACTAAATTCATCTAAATTACTCTAATATGATATATTAACCTATAAATTAGTTTAATTCATAAAAAGTTTCAAATTACATTTATTTGGGTATTTATAATATTAATTATGTTAATATTTCATTAATAAGGTAATTAATGAATCATCATTGTGTCATAAATCAATTAAATTATTTAATATATAAAAAATATAAATAAAATACCATTATGTGGGAAATAATTTTATCTTTTTAATTAATATTTATAGTTGAATTTATCTTATGTAATACCCTATATTAGAATAGTTTTACTTATTGAACATTGATTTTAACTCTTTTAACTCTTCTTTGAATTAAATAATAATAAAGGTCCTAATATAATCCTTGTGGACCTAAAGGGTCATATTTTAATCCTGAGGTTTCTTCTAGTCGAATTACACTTATCCAATAGAATTAGGACCTGTGTTAGGGTAATAATAATATCATTTTTACCCTTAGTTTCCCTATTTACTTTTAACCATGGTAAATAAAAGTTAAAAGTTACTATTCACCAAAAAATATTTTCATCTCATTGAACAAAATTTTACTTACTGATATCAACTGTGTTTCTTGAATTTTTGAAATTCAACTCATATAAGTGGTAAAATTAAGTTTTATGTAAATTTTCAAATGCTCTTAGGAGGTGGAAGAATGACGGTAAAAAGTTCAATAAAATTTTTATATATCTAAAATTATTACAAAATGGATCCAATGAATTACATTGAACTTATATAGGTATTATGTATCCATTTTTACCTAAAATAAATTTAAATAAAATAGGTGATTATTTAAATAATAAGTCGGTTTTAACCATTAACTTAGTGTTTTCACTATTTATAAAAAATTAAATGTTTTCAGAAAAATACCAAAAATTCACCCTAGGGTAATTTCGATATTCCGAATCCAAAAATGAAGTCCATTTTGAAAGTTAAAATTTATAAAATTTCAAAAGGTGGGTATTAATATTCATAACGGCTAGTTTATATAATATTTTAACACCATTTTGTTGTTTAGTGAAACCCGGTATTGCGTACTACACACGCTATCGAGGAAGGTCGTGATTGTGTGTAATGCAAGCCAAGTCAGGGCTGCGTGTAGTGAAAGCTCACTTTGGTGTTTTATATAACATAATCAAACTTATTTCATTTATACATTAAACAAAATCTATAATTAATGTTGCGTAGAATAATTTCCACCAAACGAAATTGAAATTGTGTGTAACACAAGCCAAGAATAGTGTTGTGTATACTGTAAGCTAATACGGTGTTGTATATAGTACAAGCTAACCATGGTGTAGTGTACAATAGAAGACATCAAAGAAATTAAAAAGAATATATCACATAAAATCTTAAGGTGTTACATTCTACCCCCCTTAAAATGAATTTCTCCCTCGAAATTCGTCGGGGTTATAAATCGTTTACTACTTTAAAGTTTCATTCATAGAAACCCACATCGTAAAAAAGAATACTAAAACTTAATTTTAAAAAGTGACGTATGAAACGTAATGGTTACCCAAATTAACTCATCACTGAGTTTCCACATAAGAGAACATAGGTGAAAATATGGTTATGGAAGAGTAATCTAACCATCTTGTTCTGATGAAGAGTGGTAGAGAACAAGGCTAGGAAAAATCCAACAATAACAAAGCCATAAATTTGTGATGATCTAAGGTACCATCTGATTCATCGAATATGAGTGTAATAGGAAAATGGTTTTTGGTTTTAAATATCATTTCTCTAATGTTGATAAATTTTAACACAAGGGGAAATACTTACTTCATTTCAGTGTAATATCTTCGTTGGTCATTCCATGAACAATTACCAGTTCATCTCTTATTTTAAGAAATGAATTTGAATTTTTCCTTCTTGAAATGTTAGAAGATCACGTGATAGAATGATATTTTATTCCATCTATCTCAAAAAGTTATAAAATTTTATTAAATATACATATGTTCGTCTATGGTGTGGTTAATTGTATATGATTCAAAAAATGGACTTATACTTCAACTATCATACCGCTTAATAAAATAAAAGTAATTTCTACTAACCAGGGACTTCCTGTAGGCCAATGGTAGGGGATAAAGGCATGTCACACTTTGGTTGTGGGTTTGATTCCCGGATCCTTTTCCAACACGACAGGTTGTCACCCATTCTACAGGTTGTCCCTTTTCTTAAATTATACTATTATAACATTCCAGACATAAATTTGAAAAAAATTATAGACTTAAACAATACTATAGGATGTTCAAATTAATCCATTCCAACCTCAAGAATTAACCAAAATACTTATTTCCAAATTCATTTTATAAAGAGAATGATAAGTAAAAAGTTCATATAACAATCACATGAATACCATCATTTATCCCTCATATATCACAAGATATATCTTGTTGGTCACATTCCAAACATGTGATTACCTTAATCATGTTTTATTTTGAAACATGTATTACCATATAACCTTAGTGAAAACATGAATTCTATCAAAATTTAACTCTTTCCACATACCAAAAATTTGATATACTCAAACCATGATATCACTTTGTCCTTATCTCAATAATGAGCTCATGAATACTATAAAACATATTATTTTCTTCTTATCTCTTCATTATGCGCATATCATATTCTTTCCAAAAATATATGAATAACCTTTCCTGGTTACCAGTACCATTCAACATATACTTTAAAATACTTTAGGAAAAACAATAGTGTAACAATCCTTATTTTTTTATTTATTCCATAGTACCACTAAATTACCCAGACAACATAATTCTTGATAAACATACAATCATTACACTACCTTCTTAAACCATCGACCGAGCTTCATCATTTTATTCCTCAAAACTTCTTTCATATCATATATCTTTTTTAGTCTCCTCATCATCATCAACATAAATAATACCCATACGACCATGCTGATTCTCTTCATGAGACTTTCTCGTAGGGAATTGGTTTGCATAATGTCTGCACATCCCACATTTAAAACATTGAACCTTGGCTGGTGTTTTAGAAATACCATTATACTGGTCCATTGTGTTAACTGAACCTTTTCCTTTGCAATTACTGGCATTGTGTCCTTCTTTCCACACCCAAAGAATCTTCCAGTTCCTTTGAAACATTCTCCCCGATTCCTCTTACCGCATGATTTACCTGATGGAAATTTAACTTTCTTTCCTCTAAGATCATCATGAAACTCCATATTTATCTTATTAGATGAGTTAGGAAACTTACCAAAGTTGATATTATTGATCATATTATGAGATTTATGATTAGTCAAAATAACTATGTTTGGAATTCCAAATCATGTTTCATTTGGTTGCTCAAGAAGAATATCATTCCATTGTCCATCATATCCTTCATTATCATGAATCTTCCTATTTCCATCCATTTTCTAAAACCCAAAATGAACAGTGTGAGGGGAAAAATCATACTAAGGAAACAACATAATCAATAGGAGTAATTTCAATCTCTAACATCTTAGGTTTAATCCTAATTTATTCATGATCATTATCATAGTTCTAGGACTGTAAACTATAGTTATACTAATCCTTAGGGACATCCCTAGACATACCTTAGAAATATCTCTAGAGATCCCACTGAATTTTTCGCATCCTAGTTTCCAAAGGATAAATAAACCTTCACTCTGATACCAACTGTAGAGACCCATACTTGACATATATAGACATTACATTACTTTTGCGTAATACATAATACATTACAAAAAACAGACCCCCAAACACCGTATTAGTTTAGTGTCTTTGGAAACTCAGAACATAATCTTCTAATCATTGTGAAAGATCTTCAAAATCTCCCATAAAGACCTTCCCCTTTGGTTTTCTTACCTAAAACCTTTCTTTATATCATGGGGAAAAGAAAATCTAAAAAGGGTCAGCTAAAATTCTCATTAAGCGTAAACATTGAGAACTTTAAAACTATCCATAAACATTTGAATGTAAAAACATGAACATAAAACATCAAAATCATAAGAAATTTCATAAATCTTGGAATTAAATAAGTCATATATCATAAATGAACATTAATCATGGAAAAATAAAACATGTAATTGTGGAAAACCATTAAGCACATGGTATGATTTCCATAGTATCCAAGGCATTGCTGCCAAGACCATCATAGTGGACAAAGTCCCTTACTGAATCAAGTTCACTCCTCATTCCAGTCCTGTATCACTAAATTGGATTAACTTTCCATTCCATCCATGTCTATCTCATGAGATATAAATCTTTACCCAAGTCATTGGAGGGAGATATAGCTCCCACCCATCTCATAATGAAATCAATCTTTCGTGTGCCAAAAAATAAACATACATCATTGATAATAACCAAACTAATAAACTGGGTTTCATATACATCATACAATCATAAAATAATACATATATAAAAAATTGGTATCATTTCATCATAAGAAAAATCAACCCATGTAAACAATAGATATATTACACTTGAAACATAAATATACTAAATAATGTCATCTTATATGGAAAATAGTTTTGATAAAACACTTTAAATGATTTCTGGAGTAAAATATCCTTTCTTCTTCAAAATCATTTTCTTTTGTCAAAATTCCACAAATTTTTAAAAGAAAAATATTTTTTTGAAAATAATCATGAAATTTGGTAAAGGATGCTTAATTGAAATAGTCATTATGAAACTGTAAAAATCCATTCAAACTGTATAAGTTAAAAAAACATTCTTCTCGTAGTTTTGTCAGAAAAGTCAAAAAGTTCCTCGTATGGTAAAAAAGAAAGATTCCTTCCATACCTTTTGGTAAAAGTCATAAAATGGTATGAATAAATTTAAACGTACATGGAAGAATAGAAAACATTTTATGAAAACATTTTGAGAAAACATGGACAAGGATGATAAACATAACCCCTGTAAATACATATAAAAAAAGAATCTCGGATAATAACGAGATTGGAATTATTATCCCTTACCATTTATAATCAGTGGAAAATTAAATGCATATATAAATATCATATCCTTAATAATAAAAATCATAAAACACTCATGGGAAGCTTAAACACCATACAAAAGAAATAGTTGGGGATTATGGCATATATCTCACAGAAATAAAAGTGAGACAAAATAATCCCTTACCATAGATCCAATTTCTTCCATACTGTCCAAAACTCCTGTATAATGGGTTTAAACATATTATTAACTTTCAATATAACTATAATAATATGTATGATATCATATATGATTCACTTAGGACTTTATAATACCCGTTCTTTTGTCAATTCCATGTTAAAGCATCGTTTTGGGTAAAATCATTTCATTTATCATTTGTGTTTCAACTTTTTGTTCATGATATTATTACATATATCCTGATTTAATTAATTCAAGAATGTAAAACATTATATATATATATATATAATATATTCATCATATAAATATATATGATAGATCGATAAATGGAATGAAATACACCGTTCATGGAGAGGGTGCATGAATGATGTTTCCGTTTCCTTATTGAATTGAATGGAATTAAGTAAATGAAACATATATTTACATAAATATAGTATCATTATTATGTAATATATTTCATGATTATTTATTATATATACTTTATAATCATACTTCAATGGTTAACATGGAGAATGAATCTCATCGTGTTTGTGGAGATGGAAGTCCGTACCTACGCAAGAGAGACAATATCATTATTTTGATATTAAAATTGTATATAATTAGATGGAATATAATATATATAGAATCATAAAAATTTTATATTTATTATTTATATCACTTATACTCATTATTATACCCATAAAAATGATGAAATGTTTGAATAACAAACTACAACACGACGTGGAGATGGTAAATCGTATGTACGCACGTGTGATGAATTTTTCATTCATATGATGGATAAAATAACTAATATGGCTGTAGAAATTTTATAATAACATCACAATATATAGAAGATATGGGATTTATTATTTTATAATGTAAACAACAAATAAGGAGGAAGTGGAAGAAGAAAGGAACTTGAAATTGGTGGTGAGATATTTACCTCTTCTTCGGGTTCTTCCTTTTGATATGATCAAAAGGGCTCCTTAGGATGGTTTTATGACTAAAGGAAGGCCTCTAGAATTAAGGGAGGATAGTTCAGAGTGTATTTGGGCAGGGTTTGGCCGAGCCAAATTTCTTTGGAGGGGGAGTACCCTTTTATAAGAGGGGTGAGGGGCACCTTAGGAAAAACTTAAAATATTATTTTATAATAAATTCCTATTCCATCTATAATGGCTCCAAAGTGACTTATTTAGAGTATAGGGTTTTTATGGGTCGAAATCCTCTCAACCAATAGGTTTTATACATGTTTAGGTTACCATTATAACCTTATCAATTTGATTTAACTCTAAGTTAAATAATTTAACTTTTACCGTGTCTTCTTGTATCCCTACATTATATGGTTAATAACCTTACTATAAACTTCCAATAGAACCCCAATTACTTAATTAATGTCATATATATTATTTTATAAGTATTTTTTATGAGCCTTAGATTTTTAAGACCATTATATAAATTAATAATATAATATTTGTTTTAAAAACTCTTTTATGTCAATTTTGACACAATTTGTTATTGTGTTTTTTATAAATTCATAACAGCGTTATCACTTCACAAAAAATTCATTTAACCAACTCTAATATTTTATATTAACCTATAAAATCAATGTAATTCTTAAAAAGTTGCAAATTACATTTATTTGGGTATTTATAATATCAATTAAGTTAATATTTCACTAATAAAGAAATTACTGCATCATTATTGTGTCATAAATAATATAAATTATATAATGTCTAAAAAATATAAATAAAATACCATTATGTTGGAAATATTTTTATATTTATAATTAATATTTATAGTCTAATTTATCTTATGTAAAACCCGATATTAAAAATGTTTTACTTATTAAACTTTGATTTTAACTCTTATTTGAATTAAATAATAATAAATGTACTGATCTAATAAAAGTGGAACTAAAGGGTCATATTTTGTTCCTAAGGTTGTTTTTGGTCGAATTACACTTATCCAATAGAATTAGGACATGTTTTAGGGTAATAATAATATCATTTTTACCCTTAATTACCCTATTTACTTTTAACCGTGGTAAGTAAAAGTTAAAAGTTACTATTCACCAAAAAATATTTTAATCTCATTAAAACACATTTTACTTACAGATATCAACCGTGACCCTCAGATTTTTGAAACTCAACTCAAATAAGTGGTAAAATTATGTTTTATGTAAATTTGCAAATTCTCCTAGGAGGTGGGTAAATGGCGGTAAAAAGTTCAATAAAATTTTTATATATCTAAAATATTTATAAAATGACTCCAATGAACTAAATTGAACTTATATATGTGTTATGTATCTATTTTTAATTAAAATAAATTTAAATAAAATAAATTATTATTTAAAAAAAAGTCAGTTTTAACCAATAACTCAGTGTTTTCACTATTAATCAAAAATAGAAAGTTTTCAGAAAAATGCCAAAAATTCACCCAAGGATAATTTAGATATTCCAAATCCAAAAATTAAGTCCATTTTGAAGGATAAAGTTTAAAAATTTTCAAAAACTGGGTATTACTATTCATAACTTATTTCAGTTATACATTAAACAAAATCTATACTTAACATTGCATAGAAAAATTTCCACAAAATGAACATGAAATTGTGTGTAACACGAGCCAAGAATCATGTTGCATATACCGCAAGCTAATACAGTGTTGCATATAGTACAAGATAATCTTGGTGTAGTGTACAATAGAAGGCATCAAATAAATTAAAAATAATATATCTCATAAAATCTTGGGGTGTTATAGAATGGGTTCAATCGCAAGACGCAAGGTTTGATTGTGAGAGAGGAGAAAAGTTTATTTGGATTGTTTGGAGATGAGTTGAGGTGAATAGAATACTTTATATGTTTTATTAAAGATATCTATAGAGTATATTTGGAAGATAAAATTTGGCTAAGTCCTGAAAATTTCTGGACTACATATGGGAATCTCATAAAACTTATAGACATTTTGTAAGTCATATTGTGATTTCAAAAACTATGGCAGTAGATGTGGGTCAGTAGGAGAACTAGAGAAAAAACATTCAATTGTAGTATTTTTTTCCGGAAATACATGTAGCCAGGACAGACAAGTAGAAACAAACACAATATTTACCCAAGAAATGCATGGAGTTATCAACCCCTACACACTACCCCCCCCCATCCCCCTTCACCCCCTGCCCCCTTTACCCCACTGCCCCCACCCTTGACCCCAACTACCCCCCCCCCCCACTTTCACCACCACTTCCCCCCCCACCCTTCACCCCAACTCCCTTGAACCCCCCCCCTCACCCCCCACCTGCACACTGCCCCCACCCTTCACCCCAACTCCTTGGACCTCCCCCCTTTACCCCCACTACCCCCCCACCCCAACTCCTTTGATATTATTACATATAGTTATCATATGGTTATGATGATATAGAGTGGGAAATTCTAGATCGTGTAATTCAGGGTTATTTGAATCCAAAATATTCATGTGGTTTAGTGAATGCAGAAAAAGAAGAAATTAGTGCTTCTATATTTGATATATATTCATGCGGTTCGACATAGTGTCATGTGAAAGTTTGAAAATATTATCCAAGATATAATAATTTATATGAACTATTTAAAAGAGTGATAAGACCCAAAACAAAAGGTTATAAAAATATGGAGTGCGAAATTCTAGATCAATTAATTTTGGGAGATTTGAATCCAAATTATTCATGCGGTTTAGTGAATGCTAAAAAAGGAGAAACTGGTGCTTCAATATTTGATATATATTCTAGAAGTTCTAAATATAGACAAGTGGAAGCTTTCCAGTATTATTCAAGAGAGAAGAATTTCTATACACTATTTAAAATAGTGATAAGACCCAACATAGTTTCGATTGTGGAGAACCACTATGATTCAAAGTTAAAAAGAAGAGTAAGATCTAGTTCTCTTTGTGTTGAAAAAAAAAAGAAGAGAAAAAGTGGGAAGAGGTAGAAGAAGAAGCAACCAAGTAGTTTATGAATTTTATAATAAGAAGAGATATGTTCCCCTAGTTCACACATGAATGAAGGGGAGAGATGAAGACTTATGTGTATTTCAATTTATATAGGAAGTTATATAAAAAAGAAGTTATAGAATATCAATTTGATACTAAGAAGAAGAAGAGTTTTTATATAGTGATGTGTATAAAAATAAAATAAGTGACTTTCTATTGTGAAATATAAGAATAAGAAGAAAGAATTAGTAGATGAAAAATTAGGAAGTATTCTAAATTAGTGTTACAATATCTTTTTGTTACCCCTATATTTATTGTAATAGTATGAAATGTACCTGAGTGTGGAAAACACCAAATAAGTTTGTAGTATACACACTCTATACTGTTAGGAGACTATTGTTTAAAGCTTAGAGGTATTAACTAATGGGTTTCTTGGCCTTAGGTGTTTCCAAGTCACACTAAGTATTAGACTTATCATACCGAGAGGTGAACCTTAAAAATTAATATGCCACTTGTGTGTGTGTGTTTGATTATTATATAAGAAATAATGGAGGAAATTGATAATAAAAGAACCACTCAACTAATAGTGATAGAGGTAAAAAAGAAAAGGGATAAAAACTTAAAAGTACAAAAAGGGTAATTAAAATTCACCAAAATTAATTCAACCCCCACTCAATGTGGTTCATATCTCAACAAGTCCCCATTTGTTGGTATTAGAGACAAATTCACCTCTAATTGGATTATGTAGATTTGAAGTTGTTCTATTTTAAATATTGGATGGTTTTATTCTGAATCAATAATGAAGTTTAATTTTAATTAAGATTTATCTATCTTAGATTTGAACTCTGTTTCTACCATGACTAAATTTCTATGTGTGGAGCTTGAAAGAATCTAGAAAAATTAACCACTCTAAATTGGTAATCCGAGTGTGATGTATTGGGCCTAGAAGTCAGTGTTTTAAGTGATGATGAATCACATAAACCTAAAGTACCGTTATATCTTAATATAGCTTTAATATTGAGTGTTGGGGTTATAGATGATAGTTTTATGGTGTAATATTGAATATATGTTCCCAAAAACATTATTCCATGATAGAATGTGACAATATTATTCCTTAATAGGGAATGTGTGAATAGATTAAATAATTAATCGGAGAATCAAATATAGTAGAATTATTGTTGGTGATGTTTTCGAATGTTTTTTAGGATACCATGAATCCCTTGAAGTAGTATTTAGGTTTATTAATGATAGGATTTGTAAACAATGTTCTCAAAATATAGAAATTTACCCTAAATGATAAATTTCAAAGGAATCTTCGGTTTTATTGGAGTAATGGATGTATGATTCGTCCGGGTGGTAGTGAGGTTTCTAAAAGAGTGTGAAATTTTAATGGATGTTAGCTTAGTTGGAAAAATCCTTTTTCAATTTTCTTAAACAAGGTAATATATTACATATCATTTTTTCACATCATCAGTATCCTGATACATAGAATTTCAAAAAAAATCCAGACATTTTTAGATCCTCTAAAACACTTCAAAATATTCTAGAATGCATTCAAAACTTCTTCACATAGATATAAGGATCTATACCATTATAACTAAAAATAACTAAATCATTAGAAAAAATTCAAATCTATAAGTATAAATTAAATATATTAAACAAGTTGTGCTCATAAATTCTCAATCAATAGCTTCCTCAAACTAGAATTTGTAAACCTTCAACCAAAACCAAATTTACAAGTGAATAGATCTCTAATAATAACCAATGCTAGAATTTATCAAATAATAAAAGTTCAAATCAGGGTATTATTGGTTTAGAGTAAACATTACCAGTTCACCTGTTGTAATGGGTGAATCATGACAGAAGGGAGAAAATAGGGTTCATTCGCAAAAGCAGGGGTGGGTAGGGTTCCTTTGACAAATCTGGAGAGGGTAGGATTTCATGAGATTAGGGAATGGGTAGAGTTCCTTTTCATGTGCCTATGTCATGAGAGTATTGAGTGATCATCTAAGAGAGGGTTATTCATGAGAGAAGTTAGGGGTTTGATCATCTAGAGGGCTTCGATCACAGCAGGCAGGGGATGACTTCAATCGCAGCAGATAGGGAGACAACTTCGATCGTGTGAGGTAGGCAAAGGCTTCGATCACAAGAGGCAGGTAGAGGCTTCGACCATGATAGGATCTCGAGAGGAAGGGAGGTTCAATAGAATTGCGAGAGATAGGAAGGTTTGGGCTAATTACGTAGCGGTATGTGGCCACAGTTTAGATAAAAATCATGGGGGAATACTTCTCTATTTCTATAGTTAATTAAACTGTGCTAATACCAGTGTAGGAATATCTATATATTCTAGTTATGAATATAATTTTATATAAAAAGATCCTTACTGAACTAGGTTCACTCCCCATTATATTATTATTTATCTCACGAGATATCAATCTTTATGCAACACATTAGAGGGAGATATAGCTCCCATCCGTCACATAATGAAAATCATACTTATGAATTCTTCAAGAAAATATAATATTCATCAAATCAAAACCCATGAAAAGAAATGGGTTCCATAAACATTTCATCATAGCATAAACCATGGAAATTTAACTAGTTTCTTTAACATCATGATATCATAAAAATAAACTATATTGAAAAAGAATAATTATGGTATCCTTCAATCATATTCTCATTAAATCATAACAAACATTAAATATTTTTTTGCATTGATGAATGGAAATATCATTAAAAGGTCATTGAATCATTCTTGATGAAGATATACCTTCCAATGGGAAATCACATATTAAAAATACTATAAAACTATAAAGGAAACTTTTTAATTTAAAATTAAACATGTAAATATGTAAAGGAATACTCAATTCAAAAATTATTCATGATGAAAGAAATAAATGTTCATTCCATATAAGTTAAAAAATCATTCCTTCTATATTTTTGTTAGAATGTTAAAAAAGTAACTCATCTTAAAAACATGTAACAATTGGACCCCACTAATAGAATAGTAAACAAACCAAAACATGGTCGTTAGGTCATGGCCTTCTAGGCAAAACCACTTTCCTTACATACATGTGGTCTCCTTCATGGGGCCCACCAATGTTCTCGAATGGTCCATCATAAGAATGATTGTCCCCATAGTCCAATACATGTTCTTTCTAGTGTTCTTTTTCTACAACGGCCTAGCCCCAGATAGCTTGAAGCCAATGTCTACTATATATTATATGGGAAGGATTATAATGACTTAGTCCTCTATGGACAGATTAGTTTTGTAGTATTGGAAAACAAGATATATAAATTAAAATTTTATTATAAATGTATTCACTAATTACAACATATTGTTTTCATATAAATAAATAAATAAAACAAACAATTTTATGACAACTCCAATCCATCTATTAAATTCTTTAAAATAACTCATAGTGAGCTTCTAAGATACCTAGGGAAAGAAACAATATAAGGGTCAGATAAAATGACCAATAAAGGTAAAATATAGCAGAAACAATAATGAATCAATGAGAATAATCAATATGGAAAGGTATTAAATATAAATATATTCCATTAAAATAACTTTATTAGGAAAAATAAAAATTGAAAGTTAATAAACATAAATTAATTCCATGTAAATAACTAAAAATAAAATATATCCCTTGATATGTTGATGCTAAATCTTATAGATAAATAATAATAGAATCTAAATGAGGTCTGGTGCTTAATTATTGGACTCCATGTTTCCCTTGGTATATGGAACCAATACCATCAAAATAAATATTAACTATAAAAAATCAACAAATTCTTCCCATGAGACCGTGGATGCGTTGAGGAGTTTCATTCACCAGTCCCCAACCTATAGAGCATTCCTTATATGGTCCCCAACCTATGTATTGCATATTCAAAGTATTCCTCGTGTATAAAATAAATAATGTTCCTTATAAAATATTTGTATTGAATAATTTATATGTATTTATCAATATTTCTGAAAATAATCTAATAAATTTCAAAGTAGACACAATATGTAAAATTTATACGGGTTAGGCAATAGTAATATCCATGATAAATTAAATAGATAATTTAAGGGAAATTAAAAATTAAATTTTTATAAAAGATTGAATATTTCAAGGGTACTAAAAAATAAATCAAGTATGTGAATGATAATATTATACTTCTACCAATAAATCATAAACCATCATGTGGAATATTAAGGATGGTATCAATCCAACAAATCCCTTGTGGATTAAAATTAGAGGGTTGCTGCCATTGATGAAATAAAATAATAACTTTAAAAACATTCCTGAATAAAATATAATTTTCTTTTGAAAAAACCTTTAGAAAGTATTTTTCATTGAAAATCTCTTTTTAAAAACATTGAGAATGATTATTCGAAGAAATGATGGAATATAAATATGTATATGTCATGCGAGGTGAAAAAAATATTTGTTTTGTACATCAAAATGTTGGAAAATTCCCTATTAGTAAATAGATAAGAATATCTCTTTGAAAAAATTGATAAAATAAAAGAAGGGTAAAAAATATTTACTAAATTATCTATGAAAAATTAAAACCTTTTAATAAAACATGGTTTTTAGAATAAAATAAGTTCTCTGATAAAGAGAGATATAAACTCGGGTTTTTTGAAAGAAACATTTTCAATAAAAATATATTATTACCAAAGAGTGGGAAAAGGTACTACCACTTGAAATGGTCTTGAATAACTGGAGAAGAATGAATGTTTTTTTAGTTAAATGGTTATATAATTTCCTTGAATGGAAATTCCATCTAAATATCCTTAGGATTAGTCTTGAGGAAAATAATCTTTAAACATTACAAAGTGTCTCATACCACTTTGAATCGTATTTAAATCATAAACCTTGTGAAAGAATAATATTAAATGAAATTATTAAATACCATGAAGGAAAATGAATTCATGATATAATATATATAAATGGTCTTTATATAAGCTAGACATAGAATATTAGTAGTGAACACAAAATTTATATTACAAATGAAAAAAAGTGAGATGGAAGTCCCTTACATTGAGTTTCATTTCTTGTGAAGGTCCTTCAACTTCATGTATAATAGAATTATGTTAATTTTATAATTTCTTAATAGCCATTTTAATTTTTATATTTTCGTTTATTTCACTTCATACCATGTTGTGTACAACTACATAAACAATTTTGTTTATATCGGTTATTTTGACCAAATTTGGTTTATGTGTCCAAAACAACTTTGGTAGGTCAAATATGGTCTAATGGGTCATTACGTAAACATATCTAGAATAATAATCATGAAATAATTATTATATTTATACATAAATAATACTTTTAAATTAAATCATTAAATATGGTTACAAAAAATGAACTGACATTGCGATCATGGAGAAGGTAGGTCATACGTACGCATGTGTAACATTCTGATTTTAAAATGATCGTTAGGGAAAGAAGTTAAGTAATCCCATATATTTAAAGAATAATAACTTTATAATAAATAACATATTATTTAATAATGTATAGTTATATATATAATTGTATGATGAAAATAAATCACATCAGGATGATGAGGCGGTAGTCCACACGTCCATGAACAACGTTATCTCTTTTAAAGTCTGTCAAAGGGTAATAAGGAAAATGATATATATATATATATATATATATTATTTCAAAAATGGTAATTATGTCATGAATATAATATATAGATTGTTTATGTCTCATATTTTTATCTATAACCATCATTTATATATTCCATATATCATGCTAATGAATTTCATTGCTTAGAGGGGGTGGTAGTCCACACTTCCTCAAACGTTGTTATCGTATTAACGTAAAATGGAATGTATTAAATATATGTTTTATAAAATTTTAAAGTAGTATAAATTCATAATAAATATCATATATAATCATATTTTCTATCATAATGGCCATCATGAGAGGTGGTAATGAGAATTGAACAATCATCATTTTTTGAGGCAGTAGTTCACCATACACCAAAACAATATGTTTGTTACCCTTTAGATGGAGGTGTGTATAAGTTCAGGTAAAAATATTTTCATAAAAACATCCTAATATATTTATTATACTTTTTTTTAAAATAATATATAAAATACATTTTAGGGGGTGGATAATGGAAATGAAACTAGAGAGCTTGAGAGAAGGTTTTATATCTTAATTGGGTAACATCTTTTGGTTTGAACCAAAAGCTTCTTTGAATTGATTTCTACCCAATTTTGGTCTTTTAGATAAAGGGTAAGTATTTCTGGATACTATTTGGGAAGATCAAAGCCGATCATAAGACGTTTGAGAGGTGTAAAGAAGTGGGAGGGGTGACCTTTTATAAGGAAGGAAAATTACTTACATGGAATTTTTGGAAAAAAGTTAGATGTGCACATGTTATTACCTAAGAAAACATAAAAAACTATATAAATTAATTTTAATGGATTAAATATGTCAATCCAATTATTTTTGGACAAGTGTCTTCATCATTTGGTACTTAAATTAAAGTCATAATCTTTTATTAAGCTTAAATTTTCCTTAATAATTGTAATTAATTTTAATCACTTTCACTAATATTTTTTGTCAAAAACAAATTTGGTATTATTATAAATTATAAATTATTCTTATTAATAATTTGGTATTTATGTTTCCAAATTTAAAACATATAATTATAATAAATTAAATTAAAATAAATCCAACAAATGGGACGACAATGCTGGTTTTTAAAGTAAAAACATCTGAAAGGTGTGTATGTTTTTTAATCAATTTCAATGTGAAATTGATTCAAAAAAACTAAATTGTTTTAATTGATAAAACTATTATCTAAATAAACTTTAAAACTAATTAAAATGATAATTTCACCTTATACATAAATTATATTAAAGAGTAGTTTTGAACTTAAATTTAGTATTTTTAACAATTCATTTAAAAAATGAAATCTCCCATAAAAATATCAAAATTTCAACCTAAAATATTTATTATGTTTCTCTTACAAATATGAATATTATTTTGATATATTAAATCAAATAAAGTGTCACAACTCAAATTTAAAATGAATTCTCTATTAAAAGGTGGTAAAATTGCCTTTATAAAAATATAGGTTTTTATGTGTGAAATAGGGTTTCTTATTATTCTTATGCACATCAAACCTATTGAATGAATATAGAAAATTTTTGATTGAATATATGACATATATATTCCATTAAAATAATTAACAAACTGTAATTACATTAATTTATTGGGGTAAAATATATTTGTGAGTATAAAAATGGTTTTATATAAAAACATTCTATTTATATTCAATTAGTTCATATTTCTAATTGATTTTTAGCCTATGAATTAAAATTTTATTATTATAAACCATATATTTTCATAATTTAGTCAATATTGTTCATAATGGATATTTTATATCTTATTATAATAAAATTTTTATAATATATCATGGTTGGTGAAACTCGGTATTGTGTATTGTGAATGCTTTCGAAGAAGGTCGATCTTTTATGTAATGAATGCTAACTCAGAGTTTCATTAATTGAACTATATAGAATATATTATAAATATATTATAAATAATTCAGATATTATATTACCTTACATGCTCTCTGTCACGGTTTATACACCCTATCGAATGCATGGTTCTTACTTTAGTATTTTTAGGCGTCACATTGTCTCAGTCACACACACCCAAGGAAACTTCCTAGAATTCACCCATCTGGATCACTACTCTAGGCCAAGAACACATAAATTTAGAGTTATAATTATTTAGGATCCTTAAATTAAAGTTTCACCTTGTTTACATGATCCATATAATTGAATATTTTAATCCTTTAACATTTTCGGGTGTTATATTCAACCCCCCCCCCCTCTTTAGGGAACAACTTCCTCATTATGGACCCTACATCGCAACTCATGAATTACCACTACACTTAAGTCTGGGTTCCTCATTGAATACTAATGTAACAATTGGGCCCCTAAAATTGCATATACAACCCAACTTAACATGTACATTGGTTTCTATCCTTCTAGGAGCCAACCCATGTTCTTTCCACTGTGCTTTGCCTAACTCACACACACACCATGGGAAGCTTCCCAAAAGGTCACCCATCTTGATCAATACTCCAGGCCAAGCATGCATAACTATGGAGTTATAATCATGTAGGATCCCAAATTGAAAGGTTTTCCTTATAAAAATGAGCAATATAATTTAGTATTTTAACCCTTTTACATTCTAGGGTGTTATATTCACCCCCTCCCCCACCCCCTTTAGATTACAACATCCTCACTGTGGACCCTACATCGCAACCTAGGTGGTACCACCACACTTAATGTTGGGTCCCTCCTCAGATACCAATGTAGCATATAGGGACCTATAATAGCATAGACACTCCTAATTAACATGGAAATTGGTTCATATCCATCCATGTACCACCAATTACTCCAGAGACATGTGTTCCCCTACCTAGGGCCCACCCACATGCTCAAACAGATAATCAGAAAAATGAATGTCCCCATAGGATAATAAATGTTCTTTCTGGTGCGACCTTTACTCACTCACATGCACCATGGAAAATTCCTAAAAGTTCACCCATCCAGATCACTGATATAGAACAAGAATTATTATCTTTGGAGTTCTAATTAGGTAGGATATTGAAAATAAATGTGCACCTTATTGAAATGAGTCGTATTGTTTAGTCTTTTAACCCTTTAACTTTCTAGGATCTTACAAAATGAAAACAAAAATTCCCTTCAGAATATTCTATAAAAATTCAAAAAAACTAAATATTACTTTAAAAAACATAATATAGTAGTAAAAAAATTTCTTTAAATTTTTTTTATAAAAACTAGATACGAAAAAAAAGGTTTTTTGATTGAAGAGATAAATGAAATCTACTTTCATTAAAAACATATTTTTGTACTCATGAGTACATAAGTTGAGTAAAATGAAAATAAAACAAATATTTTAAATAAATTATCTTATTAGATTAAAGTTAACGTGTTTCTTCAGAGATAGATCATAATATTTTACCTTTGAAAACTTAATCATAAAAAATCCTGATAAGCAAAGAGATTGTAACATAAAACCCTTGAATCAAGTTGTCCATGCTTCAAAATCACTCTAACCACTATTATAATAAATTTAAATTTAGTATAATTACATAAAATAGTCTTTTTAATACTTATAATATCATGTATTATACCTTTATAACATTTCAATATGACCTTTATCAATAAGTACTTATTAAAACTATCATTTTCACGTGTTAACTATGTTGTTTAGCATGAGTATTTTAGTTCATTAATTGTGGTATTTTTATATTTATCATAGTTCCATCATATCCATAATAATAATAATTATATAGACATATTATATATTAATTTTATAAATATTTATATTCGTATATAAAATTTAAAGATGGAAAATTTAATTACACTACTCATGGAGACGGTTGGTCATACATACGCATGAACATTGTTTTAATTTTTTGGAAGATTTGAATGAAAGGAAGGTAAATATAAATTACCATTTATGGAGTCATTATATATATTTATATATATATGATTTATTCATTAAATATATCATCATTACCATCCAAGTTAAATATTAAAAAAAATCACATCGCTTCTTGGAGGTGGTAGTCCACACGTACGCATGAGTGATGTTATTGTTTTCCAAAATATTGGAAGGTAAGTTAGTATATGTGATGTTATAATTAGAGAAGTTTAATTATTCTATAAATATCATATATATAAACATTATACCCATCATAATAAAATAAAAAAATATATAGTGATGATAATTGAATTGTATCGACATGTGGAGATGGTAAGCCGTACGTATGCACGAGTGATACATTCATTTCTTATTTGATGGGAATTAGGGTGTATAATGGTTTTTTCCTAATATTACTAAAAAAAGAATATTTATTATTCAAATATTATTATTTTATGATAAATAACATATATTAATTAAATATAAGGAAGATTATAAAAGAAAGTGATTAGTTAAGGTGATTAACTCTTCTTCGAAACGAATCATTTAGATCTCCTCTAAAGGGGTATCAGGTTGGTATTTTGGGATTACTAAAACCTGTAGAATGTGTCTATAAAAGTTTATAAGATAAATGGAAATACGTTTTTCAATATAGTAGGCAAAATGTGGATTAAATATTTGAGGTATGAGGTTCCCTTTTATAAATGACATGAGGATAACTTTTGAAATTTCTCAAATGATTAAATTATAATAAATTATTTATCAAACCAAATTCCTCATAAATTTAAGTTATTCAAATATAGGTTTGTGATAGGGTTTTAAACCCATAAAAAAGTATATTTTAGACAAGTTTTTTTGTAATTGTAACATTATCATTTTGATTAACCCTTAGTCAAAAAAATTTAATTTTAATTACGGTAACAAAATTTTCAAAATTAAAGGGTTGCAATTCTTACATATAAGGTGTTAATTGGGCCATAAGTGGAAAATTAAAGAGTTTTTAGGCCATATAACATCCACCCAGTATTATTTCCAGATTTAAATTTTTTTAAATAATTTATTAAATTATTATTTTGATAAAATATCATTATTTTTTACTTTGACACCATTAATTTAATTTAACATTAAATACATCAAAACAGAGAAGGGAATTTGAATATAATTCTTTAAACCCAAAAAATTAGTTATATATATCTATAAAATTAGTGGTTAACATTATGTTACTCCTATTATATCACTTTTAATATTTTTAAAATCATTTATTAAATGATTTTTTTAATGGAGATATATTGAATTGTTGTTTCATAAAAAATTATGGTCATTATATAATTACTAAAAATTCAAAAAAATAATGAAAATAATTTTATAAATATATAAATAGACACTTATATTCATTCATAGATTAATTTTTTTCCTATGTGGAAACATAAGAGATATAAAAAATAAAAATAGTAACATTTTGTAACTTTCATTAACTTAAATAATAAATGAGTAATGTTTTTGTAAAAGTGTCCATTAAACAAATAAATTTAGAGCCGAATTTGCTAAAGATGTAATTTATTAAATTCATCCAAAAATATTTAGGATGAAATATTATGGCCTTTACCCTTATTTTAATCTAGATTAACCCGACTTACCCTTTATTGAGTTTATAATTTTTACAAAAGTTACTATTCATAATAACAAAAATATTAAGTGGGATATTTAACAAATTTAAACCTTCCAATAATAAATATGAAATTTATTTCATCTAATTAAATACCTATAAATGGTATAAATTAATTTTAATGTTAACTAAATTTGACAAAAACTACTTTGGTGATTAATTTAATTTATTAGTAAAAATATGTTGTGTGCTTAAAAAACAATTTTTCATCAAAATAAAATAACTTTAATTTTAAAATAAGTTTCATTTAATTATAATAATTTTATAACTAATGAATCCATTTTACAGTTATGTTGAACACATATTTTTCATAATTTATTTATTTTAATTCATACACACCAATCCAAGGACTTCATTATAAAGGATCCATAATATTTTAATATTGTCACACGGTTCATCTAAACTCACTATTGTATATAGCACAAGATATAGAATGGATAAAATTATTTGAATATAAGTAATTCATAAAACATATTGAGGTGTTACATCATACCCCCTTAAGTTAAATTTATCCCACAAAATTTATCACTCTGATACGAACATATGAGGATACTCTACATCATTACATCCTCAAGTTCCCATAAATATTTTTCAAATTGGAGGCTTTTCCATAAAACTTTGACCAAGTGAGTTATATTTTTTTGTAAGACTTCCTATCAAAGATATATAATCTCTATTGTTTTTCCTTTATAAGAAAGATAATTTTCTTGTCATATGAACCCTATGTTTATTACATGTGAAGGATTAGGTATATACATATTCAAGAGAGATACATGGAATACATCATGAAATAAAGAGAGATTCAATGAAAGAGCCAACTGATAAGCTACCATTCTGATATTATTAAGAATTTCAAAAGGACCAATATACATAGGTCTTATATTTTTTTTGTTTCCAAATCTCATCACCCTATTCTAGGGGGATATTCATTGAATACCTTATCACCAACTTCAAACTCTAACTCATTCTGAATATTGTCAATATAATATTTTTTTCGACTCTAAGGTGAAAAAAGTTTCTGTTGAATGGCTCTAATCTTCTCTTTGATTTTCTTAGCTATATAAGGGCATAATAGATTTCATTCTCTAACTTCATTCCATAATGTTGGAGTTAATTCATACCATATTGGGATTTATAAGGATCCATCTGAATGCTAGAGTGTAATATATTATTCTATGAAATTCCACAAATGGAAGTTTATGATCACAGCCAACTATGAAATTCATAGTGAACAATCTCCACATGTCTTCTTGATTTTGAATGGTCCTCTCAAACTAACTATTTTTTAGGATGATAAGTAGTGATGAAACTTAAAATAGTATCAAGAGCCTCTAAAAAACGTCTATGAATCATTGAGGTAAACCTCATATACATATCAGATGTAATTTATAGGGTCACACCATGTTATCTTACCACTTAATTAATATAAAACTGAGTAAGTTAATCAATATAAAAGTCTTCCCTAATAGAAATAATGTTTGTGGATATCATATAGAAATTAACTACAACCAAAATAACATTATTATATTTAGATGTGTTGGGGATTATAATGAAAAAAACAATAGTGGTGTTTTCCCATTTCCATTCTGGTATAGATAATGGTTATAAAATCCCCATATAATTATGTCTCTCACCCATAACATGTTTACATAAAAACCACAAAGAAACATACTATATAATATATCTCTTTATTCCACACCTCTATAAATACTCTTTCAAATATCTATATATCTTCATACACCCATGATGACTAGAGAATGAAGAACAATGAGCTTCGTCCATCAGCTCATTCTTCAAATATTTTAATAAAGGGACACATACACAGTTCTTGGACCTTATTATTCCATCACAATCAAGGTTTAAATCATGAAAATTTCTTACTATCTTTTATAGTGCTACATATTAATTCTCTTTATCTTTAATCTTCACTTCGATATATGGATGAGCACTTATTTTATAGAGATAATATCTCTCCCCTCCCATCAATATTTCAAGATCTATCCTTTGCAAGTATAGAAATATCAAATCATTTGTGGTCATCATCATAGAAAATCTTACCTGATAGTTTTTACTTAGAGTATCTTAAAAAAATTTCTCTTTACTAGGATGGTAATTTATTGGGATGTTATAATATTTAATCACCTCGAACCATCTTCTTTATAACATGATTAACTCATTTAAGGGAAAATATACATTAGAATTTTATTATTAGAATACAAGTCACACCTTTCCCTATAGAGATAATTATACCATAAAAATAAAAAAAAATTACCATACCTAACTCCAAATTATTAATTGGTTATTTTTTCTTATGTATCTGTAATTATCATGAGGCATAATATACAATAATATCATTCTACATGAGGATGATTCCCATTACTTTCTTTGATGTATCACTATATATTAAAAACCCTTATTTACTATAAGGAAGTGTATGTATATATTAATTGAATATCCTTGTATTAAGTTTCATAAAACATTCCCAACATTCATCCATCTAAAGGAATGTTACTCCCTAAAAAGTTAACTTGGTGAGTGGATTCAATATACATGATACTTTTTCCACAAAGCACTAACAATATCCAGTCAAACCAAGAAAATTACGAAACTTATTCACAAAGGTTGGTTTGGTCCTAGGTTCATTAACAACATTATTTGTATTTTCTATAGATATATCCTCACATAATATTATATGACCCAAGAATGAAAATTTTCAAATTAATAATTCAATCATTTTAAATTTTTCAAAAAATTTCTCCTTCCGTAGAGTCTTCAATAAAATTCTCAAAAATCTTCATTTTATTCCTTCTCTTTGAATAAATAATAATATCTTATATAAATACTATCACTAATTTTTCAAGGTAATATATAAATAATATATTCGTTAAATCCATGAATATAGAATGGGATTTATTAAGACTAAAACACATCAATATTAATTCTTAGTGTCCATACCTTGTATGGAATGTTTTCTTGGGTATATCCTCCTTCATGAACCTCAATTGATGATATCTAAAATGAAGATATATCTTGGAAAAATATTTATTACCACATAATTGATCAAAAAATTCATCAATATGTTGTAGAGGAAACTTATTCTAAATTGTGATCTTGTTGAGTACTCAATAATCAATTCTGAATCGCATTGATCCATCTTTCTTCTCAAAAAACGGAATAGGTTTACCCAAACGTAATGCATATGGCTGCATAAATCCCTTTCAATATTATTCTAGAGTTACTTATTCAATTCACGGAACTCAATTAGGTCTATTATATATAGAGTCTTATAAATAAATATAGCACTATGTATGAAGTCTATTAAAAAATAAACTTAATGTTTCAGTGGAAGATTTGGAAATTATTTTGTCAATACATCAATAAAATCCCACACAATAAGAATACCTTCAATGTTGAGTTTCTCCCCAAACATATGATATAAATTCCACTATTTTATAGGAATAATGACTCATATATTGGATGTAATTTCCATTGGAATTTAATTTTCTACATCACATTGATAGGCAATTCTAGGTTAGTTTGATATATAGAATATAGCATCCCTTCCTCTAAAAATGATGTGGGTTTTATAAAATGATATCCAATCCATGCCCAAAATTTCATCGAATTGAAATGGAAAATGAATGATAATATTTTAATGAAAAAAAATCACAAAAACATCAACTAGAAAAGATCCATAAACATGGGATGTGATCATAATACAATTAGGGGTGTTTATTTCTAACTTAACATCTAATTTTTTAGGTAGTACATTGATACACTAAGAGGATTCATTAGATAAAAAAATATTGGGTATATCTGGAATCCAATAAGACATTAGTAGTTCTATAATGGATGTTTAGTGTACCTTTAACCACATTGCTATTATACCCATCCTCAGAAAAAGTTATCACATTAGAGTTCCCTTTATCTCAAGTATTAAGAGGTTTTTTACATCGATCACCATTAATAACCTCAGGATTTGGGTATTTCTTAAAATAATAAACATACTCCTTGAATTTAAAACACTAGAGTGTGGTTATTGTATTTTGTGGATCATTATCTCTATTTTTATCTTTAGATAACTACTTCCATTCACTTAAAAATCAGATTGGGTATTGATATTCCTTTACACACTTGAATCATTTTCTTGTTACCATAAGATAATTTATACAATGTTTCCTTCCAAATTTGGATCATAAATTAATTTTAATCATCTTCCATCTATGGTTATTATAATTTTCTTTTGAATTTGATTCTTCTTTTCATGTCAGACCCATGATATTTATGGGTAAATACCAACTATATTCCCACCTTGATATCACATATATTGATTTCCCCATAGCTACTAAAGTCTATTATGGATAATGACCTTTGGTAACTTGGTTTTAATCCACTAAAGAGTATATCAACCTTAATTTCAGTTTTTATGATAATATTGAAGTGTAACTTGTAAGTCTTGTAAAATATTTCTCATTCATACTAGTAGATTAATCATGATTTTATTTCATCTCAAAAAATACCTTATACATTTTCATACAAAGAATACATAAAATTTAATTATTAAGAAATATGTTCATAAACTCATAACACAACGTAGAGTCAATTTCTTTGTATTTATTTGCATTCTTGATAAGATTCCCCCATTTGTCTTATTTTCCTTCTAAATAAAAATATCCAGAATAATATTCATAGTTTTGAAATACTAGATAATAGAAAATATATTTTCAATGTAACTGATCCATTTCTCAGAGACTAGTGGATCAGTGGACCTACTAAATGAAGTTGGGTGTTTCCTCATGGACTCATCAAAACAATATACCCTCTTTTTCTCATTTGGAATCTCATAATGATTCATTTCTTGAGAAACTTTTTTTAGCATAGCAACATGATTTTATATTCCTTATCCCATAAAATTAGGTTACTCTAGTGGACAATCATTGCAATACCCCTCGCATTTGTCATTAACACGATTTGTTTGGGTTCCAACCATTGAATAAAACAAAAAAATAATAGTTTTAACAATTGTAATTATAGCGAGAAACCACATAATCATGAAAAAGCTTTAATTAGATGTCTAAATCCTCAAACCTTCTTCACTGAAACCATAGTTTTAACCAAGGAAATTTATTATCATTACCAAAAATTTATGATTCTATCTTATAATTAGACTTATCCAAAGGGTTCTTACTAAATTTTTCTCATCATAGTTTCCAAAGTATAACTAAATCATTTTTTATATAAAAAATACTGATCCATACTTTTTAGGCATTGATATTACATCTTAATATATGGTTATTCAATTCATAAAAATTAGATACACACCCGAATTTTATTGGTATATTATATATGGAAACATGGTAACAAAAACAAATATTTTATAAAATATTTATATCATCACCCACTTTGATCTTCATAAAAATCATTGTAATTAGGCATATCATAAATAAAACCTTTCTTCGTAACCTTGGAAAGGAAACATAAGAAAAGATGATCCTAAATGCTTGCTAAGGGTAAAAAAGTGAGATATAATTGATCATATAATAATAACATGAAAATAATGGTATAAGAACATGATATTTACATTTGAAACCCATAAAATACATATCATAGATCATAATCATGAGTCATGGTATAAATATTGATAGTTTATAATATATGAATCATATTGGAATCAAATAACATGATCCATGAGAACATAACATTAGCATAAGACCTGAGTTTGTGGAATACATTTGCTTAGAAAATAATTTACTTGGTATTATTGTCTTATTTCCAAGGATATAATAGTGGAATGGGTTCACTTCATAAACCATCGTATTACTAAAGGTTAACTCTGAAGACTATCTTAGTGGAAAAAGTCACTTACAGAACTTTTTTCACTCATCATTCTTGTCCTATTTATTTCATGCTCGAATGGCCTAAAGGCCTTCATTTTTATTGATTTTTGATAACCCCATTTCAAGGGATGAGGGGGAACCCTTACAAGGCCCATAGGCTCATAGATTATATGGCTCGTAGGCTTAGGAGATTACATGACCCGAAGGTCGTTAGGGAATTTAGCCAGACTATCTACAAGGAATAGCCCCTCCCTTACATCTGTATCATGATAGTATCTATCCACCTTCTCATGGTCATGAAGCTAGGCTTCCCATGCAAGAACAGGGTGGTCCCGATGGCATTCCCATACCCTCTCATTCGGAAAAATCCTTTTGTCTCTGTTTTGGTGAGTGCACCTGCTCTGAATCATCTTCGAGGGATGCTCCTTTCTTTTAGTGTGTCTGGGGAAACTGCATGTGGCCCAAAGGCCTTTAGGTGGCCCTAAAGCCTTAGAGGTTGCCCGAAAGACCTACTGATCTGAAGTCCTAGGTGTCTTGAAAGCTTTAAGGACTCCAAGCCCAAACCGGTGGCCCAAGTTGAATAGTTCCAGGTACTATAGTACCGAACAACACCTGCTACAGTACCTACAATAGTAGCCACACCATGTACAGTTCCACTACAGTACCCACACAGTGTATAGTGCTGCTATAGTTCCGGCTATAGTGTCTGCTATAGGACTGCTATAGTACCCCCAAAAAATATCCCTCTACCTAGTTTTGAAACTGGGTCATGTAGATTCACATAAGGATACATCACCAACTGGGTTGAGGCTCATGTTCCTATTTATCTCATGAGATATAAATCACTACCCAATGCTTTGGAGGGAGATATATGTAACACATTTCACTAGAGGAAAATCTAATATATGTGTTCCACAAGATCTTAAACCATTAATTATATCCTAACCTATGAAAATAAATTCGTTTAGTAAAAAAATCATAATAAAATAACCCATAGAAATGGAATGGGTTAAACACATCATGCCATCGTTATCACGAACCATCAATATAATGGATAATTATGGTGTCCTAGGATGATATTCCTAACAATTCATAAGAAACAATCAATTTTATTATCATTAATGAATTGAAATTCTATTAAAATGTTATTAAAACATTCTTGAGGAAAATAACATTTAATTTTGAAATAACTAATTAAAAAATGTACAAATATAAATGGGAATATTTTATTTAAATATTATTTTGTAAACATTTATAGTTGGTTTCAAATAAATAATTATTCCTGATTATGGTAAATGATGTTCTTTTCAAATATGTAAAAAGAATTCCTTCTATTTTCTTATTATAAACGTAAAAAAGTACATTGTTTAAAAAATTTAAAAAAAATCCTTTCAAACCATTTCTTAAAAATTAAAAAATGGGTAAAATTGTATTTAAAAATTAACAATATAATAGTCAAAACCTTCTTTGATATATTTTTATAATACATGTATGTGAAAGAAAAAGGATTTTCTCCCAAAGAGAAAAATAAATTTGATTTTATTTAAAAGCATATTTTTAGCCTCTTGAGTACATTAAATGGGTGAAATGAAAAAGAAAACATTTTTAAGTAATAACTAGAATAGAATAAAATTAATGATTTTATTTAGATATATATCATAATATTTTATCATTTGAAACTTTATCATAAATAGTCCTTATAAATAATGAGATTATAATAAAAAACCCTTACCTCAAGTTTTCCTTTCTTCCAAAGAACTATAACCTAATGTATAATAAATTTAAATATATTATAATTCTATAAAATATTATTTTTAGTAATTAAAATATCTTATATAACCCATTTATAACATTTTAACACCCCCTTTTATCAATAATTCCTTATTGTATCGTCATTTTTGGGTGTTAATTGTTTCATTTGTCATGAGAATTTGCATTTAATAGTTCTGTTCCTTGTAAATTTGTCCTTATTAAATAATAAAAAATATTTATCAGGATATAAATATCATATATATTCACTATATACATATTTATATTCTTATATAAAAGTAAAAAATTGAAAAATGAATTAAATTGTTCATGGGGATGGTAGGTTGTACGTACACAAGAATGTTGTGTTCATTTTTCAATGGATGGAATGAAAAAAGTTAAAAAAATAATAATCTATAAGGAATCATTATATTATTATATTTATCATATATATTCATTAAATATATCATTATTAACATCTATAAAAAATATAAATGATAAATTTTCATATCGTTTTATGGAGGTTATAGTTTACACGTACGCACAAGCGACATTATAATTTTCTAAAAGACTATAAGGTAAGTATTTAGATGATATATTATAATTTAAAAGTTTAATTATGTCATAAATATCACATATAAACATTTAATCCATCATAATACTCATCCATAAAATATGGTGCTGAAAAATGAATTGTATCTCTATGCGGAGATGGTAAGTCATACGTACGTACGAGCAATACATTCATTTATCATTTGATGGGAAAGAGGTTGTGTAATGGTGTTATAATAATTATAATAAAATTTCAGAATATTTAGGATACTAATGTTATTTTTTTAAAAATACCAATATTTTATAAGAAGTAAATAAGAGTAGAAAATAAATAAATCGGTTAAGGCCATTACCTCTTCGTTGAAATGAATCCTTCAGATCTCCCCTAACGTGCTAAAGGGTTGGTATTTGGGGAAGAAAATATCCTCTATAATGTGTATAGACTAGTTTATAATATAAATATACAAATATTTTTTAATATATAAGGCTCAATTTAGTTTAAATATGTGATGGAATTGGATCCATTTTATAATTGAGGTGAGGGGAATATTTGGAATTTCTCAAAATATTAAATTAAAATAAATTTTTTCTCATGTAAAATGCAAAACAATTCCTAGTTATTAAAATATAATGTTATATAATTTTTTAATCCTACCATACAATATAATTTATAAAATTTTTGGTGTAATTTTAATACTTACCATTTTGATTAACCCTTAGTTAACTAATTTTAATTTTAACTAGAGTAAGAGCTTCTTCAAAATTAAAGGGTTGTAATTTTTACTTATGAGGTAATAATTGTAAAATAAATGGAAAATTTATGACATTTTAGACTATATAATAACCATATTTTATTATTTCATTATTTTTATGATTTTTAAATAAATAAATATAATATATAATTTTTATGAAATATCATTATTATCAATTTAGACACTATTTATTTAATTTATCCTTAAATTCATCCATAAATGGTTTAATTTTAATAAAATGATTTAAAACCTCCATAATATTTATTATATATCTATAAAATTTTTGGATCACTTTAATTCCATCAACATATTTCACTTTTAATATTTTTTAAATCATTTATTATATTTTTTTTAAATGGTTAAATATTGTATCGATGTTGCATAAGTAGTTAAGGTTATTATATAATTACCAAAAAATTAAAAATAAATTAATATCATTAAAAATTTTATTCATCTAGAAATATATAATTATATTCATTTATAACTAACTCTTGTACCAATGTGGACAGATAAGAGATTAAAAAAAGGAGCGATATTTTTATCTTTTTTTATTTAAATAATACATATATCATTTTTTATGGAAAAGTGTCCATTAAATAATTAACTTTCTTGTATAATGTGATAATAGTCCAAATTCATTCAAAAAATAACAATTATGATGAAAAATTATTTTCATTACACTTAGTTTTAATATAGATTAACTTGATTTACCCTTTACCTAGGTCATAAATTTTACCACAGATATTTACAAAAAATAAAAGGGGCCTATTTACCAAATTTTAACCTCCTGATTATAAATATATAAATAATTTCATATAATTAAATACCCAAAAATTTTTGAAGTAAATTTTGATTTATGTATCGAAAATTTGAAAAAAAGTACTTTTATAAAAAATATATTTTTATGCATAAAACTTGATTTGATCTAATCTTATGACCAGAAAAAAAATTATAATTTTTTAAAAAAATTATAAAGTAAATAATATATAAATATTATTAAAATCATTCAAAAATTGTGATTAATTAAATTTATTAATAAAAATAAATTTCACACATAAAAAATATAAATTTATTTTCAAATAATTTTTTTATTTAATGATAATTATTTAATAAATAGTGAACCAATTTTTTAAATGTGTAGACAATATATTTTTTATAATTTAGTTATTTCTATTCCTAACTAAAAATCAAATATATATGTGATAATGGTCCCATAATATTTTAATAATGCCATTTAGTTCTTCTAAACTAGTTGTTTCATGTAACTTAAGCTACCAAATATATCAATTTTGTAATGAAAAACTTTTGATAAAAAATCTTGATGCGTTAAATGGAAATTTATTTTCATATTTGAAAAAAACAATATTTCAAGATAAAAACTGTTAGGTATTTCAAAACATACTTAAAGGAAGATTTTATATACAATATTTATATACAATATTTTTCATGTATAAAACAATTTAATAATCATAGAAAATTATAATCAAATAATACACAACAAAACACCGTGATAATAAACCCTAAGTTTCATTAGTTTATAGCAATAGGATCCTCTAACTTCTCATTTTTCATCATGGATGAAGATATGTGTGCACACTAAAATTGACACACAATCTAGGGGTCCGTTACAGGAAAATAAATATACACCCCATTATGGGGCCCATCATGGGAAATCATGATGAACTTGGTTTAGTTAGTATTATCAGTATTAATATGTTACTATGGATTCAAATTCATAGTATTATTTTATAAATCACCACTATTACCCATGCTCACATGTTCTTTAGTTAATAAATCAATAATTAATAAATAAATCATTTCAATATAGCTCATCAATCATATGTGAAGTTTCCAAAATCAGTTTTAAACATCCCTCTTTAATTTCAGAACCAATCATAGGTTTTAATAAATTTATTCCTTTTTAAATAATATTTAATTTAAGAAAATTTTTTAAATAATGAAATAAAATCATTTCCTCAAATTCACTTTCAAATAAAGCCATTAGTTTTTTCAAATCTTCACAATAATTTCAATTCCATGGAAATTGGGGTTTGTTTCACAATTTTACTCCATTTCTAAAACATAAATCAAATAATAGCATATATGGATTTTTAAATAAATTAAAAATATATTTCTAATAATTCAATAAAGTAGTGTTTCAAATTTTGTTGAAGGATTTATGGAACCACCTACAGTTTTTCATGGAATCGAATCAACACCCACAATAGGAACAACAATGAGAATAGGGGTGATGGAGGTCAATAAATGAAAACTAGAATCTAGATCGATAAACATAGAGATTAGATACATCAATAACATTATGATATATCAATCTCTAAGTATAATAGAATATTACATTAGGATAATCCATGGGAGAGGATTAAAATAACTGGAAGGAGATCGAATGAAATCATAGACACTTTGATTCACCAGGAGAAGTGGTTGGAGATCTCAATTTCACCTCAAGCGAACCTCCAATGACCAATGAATCATGATAGGTTTGAATGGGTATGTTTATAATCTTAAATGGGGGTATCTACATTTCTTATTAAAACTTTTCAAAAATTAAATACCTCAGGAAGGTTATTCTATACTGGCTATAAATTTTTTAGCAAGATTGCCCCTAACTATGCTCCCCAACTAGACAACTAGATGGGGTTTGTGGTTATCCCACATGGATAGTGTAATTGTGTTCCAACCATGTAAAACTCATTTCCCATATGTATCATGGTTTATATGGGTATCCGCATGGTTTGAAAAAACCATATGCACCCTTCTAGAGGCTCATCCTTGGTTGCACCATTTCCTGGGCCAAACCATATAGTTTTACCTAACTATGAACCAATAGTTCACAACCCCAAAAAAGATACAATATTTTTAAAACATTACTAAAAACAACCCAATATAATCCACAAAGAAATAATGATCAATATAAGGGTGATGGAGAACCTGAAAAAAGTAAATGTGACGTTCCAAACTCTCCATAATAAACACTCTTTATCCCCAGAAATCCACTATAAAAGATTCCTTATCAAAGTGATGAGAAAAATGCTCACTCACTAGTGCCTCATGCTCCTAAGTATCCGGAAAAATAAAAACCATGCTTCCATATCACTAATACAAAAGGTATCATCCTCCCCTGGATAACCTTTTTTCTCAGAATCAATAATCTGGACTAGATACTCTATTATGGACCAATAGAGTTCAAAATAAATTTCATACTAGCTAGGTATATGTGTAAGGTCAAAAAGACAATTCTTAATATATGATACATAAACCAAAATATGTATTCTATAGTGGTATAGAAAACAAGTAACCCTTTTTACCAACTTTATCAACAATCTCAAAAGGACCCACAGACCCCGATGTAATATTTCCCTACTTTTTTAGCCATCAGTGACCCAACCATGGTGAAAATATCAAGAACACCTAGTCACTAACTAAGAACTCTAATGTTATGTGTTGATGATCATCAAAGGATTTATATTATATATCTTCTCTCAGAATTATCTAACAAACAAAAATTATTTTCAGCATCATCTCTTAGACTAAAGTAGGTCTATCTAAGGAAAATTCACCAATATTTGACCAACACTAAAGCAATAGACAAGGTCAGACATACAAGAAATCAAAATAAGATATTATGGTCGTTTATTGTTAAATATTATTTTAAAAAAACACAGATTCTCCCAAATGGACATCCTAATCTTCGCCAAATTTGATAATGAAAACACGTAGAATATTTTCAAGGATTGGTAAAACTCATCCTATTTGGACATCAATATATGGATAATATTCCATGATCAATCTAACATGGGATCCCAATTCCCCCTACAGTACTGTCCAAAAAAATAAGTGAACTAAGGATCCTTATAAGGTCCAGCATTAGTAGGAAATTCATGCAACTTGATGATCACATTCACAAAGAGACATCTCAAATCCTCAACATTGGATGAATCTTGAAAGGGTATAAAGTGAGATGATTTGGTTATCCAATCAATCAAAAACCATATAATATTATTCCCTATAGTGGTAAGTGGAAACCCTATAATGAAATCTATTTAAATTTTAACCCACTTCCAAGTCAGCATTTGAAGTGATAGAAGAAAACCCTTAGGTTTCTAGTTCTCATCATTGACCTGTTGGAACATATAACAATGAGAAAAAAAGTTATTGGTGTCTCGTTTCATACCTATCGACCAGAATCATCCCCACGTATCATAGAACATATTCATGGTTCTGGGGTGTACTTCCTACTAAAAATAATGTAAATCCTCTATCACATATTTTCTCACAACAAAATTTACAATGTACCAATTTTAGAAACATAGGATACCCTCAAAATAGAATACAATTCACCCATGGAATCCCCACCATAAATAGACTCCCATATTTTATATAATTTTTCATCATGATATATATCAAAAAGAATCATCTCAAGAAGATAGGAGGTTAACTAAACACTTTCCTAAACAATCATTATCAAATCCTCCCAAACACCAAAATGTATACGAGTAATGAGGGTCATCAGATTCCAATATTTTTTTTTTGTTATTTCATAGATATGTTTGGGTGTTTCCTAATCATTTCATCAACAACAATATTCCCCTTATAAATGGTGCAGAAAAATTTGGAAATAAAAATACTGTAGGTTCTCTACCAAAAAACTCTGATTAAGTTTTAATATTTTTTGACATAAGATATAACTCAAACATTTTTTCTGAAAAAATGATAAACCGTTCTTCAAAATGTAATTCCAACAGCACTTAGTATCATTCATCATGGATGATAGATCAAGATCATGGTCAGTTGGTTCTTCTAATGTGGCCTAAGTTATATATGACTATGGGATACCATGTGACCACCCTACATAAGAATTCATCTCAAACCTTATCCTAAAGTGTCAAAAAAGACCACATAACCTTTCCCAACCTCAGAAAGAGAAAACACTATCACCTAATTAAAAATAAATTTTAGATCATCAAATGAAATCTAACATTTCGATCCCAAATGAACTTCACTCCTTTCCAAGTGATAGAAGTCATTGTAGAGTCCAATTTTGTTAAATATTTAACAAACCTATGGTAATACCCTACAAAACCCAAGAATATAGGAATATAAAAAACATTAAGTAGTTTCTAGAATGACATAATAGCATTAACATTCTCAAGATTAATTGAAATTCCATTTTAGGAGACCTCGTGTCCCTAGAACATCTCATTTGGAATCCAGAATATACATTTTGAATGCTCTGTGTAATGTTTTTGATTCCTCAAAATTTCAAAAACTGCTCTCAAGTGACGTTGATGGTCTTTATTGATTATGTATTAAATTTGGATTTTTTTCATAAACCCCACTATGTAAGAATCAAGAAACTTAGGGAATATTTTGTTCATCAATGACATTTAAATAGCATGATCACTGGTTAGTCCATAGAAATACCTAGCCCTGAAGGTGATCTTTTAGATGTTAAACTCTTTAATTCATAACATTTGATAACTAGATCAAATATGGAATATCAATAACCACATCCCCCATTTAATTGATCAACAAAATAATAAATTATTATAAATATTAACTTTTTAATTATTTTAACATTGTTGATTTTTTGGTAATCAACATATAATAAAAGTTTCCTATCAGCTTTATTTTCAATAAAGGATGTGTGTTACCCAAGGAAAGACACTCAAGTGTGTAAATACTTTTTATATAAGATCATATAACTAATTATTTAACTCTTTAAAATAAACTATTTACAAACAATAATAAATAATAAACATTAGATGAGTACTAGGTAATAAATCAATAGAAAAATAAACCTCTCTAATCAGTGGAAATCTAGAGAAATCGTAACAAAACCCATTGTAAAACCTGATGACATCAAGATGGAGATCATCACAAAAATATTCTTACTACAAGTAAAAAAAATGATATCACCCTTCCTAACTCGAGAAAATAAATAACATATCTACATGACAATGGTCCACATTTTCCCTGAAAAACACAACACACCTCATCGAACACTGTAAAGGAGACCCACTGAAGATAACTCTAAATATAATCCTTACGATAAATAAGCCAACACATCCCAATAATGATGTCAATAGGATTCATATTGAGAAATATAAAAATCCCAGTTGATAACAGTCTCTAATAAAGAGTAAACACTGGAGGTTCATTGATGACCCTACTCATTCTTCATTCTAAGGGGTATAGTAAAATCCCTCACATAAGAAATAATATTAATATGAAGATTCAAAAAATTTAAAAAATGATTCGATGTGAATGAGTGAGATGAAAAAGTATCATATAATTTAATCACCAATTATGAATTTATAGTGATGGTGCTTATCATTTTCATTGGACCCACAACAACTTTCTATGTAGACTCTTCCACTGCATAAAGAATCATTGTTTTAGATATCTCTGGCTGGAGCCCCTTAGTTTATGAAGTATCTAATTTCACCATAGTAATTTTAGGTGATGATTAGATTTTACCACTACTTCGAGTAGAAATGGATTAAAATAAAATCTATAGCTGACCTGAGCATCAACATGAGACACATATCATTGGTTCTTCAATGAAAATCATTTTGTAATTCTTAGCCTTCCCACAATGAATTAAATTCATAGGGCCTCCTCTAGGAATCATAGGAGGTTTGTATGATGATTGATGTATAGAAATAAAATGAGAGTCAAAATTTATTCTCTTTCCTTTAAAGGAACCAATAAAACTACCACTCTGAGTAAGATAAACTCCCATAAACCATGACATTCTATCCAGTTCAAGCTCATCCATCAATGCTCTATCCAGTATGTTTGCATAAGAAGTGATCTTCAATAATAAAAAATGGGATCAAATATCTGATTGAATACCCATATTAAATCTTTAATCCTTTAGTTCCACATTCCTCACTACCTTATGAGAGAACTAAAAAAATCATAAAAGTGGTTCACATACTGAGTCACAGTCCTACCTCCCTACGGTAGGCTGATAACTCCTTGGAATTTACAAGATAATCTATTCTAGATAGAACAATTTAGTAAAAATAAATCGAAATTATTTCTAGTCTAGGACCTTATTTTTATTCACCATAACAATAATGTCCCATAATTTATTATTATTTATTTCATGATTAAAGGTATTACAATTCACTTTTATCAAATTAGGAATCTCTAAGAACTCAAAAAAGTACCACCTTATTTTATAATAAATCCTCTTCCTCAAGATAATAATTATAGCCTTTGAAAGTTGGTGTCTTTGGATAAAGAAAATCTTGATAATTTTCTCTAGATTAATCCCACTAATATTCCACTATCAAACAAAAAATAATAATGGGTTAAGGTACCCATCCTATAGCATGGAAAACATGCACGTCTATCTTTACCATATTATATTCCAATGGAGGGTCTGCTCATTATGGTTCACTAGCAGATACCTCATATGTAATGTTTGAACATCTTATTGAAGGAATGATGCTATAAAAATCAATAGAAAATAATGAAAAATTAATAAAGATACAGAGATTATCAACTCAATTAAGAGATATAGGGATATAAATTTGATCAGGAGAAATTCAAGATTAATTTTCTAAAAAATTCAAAATAAAGGTAGGTAAAATATTAGTGTCAGATCAAATTATTCATCAAGGATTATTTTAACAAACAATTATGGTGACTTATGGGTCATTAAAATTAGATATTGATATGTAATCGATCATAAATACCTCTTATTCCATGATATTCCTACCTCTTATCTACCAGTAAAACCTAAAATTGCATACTAACTTCAATTAAAGATGAAAAAACTTCTAACAATACGACTTTTTCATGAACGATATCAGATAATCTGGTGTACTATTATCTAATATAGTCTTGTAAAATTATAAAGGGTATTATTAATCCCCAATGGTTTTCAACTATCACCTGGCATTATATATTAATAAAAATGGAATGGTTTTCCAACAAAATAGAGGAACAAAAATGGTAAAATTCAGTATTCCAACACTCCTCAAGTAGTAATTACTCAAATAAAATATGTAAAATGAAACTCAAACAGTACATCATCCAAAGATAAAAAATCAATGAAGATAAAAACTCATAAAATAACACATTTAAAAAGTGGATCGCATCTTCACTTGTGACCTCTATCACTCCAGGTACCATGAATCAAGTATATCCACCTCCTCCAAGAGTCTCATTCCCATTACTTGAACATGGAATATGATAATCTAAACATTCTTGAAGGAAAATGTAAGGTGTGGTATAAATAGCCTTGTATTATCCCACTAAGTTTTCCATAATAATTTCTATAATAATTAACAATAATTATTTCAATTTTAATAAAACATGACATATTAAGTCATTTACAGAATTGAAACCAAAAAATTCTTTCAAGTAAAAAGAATCTGATATTTCAAAACATTATTAAATGAAATCTTAATATGAAACTTTTATATAAGATAGTCTACATAAATTAAATAGTTTTATAATCAATGTAATGTATAAAAAAATAAAATAAAATAAAGAACCATGATAATAATCCCTAAGGTTCATTACATTTTTGATAAAGGATCCTCATTATTATCATTTATAATCAAGGATCAGGATATGTTTGCACAATTGAATCAACAACCCATCATGGGACCCAATATAGGAAAATAAATATACACCCCATTAGGGGACCCATCAATATAGATCATGCTGAAAATGGTTTTTTTAGTTTTTTCATTGTTAATTCATTATTAGAGAGGAAGAGTCTGATCATTTTGTCCTAATAACCACTAAATACCTAGGCCAACATGTACTTCATTCATTCAACCAAACAATAATTTCATAAATAAATAATTTTAATAAAGTCCATCAATCACTGTTCAAGTTCCAAAAAATAATTTTCCAGTATTCCTTTTCCATTTCAGAACCAAAACATATGTTTTGGTCAATTCCAACATTTTTAAACCATATATTAATTCAATCAAATTTTCTCAAGAATCACATAAAATAATTACACATAATCCACCTTAAAATATTTCCATCGTTTTTTTAAAATCCTTCCAACAATTTATATTTCATTAAATTTTTTGTTTTATTCAAAATTCCATTACTTTTTAAATCATATAACAAATCATCTCAAATATAGGTTTTTAAATATATTAATACATCATTTTAAATCAATCAAAGAATTAGGGTTCCTATATTTGGGTAAATCATTGTAGTATGGGGAAGGGTACATCACTGCCACCTTCTAGGGTTTCCATGGCCTGCACATGGCCTCTGACCCCTTCCCTCCCCCTCCTGAGAGGGGGAGGGGTCACTCGGGATTGATTACCTCTAATTACTTTTCTCATCTCATAGATCATATGGATCTCTTATCGTTCCCTAAAATTAACCTCACCCCCAAAGTCGCCTCGTTGGTTGAGGGACTCTCGAAGCTCTTGGTAACAGGAATGGAGTTCTCTGATGACGTGGACTTCCCTTGGAACTCTCCGGTGGCCCTCTTTGGTTGGAATCTTACTTCCATTGATGCATTTTACCACTTTTTCTCCATGTCATGGGTTTTGAATCACCACGATGTTGTTGGGATTTTCGATCCTCGACACTTTCTTACTCGCTTTGCGACTAAATATAACCTAATCTTTGCCTGGACTATCAAAAAACATACCTGGAACGGATCTCTCTTCTTCCTCTTTTGATGGTCCTATAACTTTCATTTTAGGCATGATCCTCTGATAGATCCAATTTGGGTATGATTCCCCAGTCTTCCTCTTCCATTCCAAAACCCCTCCATACTTTCGATGCTTGATAATATGGTGGGTAAGTTCCTATGTTTTGATGACCAATATCGATCCCTCATCCATCCAATTTCTCTGTGGATCTATATGGAGGTCAATGTTTCCAAAACACTAGTTTATTTTTTGTGTATTGAGATTGAGAATGAGTACCAAATCAATCATAGGGTTAAATTTTATTATTAGACCAATTTCTGATGTTTTTGTGGTCGTTTGGGTCATCTCCAATAGGCCTGCAGGTTCGGTCAAGGAGTTGATTCCACTGGTATAGTCAGCGAAGCTGAGGAAAAGGTTACTTATAATACTAAATCTTATTTGTCTTCTTTATCCTCCCCTATGACTTGACATATAGAAGTGGTTAGAGCTAAGTGTGGCCACACCATTTCGTCCCTAATGTGACAGAATGGACTCTCTGGGTATAGTAAAAGAATTCATGGATCAGTATCTCTGAGACTAGGAGGAAGTTCTCTCCCGCAGCTGACTCATGGTGTTTATGGGTTCAAGGATAATGGGTAATGTACCAAGTTAAATCATAGGAATTCCAAGTATAGAAATCCATCCACTACTGATGAAGCAGCCTTAGAGGACACCACTCTGTCTCCCCTGGAGTCGGCAGAAGAGGATAAACTCAAGGGGATATATGTAACATTCCAGGTAAATAAAGAATATTACTTTTTCATATTTATTAATATTTGTGAATAAAATATTAATATTACTTTAAATGGAATGATATTCTCGATGGCATACCCAATACGCAACAACGTGTTTCTTTGAAATCTTATGTTGCACTCTAATAATAAAATAATATTATTTTAAATAGTAGTCAACTCCTAGACGTTTTAATGGCGGGAATGAACAAAAATAACTATAAAATGATTATATATATTTTTCAAATATTTTTACTTTTATCCAATAAATGGTAGAGGCTTAAAATGTGAATGAATCAAATTTTAAGTGTAAATATTCTAATATTCTTTAAAAGGTCGATTAAAGGCCTTTTGATGATAAACCCTTTTTAAATACACTTTTTGAAAATTTTATATGTTATATTGGACCAAATAAAATCCTTCTTTATAATATGGACATCAAAATTTACTTTGTGTAAATTTTTGTTATTTTCCCGATAAAGATCATTTTTAGTGAAAATGTTGAATTTTAATTCAAAAACTAATTTTAATTTGATTTATTTATATGGATATATTATCTCTTTAATTTGGTTTAAAGTGTAGTTATAAAATATATTTACCATTTAATCCAATGGTGGTCATTGGAATCAATTTCACTTTGAAATTGGACTTAAACTAGTGTTAATCTTTTGATATATTTTGTTTCTTAAAAACACGCAATTTGTTTTGACAATGGGAATTAATTATTAAATTTATTAATGCAACTTATATGTTTTGAATTTTTTAAAATATGCATCATTTTTTAATTGCGAATATAAAATATAGCTTAGGGTGAATGTTTGTTATTTTTCTGAAAAACTTCAATTTTTGATGAATAGTGAAACCACTAAGTGGTAGTTAAAAAAACTGATTTTTATTTTAAATGAAATTTTACCACCTCTATGATTTGAATTTTAAAAATCCTACTTACATGGTTGTCATTAGGATGTAAAATGTTGTTCAATGGGATGAAAATAATTTTTGGTGAATTGTAACTTTTAAGTTTTATTAATCGCGATTAAAGGTAATTAGTGTAATTTAAGGTAAAGATAATGTTATAATAATATGAAATGACCTTGACACATGTACTACCATTATTATATGATTCATGGCCGAACAAGACAATCCATGATTCAACTTGGGGACCCCATTGATCCACTTGGGAAAGAAAATTTCATTAATAACTTTTTATTTAAAGTTAAAATAAAAATGTCACAAACATGTATTGTTTTACTAAAAAAAATTCACATGGGGTTATACAAGTCATATTTTTTAATATAAATATTTATTCAAAAGCTAAAAATATTTCCTACATCATAGTTTTTTTTTCTAATTTTTAGAAATTAAATGAATTAATTTATTTATGACACCATGATGATGCAGTGATTACCTCATTAATGAACGATTTAAATAAAATGAAAAGATAATGTAAAATCTAAGACATAAACCTATCAAAAACCTATTGAATGGGTGGATTTCGAACCCTTATCACCTTATCCTCGAAATATATAATTGTGGGACCTTTGATATCCGAAAATCATTTTATAATAAAGTAACTTTTCAAGAATTTCCAAGAGTTCCCCTCCTCCCTCTTATAAAAATCCCCCACATATACCTCCATACCCACACCTCTCAAGCCCTTGGCTCGTCCAAACTCTGCTCATATTGTCTCTCCACATCCCTCTCTTACTCCTAGAAGCCTCACTTTGGGAAGAAGTCTTTCCATGGAAGCCTTTGAGCTCAAATAAAAAAGAGTTATCCGATTTGAAGGTAATGTCTCCTCTTATGTTCTTTTGTTTTATTTTGCTTCTCCAACCCCCTAAACTCTTTTTATTACCTTATTTTGTAACAAAAAAAGTATCTTAAATATACTAGGATTATGTTATGATGAGTATTCAAGCTACACTCATACACACCTCCATCTAATGGTTAAAGTACATATTGTTTCTGTGGGTGGCGAATTACTGCCTCACGAAATGATGATTGTTCAATATTTTTTTAACACCTCTCATGGTGGCCATTAAGATATCACTGTATTTATATATGATATATAAATTATGTTTATCTATTACGTATGCTTCTGTATTTTTCATTTATGCCATACCTTTATGGTTTCCAAAATGGGTAAACGCGATAATTTTCTTTTAGGAAGAGCGGACTACCGCCCCCTCATAGTGATTTGAATCGTTAATACCATATGTGGGATGTATAAAGGATGGATTAAATGTTGTTATATATTATATTATACTGTGATTATAATATAACTATGTATCATTATTTTTTTCATTCTATTAAATTATTAAATAAAAATGAAAGTAGCGTTCATGCGTACCTACGACTTATCGTCTCCATAAACGGTACATTTCATTTCTTATCTCCCAATGTTAGGTACTATTATAAGTACATATATATAATGGATATATATTTCATATATTAAATCTAAATGATGGATATAATTATATAATTATAATATATATATCTCTCATTTTGTTTTAATTACATTAATATGACAAAGAAATGAAAGTAGCGTTCATGCGTACGTATGACCTACCGTCTCCATGAACAGTGCATTTCATTTTTTATCTCCAAATGTTATAGAATTGTATAAAATGAATATATACTAGATATATATGATATTTAAATCATTAATACTATTCTATAGATGATGTACCTATAACTACATGGAAAATTATTTTCCAACAAGTTCAATTTTTACTCATGTACCGAACATCGACAAAAAAGTATGATATGAAATCACATTATTAACCAATTATTATAACATTTTCATATGTGATATGAACTAAATAATAATCTTTAAAGGATTTACTTAAGAAAATTTAAATTGACCAAAGTTTATTATTCAGGAATATAAATAAACGAACAAGACAAGTCAGAGTTGAGGTAAGGGATCCTATCACTCTCTTTCTTTTTAAGTACTCTCTTTTATGTCACTTCTTTTAAGATCCTATTTCTTATGTTGGGGGATGTTATTTTATATTCCTCTTACTATAATTTTTATGTTAATATTATTAGAGACCATATTTTATCTCATCAATCCATTTTTGGAAGTTTTAAGTGGCGTTGTTAGGCTGCCGAAATTTCATAAGGGATTTTTTTATCTCACTTTGTGTTCCCGTGAGATTCATGCTACATTTGCCACTATTTCCTTTTTGTGGTGTATGTACTGCCCATGATTGTATTATTTGTTTAATATACTTTAATTTATTGTTATTTACATCTTCATTTTATGACCCCTCTTTCATGGGGTGTACGTTTCAAAAGTTACCCAAATCGGTAAGGGACCCTTTCACCGTCCCCTTTTTAAAAGACTTCTTTTTGTTAGGTATTTTAATTTACATATTATTATGTTGAGATATGTTCTTATATATCCTTATTGATGTAAATGATATGTCCTAGTGATGAGATACCCTTTTTATCTCTCATCGTCTCATTTTCTGAATTTTAAAATGATGTCGTTAGGCTGTCGAATTTCTGTAAGGGAACTTCTTAACCCAATTTCAATTCTTTGGTTTAAACCTCTACTTCTTGATTATGTCATACTATGAATATGTGTGGATGACCTCTAATTGTTTTAAACTTAATATCCTCTTATATTGGGTGTATTTATATTTTTCACACATAATTATGTAATTGATTTATCCTTAATCTAAGGATACCGACTTTGTAAGGGACATTGTCTCAATCTGCTTTCATTGAGGCATATTTTTGTTCTAATACATGACTTTATTTAATACTATATATAAAAACATTTGAATATTAATTTCATTAAAATGGAATCTTTCCCTAAAAAAAATTTACTGAACAACAAAAAGGAATGTTTCTTTTAACGTACATAGTGACAACGACCTTTTCTACTGCCGAGAGTACTATTTCACCTTTGGCTTCCATAACAAGCCGTAATGTTTTTAAAAGAAATTAAATACCATATACTCTTTTATGAATTTTGGTATTGAAAATGGTTTTTATAATGGATTTTTTATGTCAATATATTTAAGTGATATATTGTGATTGAAATGTGGAAATTTTTTCTTTCCATTATATTTGTTTTATGTATTATTATTTTGTAATGGTACTTGGAAATTTGATAGGTGGTTACGTGATAAACCAAATGACGGGTGGTGCCGTGAATACCAGGATGGGTGGTTACATTATAACCTCCAACGCATTGGGTATGGAAGTCGTCCGTATAGCTATTCCAAGTAGTGATATGTGTGGAAGTTGACCGTATAGTTATTCCATTTAAGTATGTTTATGTCCCAAGTTACCTTTATATGTTATGTGTTATTTATATGGGTTTATGGTAATCTTTTGGTTACAAAGGATAAGTAGTGATCTTTTATTCAGGGAAGATTATTTACTATTTCATAAAGGTAAAAAGTATTACTTTGATAATGTATTCATGGTTTACTTGTTGTTTTGAAAAACTTAAAATTTTCCATCTTTGTGTATCCTTTACTGGGATTTTTATGCTCATCCCAAGTTTTTGAAATGTTCTCCACAGGACTTAAAGATGAATAGGTTCAAGGATGGGATCAAGGAAAGACATGATATCTAAAACATGGAACTAGAAATGTTTCTTTTTAAGAGTTTTTATTTTATGGAAACTTAGTATAAGTGTCTACTTTGTAATCTATTTATATGTAATAGTTATGTCCTAATTCTATAAAACTCTAAACCTGAAAAGATCATCTATGTGAATTATTCATTTAATTCATGATTATGTAATGTTTTAAGGCCGGGTCCTTACAGTTGGTATCAAAGGTCAGTTTAGATAACTTTAGAGGTTAGAGTGTTCTTTAAGCCTAAGTGACCAGTTGTGTATAACCACAATGGGTAGTATATTAGATGGAGTCATTGTTTTTCTGAAAGTTAGAATGAGTTTGAGATAACTTGGATAACTATATCTTAGTGTTTATCATCCTCATTATTATATGTTGATTTTACTGATATGCTCACACTGACCTTTTTGGTTTTAGTAAATGTCTGGAACTAGCAGGCCCCAAAGTAACAGTGGATGTAAAGGAAACTATGACAATTTTCTGAGAGAGAAACTGAATGATAATGGAGCTGCAATGAGGACTCTTGTGTTTATCCTCAACCAAATATCTAGAGTCATGATTGGCCCCCTAAACCTTGGTTATTTTTGTTAAGACCTGTAAAATTCAAGGAAATGTTTTTCTTAATTTTCTTTGGAATTTTACAAGAACGCAGTTTCTGACGGCACCAGATTCCGAGGCCCGGTGTGCCCGGAATCATTTTCTGAAGTTTGGCTCGGGTACGTTCAGTGAACGAACGAGCGGGTTTTTCTAACTTTTGAACCGGTGCTCGGAATCAAATTCCGAGGGAACCGATAGAATAGTAGCTCCGGTATTTGCTTAGAAACGCCTTTTTTGGAGTTTCATTTTCTCGGGTGTGGTTTTTAATTTTTGGGGTTAAGTTAAGAAATAAAATAAAAGTGGTGCGACACTTTATTTTATTTCACATAAAGCCACTTAAAGACACTTAAGCCAGGTTAAGCGGATAAGGTGGGACCCACGATATCCTACCCACTTGGTAGGATATTTGTGAGGTGGGGCCCACACGATCCCCACCATTTCTTTTCCTCTAAGTAACGCACCCGCGAAAAACTCTTTTAAATAAAGTCAACCGGTGCGTTTACTTAAATACTAAATGCCCCTATTAAATGGGCGGCTAATTCATTGCAATTAATTCTTTGAATTAATTTTTCATTACTTATCTTTGAATTTCAAATTTTTGGCAAGGGAATAAAATAATACCAACACTAGGTTTGTAGGGGGTGGCTTCTTGAGAGATTTGGAGAAACTCTAAAGCTTGAAGATCTTCATCCTCCTTCGCGAAGAACGTGAAGAACGCCGGCCTCCGACGAAGGGAGATGAAGAACGCTGAACCCTCGGAGATCAATGACGCAACGCCATGTATCGCGACGCTGACGATCCTCCTACCGTGACGCTTCTTCCGCGACGTTACTTCCCCCGTGATAATCTTCAATCAACAACCGATTGAGGTAGGGGGTTGCGGTTCTTTTAATTCTTTGTGAATTATATCCTCGGCATGGATTCTTTTGGTGCATTTTAAATATTTTTTATTTTATACCCACATCATATGTTCAAAATATTTGTCGGAAGACTTTTTAAAACAGCTAACACGGTGGGTGCGGACCAACGAACAAGTCCGAACCCACCGTATTTTCGTTCTTGGTGAGCGGATTAGCGGGTGATGACAAAGCAGGCTGCACAGGCGATGTGAGGTTCTCGCAGTGAAGGACGGGCCCCGGGAGGGCCATTGGCAAAGACAGCACGCGATTCCGACCACCGAAACTCATCCAGGGGTCCGCGGAGCGGCCCACCGGCGCGGCAGCGCAAGCGGCAGGTGGCGGCGGCACCCGGCGCACCGCCGGAAGGAGCTGTCACGGCTGAAGCCGCGGCGGCAGGCCGCGTCCGCTAGCAAGGGCGTCCCCACGCGGGGCCGCGTCTCTCCACACGGGGGCAGCGTGCCCCCCGCTTCGCTCGGCCGTAATGGCCGTGCCGAACCGCTGGCCACCCAGCCTGCGCCAGTCGGGTCGCGCCGTCTGGGTCGGACCTGGACCCGGTCGGGTCGACCCGGCTTGGGCCGACCCAGGGGGGTGGGCCGGGTCAGTCCGGGCCCAGACCCCCCGTTTTCGGACCTCTTTCGGTCTTTTGTCCATATCTTGGGCTACAGACCTCCGATCAACACACCGTCAGCGGAGATTTGATCCTTTGATCGAGACGGTCGTTTTGACATATTACACTCATGGTTTTGGATAACTTTCGATTCGGCCGGGTTGGTTCGTACACAAAACCAACCGGGCCCTCGGAGCGGAAACACTTATAACTTGAGCTCCGGACGTCCGATTGACGTACCATCGATTTTGTTGGATTCTTCTAAGTGAGACGGATCTTTTGTCTTACTCCTCCCGTGGTTTGGATGGAGGTGGAGTACGGTCGAGTTGGTTTTGACTTAAAAACCAACCGGGCCTCTGGGACGAAAAAGCCAATAACTCTCAGACCGGGCGTCCGATTGACGCGCCGTCTACGGCGTTGAGTTCCTGTTGACGATACGGAACTTTTGGATACATCAACTCTGTACTATGTTTCAATTTACGTATCAGCCTCTCGGCTCGTGGAGCGGACCCTCCCGAACGAGGTTGTTGTGTGCAGGAACCCTAGAGCTGGTTGTGACTGCGACTATGACGACGACTGTACAGAGATCCTCAGTGGATTCGACGGCGACGACTACAGAACTCAGCAATCCTGCGTAGATTGGTGCTACAGATCCTGTGTGGGTCTGATCCTGTGTGGTTCAGCGCTCAGCAGTCCTGTGTGGGCCAGCGCCTACAGATCCTGTGTGTGTCCGATCCTATGTGGGTCTTTACGGGGGTTAGTTACCTATCGATCTTTTGTGGGTCAGATCCTTTGTGGGTAATTGCGGGGGTTAGTACCTTTCGATTCTTTGTGGGTCCGACGACTTAGATGAATCAGTGGAAATATCTGATCATCTATATCGTCTTACGAAGAAGTATACCTGTGTGAGTTGAATCCTATTTTTCTTTCCTATATGGATTATGTTATGTTATCCTGTGTGGATTTACGTTTTGCTTTCCTGTGTGGACTGGGTTGTACTTGGGCTCAGATGTTGGAGCCGAACGAGAATTGATGACTTAGGTATATGTATGGGCATATACCTAAGCAGGGTCGAATCTTACTTCGTGGTTGTATCTTTCCTTTGTGGATTATCCTTTGTAGATTCTGGGAGACCTTCGGGGGTCTAGGGGTCCCTACTGAGTAGATTATACTCACCCCTGCATAGGCTATGCCCGCACTACGTTGTGTTGGTTGCAGATGAAGGACATCGCTGATCGTGGTTGAGGCTTGCGGAGCAGGACGGTACCTGGAGGTGGACCACAGGGCGGGACGTTCTCAGAGAAGACAGCTGGAACCGAAGAGCTGTGGAGGCTATCTGTACTCACCCTTCAGGTGGGATTTCCAGTGGATAGCTCGACATTGCGGCTTTAATTTTCAGTTGTTGTTTTCCCTTCCAGTTGCACTTTACTTTCATTTTGGGTTTGTATACTGTCCCACTTACTTTTCTACACTTACTGTTGTACCCAGTTTTTACTTAGTGTTTACTTCTACTGCTTACTCGCTCTGTGGTGTTTGTTTACTTTATAAAGGAAATACATTCCCTTTTACTGGGAATTATGCCTTGGTGCTAGTCTCCAGCCCCTGGCCTATGGAAGGCGGGCTTGGGGTAGTCACGGCACGGGCTCCGGGGACGGGTCGTGAAAAATTGGTATCAGAGGAGTTCAGTTATACCGCAGAACTTTGGACTCTGATCTTTTTCTATGTGAAGCAATAGTGTTAAGTGTATTGGGTGTGGTTATCAGTTTAGGGAGTCCAGTGTTGGTGTGGTGTCCGACATATCCGTACACTAGGACCCTGAATTCTGATTTCCGAATTAATGCACAAAAACATTGATTGCATGTGCGTTTCATGTTTTCTTTGTGATTACTTTATGTCAGATCACCAGGTATACTGTTTGATCGTGGTGCACCTGTTTCTTTTCAGGATGGCCCCATGACGGCAGCCAGCTAGGGTTCCGAGAGTTTTACGTGACGACAGCCCACCGAGCGACGATGCCTCGATTTAGGGCCCTTTGACTGCAGAGGCGTCGGTGGTACCTCTACTCGCCGAGCCACCGATGCTACTAGCCCCAACCGCTGATGATGCACGTCATCTTAGTGCACTGCATAAGTTTCAGTGCCAGCGACCACCCAGGTTCTGTGGGGAGACAGACCCCCAGGCAGTCGAGGATTGGCTGGAGGCAGTGGTACGAGTTTTCAGGTTAGTGAGGACACCAGCAGACCTCATGGTGATCCTCGCAGTGAGCCTACTACACGCGGCAGCGGGCCGATGGTGGAGCTTGATGATCTAGGTTCACGATGATGCATCTCTTTTCTGGACATACTTTGAGAGCCTCTTCCGCTCATAGTTTGTCCCAGCCACCCTCCGTGTGGTGCGCATCCAGGAGCTTCTTCAGCTGCGGCAGGGTAGCTTGACGGTTGCCCAGTACTCGGCGAGATTTACCGATCTCTCACGCTACTCGACAAACATGGTACAAGACCCATTCTTCCGGGCCTAGACCTTTGAGTAGGGATTGAGGCATGAGGTCAGGGAATTGAAAATCTCCCTCAATATTCTGACTCAGGCAGGAGTACTGGAGAGATCCCTTTTGATTGAGATTTTCTTGCTGAGTCTACATCAGCAGTGGGACCTACCGCCAGGCGGCAGGTAGCAGAGTCTTCTGCAGCAGGTAGTCGATGGATGACTCATGGGTCCAGGCAGACCAGACCCTCAGGCAGACAACCTCAGGATACTGGCTCAGTAGTGCGGGGCACACAGCACGGAGCCAGTCTTTCGAAAGGCAGACAATGCTACACATGCTGCGGGCAGGGCCACATGGCTCGTGACTGTCCGACCCACCATGCCGAGGAGCAGCAGACGGTTGAGGGGATACCCAGGCAGAGGAAGATAGGCGACCATGGCGGTCCGTAGGGAGCAGGCGGACAAGGTAGAGGAGCTGGACGAGCAGCAGGTGGTGGGCGATGCTTTGAGGCTCTACCACCACCACCACCAGGAGGTCCACCCCGACCACAGGGAGCTGGCGTGCAGAGACAGGCACAGCTCTAGGCAGCGGAGGCCTATGACCACGGTGCACCCAAGAAGATTCGAGGTACTATCTGTTCCGATTCCACCATTTCTGTTGTTCTTATAGACACAGGATCGAGTCACACTTTCATAGCCGCTGCCCTTGTTCGGAGCTCGGAGATTCCGACAGAGTCGTTGGCTCAATCCTTACGGATAGAGACTCTTACGGGAGAAGACTCGATGATTACCCACTGGTTCAGGCAGTGTGAGCTTACTTTAGGAGGCGAGAGCTTCGGCTGGGATCTTCTTGTAGTAGCGTCGAGGCCTTATGACGTCATCTTGGGAATGGATTGGTTATCTACAGTACATGCTCAGATCGACTGTATTAGGCACAATGTGCGATGTGTACGCACCGACGGGAGAAGGTTCACCTTCACCGGCGAGAAGGGAGACTTCACAATACAGGATGGACTTCCGCAGAGGAGAGTACATCCCATTACTCATCATTTGGCTAGCCTCATCCTAGTAGCAGTTGACGTGTGGAGTCCTAGTTTTCCTGTAGTGGTGGATCAGTATGCGGACATCTTTCCCGATGATGTTCCAGGACTACCTCCTCGCAGAGAGGTAGACTTTTATGTTGATCTGTATCCCGGGACAGCCCCGATATCCACCCCATCATATCAGATGGCTCCCGCCAAGCTTTGAGAGCTACGAGTACAGTTGGAGGACTTGCAGGGCAAGGGATTCATCCGACCCAGTGGTTCACCCTGGGCTTCCCCGATATTGTTCGCCAAGAAGGCGGATGGGAGCTTGTGACTTTGTGTTGACTATCTTCGCCTGAACTAGGTGACAGTGAGGAACAAGTATCCGCTACCGAGGATTGATGAACTCTTCGATCTGCTCAAGGGAGCACGGTGGTTCTCAAAGATAGACCGCAGGTCAGGCTAACATCAGCTTAGAGTTCGGGATAAGGACGTGCAGAAGATGACCTTTAGATTTCGGTATGGCCACTATGAGTTCTTGGTTATGCTATTCGTCGTAACCAATGCTCCAGTGGTGTTCATGGGCCTCATGAACTGCATCTTTCAGCCATACCTCGATCGATTTGTCATGGTCTTCATCGACGACATTTTGATTTACTCGACCACTGAGGAGGAGCATGCCTACCATTTGCGGGTTGTACTAGACACACTTCGAGAGCACCAGCATTATGAAAAGCTCTCGAAGTGTCAGTTATGGATACGTGAGGTCCACTTCTTGGGACACGTCATCTCTGAGGTGGGAGTTGCGGTGGATCCTGCGAACATCGAGGCAGTGCTAGCTTGGGAACCACCCAGGAGCGTGAGGGAGGTACGGAGTTTCTTGGGACTAGCTGGATACTACCGAAGATTTGTGCCAGACTTCTCTAGAGTTGCGGCACCACTCTCAGCTTTGATGAAGAAGGGGACACCCAATGTGTGGTCAGAAATATGTCAGCAGAGCTTCCAGGAGCTGAGATAGAGATTGACCAGCGCCCCTATCTTGTGGCTTCCAGAGGAGGGAGTAGGGTACGTAGTCTACGATGATGCATCAGGGACCAGACTCGGATGTGTCCTGATGCAAGAGTGGGCAGTGATCGCCTATGGATCACATCAGTTGAGGCCGCATGAGAAAAACTACGCTACCCATGACCTGGAGTTAGCAGCAGTGGTCTTCTCTCTGAATACATGGCGACACTACCTGATGGGCGAGCGCTTTACAGTCTTTTTTGACCATCAGATTCTCAGGTACATCTTCTCTCAGAAGGACCTGAACCTGAGATAGTGGTGATGGTTCGAGTTCCTCCAGGACTATGACTTTGAGATATTCTATACTCCTGGGAAGGGGAACGTGGTAGTTGATGCTCTCAGCAGGAGGACGAGCATTCAGATACTTGAGGAGGTGACAGAGAAGTTATCCTCTTTGCAGATATCCTTCGTGGATAGAGATGGAGCAGCCTTCCTTCAGTCTCTCACAGTCACCCATCCACTACTGCAGCGGGTCATAGAGGCACAGTGTGGGGACTCTGACTGTGAGACGTGGAGTGCATAGATATCCTCAGGACAGGAACCTGATGGTTTCTCCTTTGGAGCATAGCACGACATCCTTTTCATAGGACGTACCTTGGTACCAGTTGCTTTACGAGAGTATGTTCTGAGAGAGTTTCACACTTCCCCTTTGGCGGTACATCCTGGAGTGGCGAAGATGTACCAGGATCTCAGACGAGAGCACTGGGGGCCATGCATGAAGAAGGTTGTGGCAGAGTTCGTTTCTCGATGCCTCACCTACCAACAGGTGAAGGCAGAGAATTAGGTACCAGCAAGGTTGGTACAGCCCTTGGAGGTCCCGGAGTGGAAGTGGGATGGGATATCTATGGAATTCATGACTGGACTTCCATGCACTTCTAGATGTCACGACTCGATTTGGGTGATTGTCGACCGACTCACCAAGTCGGTTCACTTCTTACCCATCAAAGAGAAGGGCTCAGTGGAGAGATTGGGATGTCTCTACGTTCAGGAGATTTTATGACTTCACGGTGTACCATAATCTATCCTCTCCGATCAAGATGCTCATTTTACTTCCCGGCTTTGGAAGGGGTTGCAGGAGGCGTTCGGGACGCAGCTACGTCTGAGCACTGCCTTTCACCCTCAGACGGATGGTCAGACGGAGATGACCATTCAGACTCTCGAGGACATGCTCCGCGCTTGTTTCCTCGACTTTGGTCGCAGCTGGGAGGACCACCTACCCTTGTTGGAGTTTGCGTACAACAACAGTTACCACTCCACCATCGGGATGACACCATACGAGGCGTTGTACGGCCGACCTTACAGATCTCCTTTGTGCTAGAAAGACCCTGGGGAGTCAGCACTTGTGGGACCAGAGATGGTCCATGCCACGACAGAGAAGGTCCAGGTCATCCAGGAGTGGATGAGGACATCTCAGAGCTGGCAGAAGTCTTATGCTGACAGGAGGCGGAGACCACAAGAGTTTGAGGATGGTGACCACGTCTTCTTGAAGGTCTCACCTCGACATGGATTACGGAGATTTGCCCACGGCGGAAAGTTGCATCCATGCTTCATCAGACCATTCCAGGTCCTCAGCAGGATTGGTGAGGTGGCCTATCACCTGTCTCTACCACCTCAGTTGCACCGGGTGCACGACGTCTTCCACGTATCTCAACTGAGGAGATACGTGCACGACCAGACGCATATCATTGACCATGGGGAGCTGGACGTTGATGATGGGGAGACTTTTGCAGAGGTCCCAGTGGAGATCGAGGATCAACAGGAGCGTGTCCTACGTGGATGGTTGATTCCTCTAGTGCGCATCAGATGACAGCACGGGAACCTCCAGGAGATCACTTGGGAGCGGGAGGCTCAGATGCGTGCTCAGTACCCACATTTGTTTCCCTAGTTTATGATGTATCTTTACAGGGACGTAAAGACCTGAGGTGGGAGTGATGTTAAGACCCGTAATATTCAAGGAAATATTTTTCTTAATTTTCTTTGGAATTTTACAAGAACGTAGTTTCTGACGGCACCTGATTCCGAGGCCCGGTGTGCCCGGAATCATTTTATGAAGTTTGGCTTAGGTACATTCAGTGAACGAATGAGCGGGTTTTCTAACATTTGAACTGGTGCTCGGAATCGAATTCTGAGGGCACCGATGGAATCGCAGCACCGATATTTGCTTAGAAACGCCTTTTCTGGAGTTGCGTTTGCTCGGGTGTGGTTTTTAATTTTTGGGGTTAGGTTAAGAAATAAAATAAAAGTGGTGCGACACTTTATTTTATTTCACATAAAGCCACTTAAGCCAGGTTAATTGGATAAGGTGGGACCCACGATATCCTACCTACTTGGTAGGATATTTGTAAGGTGGGGCCCACACGAGCCCCACCGTTTCTTTCCCTTTAAGTAACACACCCGCGAGAACCTCTTTTAAATAAAGTCTACCGATGCGTTTACTTAAATACTAAACGTCCCTATTAAATGGGCGGTTAATTCGTTGCAATTAATTCTTTGAATTAATTTTTCATTACTTATCATTGAATTTCAAATTGTCGGCATGGGAATGAAATAAGACCAACACTAGGTTTATAGGGGGTGGCTTGTTGAGAGGTTTAGGAGAAACTCTAAAGCTTGAAGATCTTCATCCTCCTTCACGAAGAACACGAAGAACACGAAGAATGCTGGCCTCCGACGAAGGGTGACGAAGAACACTGAACCCTCGGAGATCGATGACGAGACGCCATGTACCGCTACGCCGATGATCCTCCTTCCGTGATGCTTCTTCTGCGACGTTCCTTCCCCCGCGACAATCTTCGATCAACAACCGATTGAGGTAGGGGGTTGCGGTTCTTTTAATTCATTGTGAATTATATCCCCGGCATGGATTCTTATGGTGAATTTTAAATCTTGTGATTTTATACCCATGGAATATGTTTAAAATATTTTTCGGGAGACTTTTTAAAACCGCTAACACGGTGGGTGCGGACCAACGAACAAGTCCGAACCCACCGTCTCTTCGTTCTTGGTCAGTGGATTAGTGGGCGACGAAAAAGCAGGGCGCACGGGTGATGTGAGGTCCTCGCAGTGAAGGACGGGCCCCGGGAGGGCCATTGGTGAAGACGGAACGCAATTCTGACCACCGGAACTCGTCCGGTGGTCCGCGGAGCGGCCGGCCGGCGCGCCTCACCGGCACGGCGGCGCCGACGGCAGGTGGCGGTGGCGCCCGGCGCGCTGCCGAAAGGAGCCGCCGCAGCTGAAGCCGTGGCAGAAGGCCGAGGTTTGCGACTGCGTGGGACCGGAGTGAGCGGGATGCGGCAACTGGCCACGTCCGCTTGCAAGGGCGACCCCACGCGGGGGCAGCGCGCCCCCCGCTTCGCTCAGTCGTAACGGCCGAGCCGAACCACTGGCCACTCTGCCAGTGCCAGCTGGGTCGCACCTAGGCCGGGCCGGGTCGCGCCATCCGGGTCGGACCCGGACCCAGTTCGGGTCGACCCGGTTCAGGCCGACCCAGGGGGGTTGGGCCGGGTCGGTCCGAGCCCAGACCCCCCATTTTCGGACCTCTTTCGGTGTTTTGTCCATATTTTGGGCTACGGACCTCCAATAGACGCACCGTCAGCGGAAATGTGATCCTTGGATCCAGATGGACGTTTTGAAATATGACACTCATGGTTTCGGAGAACTTTGGATTTGTCCGAGTTGGCTCGTATACGAAACCAACCGGGCCCTCAGAGCGGAAACGCTTATAACTTGAGCTCCGGACGTTCGATTGACATACCGTCGATTTTGTTAGATTCCTCTAAGTGATACGGATCTTTTGGCTTACTCCGCCCAAGGTTTGGATGTAGGTGGAGTATGGTCTGGTTGGTTTTGACTTAAAAACCAACCGGTCCCCTGGGACGAAAAAGCCAATAACTCCCAAACTGGGCGTCCGATTGACGCGCCGTCTGCGACGTTGAGTTCTTGTTGACGATACGGAACTTTTTGATACATCAACTCTGGACTATGTGTCAGTTGATGTATCAGCCTCTCGGCTCGTGGAGCGGACCCTCCCGAACGAGCTTGTTGTGTGCGGGAACCCTAGAGCTAGCTGCGACTAGGACTACGACGACGACTGTACAGAGATCCTCAGATGATTCGACGGCGACGACTACAGCACTCAGCGATCCTGCGTGGATTAGTGCTACAGATCCTATGTGCGTCCAATCCTGTGTGGGTCAGTGCTCAGCGGTCCTGTGTGATCCAGCGCCTACAGATCCTGTGTGGGTCTGATCCTGGGTGGGTCTTTCCGGGGGTTAGTTACCTATCGATCCTGTGTGGGTCAGATCCTTTGTGGGTCATTGCAGGGGTTAGTACCATTCGATCATTTGTGGGTCCGACGGCTTAGATGAATCAGTGGAAATATCTGATCATCTCTATCGTCTTATGAAGAAGTATACCTGTGTGAGCTGAATCTTGTTTTTCTTTCCTATGTGGATTGTGTTATGCTATCCTGTGTGGATTTACATTTTGCTTTCCTGTGTGGACTGGGTTGTACTTGGGCTCAGATGTTGGAGTCGAACGAGAATTGATGACTTAGGTATATGTATGGGCATATACCTAAGCAGGGTCGAATGTTACTTCGTGATTGTATCTTTCCTTT